>JAJTUV010000906.1:600000-906086 GCA_021653895.1 Mastomys natalensis
CTGCACTTCATCCAGTGTATGCAAGGGCTGGATTACTGTTCTCCACATGCACACATCCCATCTGCTGAAGCCACTGACAGAGTCAGCTTAGCGCCCATCTCAAAGATCCAGTACTTGCAAGGGTTCATTGACCTACATGCCTACCTTCATGCCAGTATCATGCTACATAAGCAGAATAATCACTGTAGCTTTATGTTGCGGTAAGCTTTAAAACTGAGACATGCAACATGTGTGAATACTACTGGGACATGTAAGTCCTCCAATATTGCCTTTTAACTTTAAAAAGTATATATATATACACACACACACACACACATATATGTATGTATATATAATATTAAATACATAATATATTATATATATTATGTTTTATATATTTTAAATATATATTAAATATATAAATATCTTTTAAATATCTTTTAAATGTATATAAAAACATATATGCATATGTATATATACACCTAGCACATGTCAATTGCTACAGAGGGCCTCAGAGAATTTAATTTTCTTCTGGCCTTGATGAAATCATCATTCAAAATCTGAGTCAGTCACTACTTAACCTCTCTGAAGACAACACATTGATAATCACAACTATAGTATAAAGTTTAGTCAGTAATCCTTTCAATCAAACATGGAGTATCAATAGCAACTGGCATGCACGTACCCTTCCCCTCTGTGAAGGAGAGAAGTGTTTTCTACCTACCTTCCACAGGCTTTGTTATTATTCCAGTCACTCCACCCACAACTCCCTGCAAGAGAAATCCATCATCAAATCAGCAACCAAGTGTTACACAAACAACCACTAGAGGTTCCATAGACATACATTTTTTCCTGCTGTTTGTTATAAGATAAGACTAACATGAACAACATGCACATGTAGTGCACCCTGACTTACAACTTAAATCATACAAAATTCTAGCAAATAGCCACAAAGCTATGTCATTAGTCTAATACTCCAGCATCTGGAAGATTCCTGAAGCTCAATAGAGACTCACACGCAGAAGCCCTTCCCCTCTGCAAGACTGTCTCGAATCTTAGCTGCGCCTCCCTCTCTTCTGCTGATATCTTTGTCCATTGTAATTGCTGCAGCTTTTCACAGAACCATGATTCGAGACACGACTCCTGCCACTGCGGGCATACCAAGGTCAGTCGCCACGTACACAGTACAGCATGCACCTAATAAGTACCACAGTCCTTCTCATATGCAAATGAAAAATTACTGTGAATCTTTGCTATCAAGAGAAGTAACACAATTTTTAAAGCACACTCATCCAACCTGTGAACATGAAGAGTCCAGGAGGTCACTGTTGAGTCACCCCAGTTGAAATGAAGGAAATGTGCTTTAGGAGTTTATTAGGAATGCGAACTCTCTCTCTCTTACTACATATAACCACTTGCTTTCCATAAACAGTGTACTTTAGAACAGAAATTACATACACGGACACACACCTACACATGTGTCCGTGATCACAGTAGGTGATCATACGCACCTACTGTGTGTCCAAAGAGACTTCTCACCCCAATCACTAATCCTTCAGCAAATTCTTCAGGGCCTTGGACAGCACCCTGATCCAAAAAAAAAAAAAAAGTTCAGTATTAAACTTTAATAAGTGTAAAACTTTTAATCCAGCGTTTTGAAGATTCCATGAAGACAAAGAAAGTATAAAAAGTATAAAGACTGAGACCAAAACCATTTTCATGCTATCTCTTAATACTCATAGGTTTATACTGACTGCGTGTGGTTAAAAGCAGTTTCAACCCACACAATCTCAGTAGATTCTACAAGACTAACATAGCACTGGTGTCAATCACTGGCCATGATCACAACACACAGTTGGCTTTCAGTATAGTCTACTGGCATACCAAAGCCAGCTGAGCTGCAGGACCGGGTCTACACTGTCTGGCTCTCTTCTCCATCTTATTCTCTCCACATGGTCCTTCCAAAACCTTTATGACTTTGGTCTTCTGGACTCTTGAAACAAAGGCGGTCATGTGAGATAAGAGGGCCAAGGAGAACAGTAAGTTCCTTAGATCTCTTCCAGTCCTTTCCACAGCAGCAGAAACTGCCTGCAATCTTCCCAGCGCTCAGACACTCATAACTACATGGAATACCAGAAAACTCAGGCACAGTTTACTGCCCAAGAAAACATTAGATGTGCTCATTTGAATGTAAAACAATCTTTCAATGTCACCTAAAGTACTCTAAATAAAAACCTAAAGCTGATTTTTTTATTATTATTCACACATTATTCCATTGTCATATACAGTTTAAATACAAATACATGTCACTAGAAAGCAGGACATTTGTTTCAGTCAGTACCTGGAAGGGCTCGTAGAACAGTGCTTCGACTCCTTCTGACAGGCCCCTGATCAGTCCAAATGGGTTTCCAAGTACATCTAAGCCCAATACAAGCACATACATCTGCTTCAAGAACTAAAGAAGAAGAGAGTGGATAAGTCCTTTCTGAACACTGAAGATTGTTTGCAAAGCAATGGGAAGAGACGATGACAGGGAAAACAGTTAAGGGAACAGCATGTGCAATGACCACCAGCACCTCCACAACCTGATATCTCAATGGGTATGCCTTAAATCAACATCTGCCTTTAGCAGTCATGTGACCTCAGATAAGTCACCTGGTCTTTAGTGTTGGCCTTCCCAGATGCAAAGTGGAAGATTACACTATCCTTGCATGAAGAGTGTATACAGTAATGAATATAAAATTCAATGCTTATTATTATTCAAATGCATTTTTTATTATTGTACCATTATTAAATTATATAGGGAATCATTAGTAATTATGACAAAATAAGGAAAATTTGTATTTGTCTATTGCTCACATGCAGCAAAAGAGAACAGTTTCCCAGCAGAAAATGAAGACAAAGGCAGTCCTGCAGTTCCATGTGGCAACTGTACTTGAGTGGCCTATTACCCAATTTACATAGTACCTGCTGCATGGGGAGAAGCTGGTTTAGAATCTCTCTTGCAAGCCCCTAGCCTGCATTTTACATTTCCTGAAGTGGTAAACGTCTCACTGAAAAGGGAAAGGGGCCTGGAGGAAAATACTTTAAAGTTGTGTAATGAAAGAAAAAAAAATTACTTCCATGCACAAGACCTGCACATCCACCTGGCCAAAACCCAGCAGGGACAGGCAAGGCACCATGAAGTCCCACACATTTCTCAAAGCTTTAGCAACTGATGGCTACTGGGGAGGGACAGGAGTCAGTTTTCATCAGGGATGTGGCCACTGGGGCTACCCATGCTCCAGGGACAATCCCACACCCATGGACACAGGCAGCAGTAAGTGCACTCAATGGGCTGAAAAAGGAGGAGGGAGGAGGGGAGGGGGGGAGAGAGGGGAGGGGGGAGGGGGGAGAGAGAGGGAGAGGAGGAGGGGGAGGGAGAAGGGGAGAGGGAGAGGGAGACAGAACAAGAATGCACACAGGAAGAAAAGGGGTAGGGAGGACTTGGAAGGAAGGAAGTAGGGATGTAGATTTAATCAAACATTATATGCACACATGAAATGTTCAAGAGGAAAAAGTTAGAATTACTAAGAATATCTTGCTATCCCTTCTTGATATGAACATCTAGGCTCATTGAAAAAAATCAGTTCATTGTAAGACTATCCTAAAATTATGTTTGAGCCTTCATATCATAATAAAATAAAAGAAAGTTTATCTTAAAGAAAATTCTTTTTAAAAAAAGAACTGAAATTAGACACTTAAGAAACCACTAAGCAAAGCTGAGTGTGGTGGACATTCTTGTAAACCCAGGGCTGGGGAGGCTGAAAAACGAAGACTGTGAGTTCAAGGACAGCATCGGCCATAATGCTTAAGGCCAGCCTAGATGGCAGGAGAGCATGATTTAAACAGCCAACAATAGCAACAAAGTCTTACAGTAGTAGTAAGACTGAAGTCAGTCACATAACCATGTCCACCCATGCTAGGCTCTCATGCACCCATTTTACGTTGCTTTATGAAGTGTGTTCCCAGGCTAGGAGGAAGTTACCTGTTCACTGTAGTGTCTGACAACACTCCACATGAGCTGATCTCTCTTGTAAAACTGATAGCGAATCTCATAGTAAGCAAGTCTGGAGGAGACAAGGGAAAGAGGTAAGGCAGTAGCTTAACTCTGAGCACAAAGAAAGTTCCTGTAGCAGCTAATTCCAGTAACATTTAATTTATAGTTGGCATCTAAATATCATGGTAATGAAATTGTTCTGAAAGTGATAATTCTCATGTAAGATTCTTATGAATAAATAAAGAAGAAAATTGTTTTTAAAGTCAGTCACAGAGCTGGAGATGTAGCACATTGCTAGAGCCCTATACAACCTCCTGGTTTTATACTCAGATGTGCACAGCATTCTCTCTCTCCTCTCTCTCCTCTCTCTCTCTCTCTCTCTCTCAGATGTGCACACGCATTCTCTCTCTCTCTCTCTCTCTCTCTCTCTCTCTCTCTCTCACACACACACACACACACACACACACACACAAATAAATATCATGATAAAAATGACATGGTAAATTTTAAGTTTTGTCTTATTGCTTCCCACCTTTGATTCTTTCTTTTCTATGCATCCATAAAACCTAAAACATTCTGTATGTCACTTTTAAACTCAACATTACTACTTACATATTCATAATTTACTCAAGCTTCCCTGTAAGCATTTGAGTGCATGTGTAAGTATTCCATTACACAGCAGAGTCAGAGAGTAATTCCTGCTTTCGGACATGCCCAAGGTTGTTATAATAAAGGGTATTGTCAGGTGCAAGCAGACATACCTCTTTGGTTGTATTTCAGGATCATTTTACAATGAAGTCGCTTCACTGAGGAATCAACAAAACCCCTAAGGCATTTCTGTGTGTGTATTTGCATATGTGTATATATGATATGTGTAAACCCCTAAAGGCATTTATGTGTGTGTATTTGCATATGTGTATGTATGATATGTGTAAACCCCTAAAGGCATTTACTGTGTGTGTATTTGCATATGTGTATGTATGATATGTGTAAACCCCTAAAGGCATTTCTGTGTGTATATTTTGCATATGTGTATGTATGATATGTGTAAACCCCTAAAGGCATTTCTGTGTATGTATTTGCATATGTGTATGTATGATACATATGTATACACACAGAAGTTTTCATTTATATGCTAGCATTTTTAAAGTACTATTTCCTGAACTCACCCATCTCCTAGTATTAATTATAGCGTTTTGAACTCTTTGCTTTATTTGCATGTATTTCTGATAACAATGGTGGCCATCTCTAATACCTGCCTGCCACTTCCATCGTCTTTCTGTGAAGCCTCCAGCGTCTGTGACTGCTCTGTTTAACACGCACAAAGAATCATGTCCCTGACTCATCTGCCAACCTAGTCCACAGGTTCCTTTTGGGAAAAGTGTCTGGGGTTGTTGATTTCTTTTCACTTGCAGAGATTAAACTGAAGGTCTTGCCACGTCTGTCTGTGTCTCTCTGTCTTTCCCTGTCCTCTCTGTCCCTCTCTCCGTCCCTCCCTCTCCCTCCCTCCTCCCTTTCTCCTCCCTCCTCTCTCCCTCCCTTCCTCCCTCCTCTCTCCCTCCCTGTCTCTCTCCTTTTCTGTCTCTCTCTGGGTCTCTCTCTGTCTCTGTCTCTCTCTCCCACACACACTGTGCTAAATCTTTATCCAGAGTATTTAACTTTTATGTAGTCAACCCTATCTAGTATTTCTCACTGGAATTTTGCCACTGCTTTTACAAGAGAAGGAGAACACTACTCAGAGATTTATTCTATAACAACTTCTTCTACTTATGTGTTTGCTTTTGTATGTGTGAATGTTTGTGGTGTGGTACTCTTTTGCCTTTGGGCACACATGTATACATGTGCACACAAGCACATAGAGCCCAGAGGTCAACCTTGTATGCTACCCCAAGGTGTTGTCTGCCAGGCTTTCTGACACAGGCTTCCTGCCTCATATTGATCTGGAAATGGTCAAGTAGACTGGACTGGCTGCACAGTGAGACCCAGGGACCCACCTGGCTCCACGCGCCAGCACTAAGACCACAAGTGCAGAACACCACATCTGGATTCTGTGTGGATTCTGGGAACTGAGCTCAGGACTCAAGCACTTCACCAGCTGAGCTTTTCTCCTAGCCCTTAACTTTTTCACGTCTTTTCAGTTTGGATTTTATATTTTTTTCCTCATTTTCTCAGAAACATAGCACATATGTGAGATGGTAATAATCTAAAAGGAGTTTTTCTCTCAGGTCACCACTTATTCCAATGCCTTTGTGCACTATTCAGCTCAGCAGATGGCTACAGAGTTGCAGACGCAGCTGGCATGCACACATAGCCTCCTCTACTGTGCAGCAAGGGCTTTCTCCTCTCTACACTTGGCTACAGATCACACTGGAATCTCACTCCCCTGCTACACATTTCTAACTAGACCTCAGTAGTAAAACACGGTCAATTCATAATATATATATCAAAACAATTAGGTTTTTATTAAATTTTCACACATAACCAGTTATAACTTGTCCTAAAGCCCTGAATATAAGTAGACACAGAGCACATTCTTTAAGTCACAGGCAGGAAGACTTTCTAAGGTAAGGCTGCAGTAATGGGGAGAAGCAATGCCTGAAGCACTTTGAGAAGGAGTGGCTCCCAGCATGCACTTTAACATGGTCCTTACTTGAATATGAGGTCATCCACATCTGTCAGAGTGGCACCTATGCTTTTTAACAGTAGGTTCACAGAATGAATTGCAATCATTTCTTGTTTCTCTTTGTCCGATTCCTCACCTCCAGATCCCAAAGACAGACTTAAATGCAACTGAAAGAAAAATAGAATTTGATACAGGAAAAACCCAAACAAAGCTGTGTAGTCCCAGACCAAAGGTGCCCTGGGGAAGCCTCCCGAGCCCCGCTCACATACTACAGAACACATTCAGCACGTGTGCATTTGATTTCTGCTTGTCTTTCCATAAAATACAAATTAGTCTGATCTAAGATTAAAGTTCCACTCCCAAAGTCAATAAACAGCTCTGTGTTCAGAAGGAAAAGACAAGAATCCTTTGGAAAATGGAGTCACCAGCTGAGAGTAAAACACACCACCACAAACACTCCACCAGCAAAACAATGGCTAAGCATCTCCTTCTATCTGATTCAGGCAACGCATTATAAAAGCAGTCAACAGTAACGAACTCTAGAAACTGGTGTTGAAACATTAATCCCAGTAATAACAACTGATCTTTACTTGTTGATGAGAATGAAGCTGTATATAATCTATTACATAAATCAATTTTAGACTTAGTGCTCTAGAAATGCTGGATATCTCCAAACTAGTAGAATGGTTTGGTATAGCAATCCTGTTTTATACATCCTGTTAGCTGAACAGACTGGAGAATATAACCGAGTCTATGGTGCTGTGGTCGGTTCCTGAGAATGCAAAGGAGCGTCAATATTGTAATTGTCAATCTGGACCATTACACAAGTACAGTGCACTCTAGCTGACCGTATTTGTGTACTTCCTAAGAAGCCATTCTTCCCTGTAAGAGCTGAAAAGGACAACAAAGGGGGAAAGGAAATGGGTTCACAAAGTACTAAGTCAGGGAAGTGGAAGATATTCAATTTTCCACTCTCTTAGTTGGATCACACTAAGAAGAAGCAAAAGCACCTCATTGACAGCATAATGCCCACTTCAGCGACTTTCCCGTGCTGGGGAGGTGCCCACTGCAGCTCTGTTTAGACAGCGGTGGCTGCTACAAATCGCAACCCAAACATTAAACACTGGTGAGCACTCTACGCTTAATTAAGAAACACTGCTGTCAGCTTCTTCCTGAGCACGGGGTTATTAATTCAACACTGGAGAACATGCTCTGGTGGCTTCTCTGTGGGAGCTACGGCTGCACATATGTCACAGACGACTCTTAATTGTCACCATTAGTCAAATGAAACCCCACCAAATACCTGATGTAACAAATGAAGCTACACTGGTTTACAGACCCTTCAAAAGCTCAGAGGCAATCACACTCTACCTTCTAATAACAAACCTTAACAGGGGAAATGTGGAAATGTTCAAAAAAACTCAGGATTGACATATCAGTCATGGAAGACTCCATCAACTCCGTGTTGAGAGCATCAATATCCTGTTGGATTAACTTTGTCTGAAAAAAAAAATTAAATGGTTAATTTTTTCTCACGCCAAGAACTAGTTCAAAAATGGTTAATTTTTTTCTTTATGTTTGGCTCAAGAAATAAAAATTGTTACCCGTTTTCTTTCAGCCTCAGGATCACTTGTGGGGGTAAACAGGGCAATAACAGCTCCAAGGAACCCCTGATCAACCTTTAAGGCCATTTCCTGGATGAGAACCATAAAATACCTGTGGGAGAGTAAACATATATATACATATTTTAAGCTACAAGTAGTGGTACACATATTGAGCCCATTACACAGAAGGCACGGACAGGTGCATCTCTGTTAGTTTGAGGACAGCCAGGGCTACATAGTGAGAGGCCTTGTCTCAAAAAAAAAAAAAAAAAAAAAATGGTTATAACTGATTTTTTCACCCAAAGGCTACAGTTCTTACTTCTTTGTGTCTTAATATTATGCTAATAAGATTGAAGTCTCTTTAAGCTGAGACTTATTTATTACAGAGAAAACCACAACTGAAGTAATACTGCTGTATTAGCAGTTATACTGAGAGTCCCAAATGCCCACATTTATCACATCACAGGAGAGATGATAAATTAGAAGACACAGTACATATCATCTGATTTTTAAAGTTCAAGATGCTGCTTTAAAGAATACAGCTCATGGATCTTTATACTTTATATTCTAATTGGCATTAGAGAGGATTAAAATAATTCTGAATTGTAAAGTATATACAGACTACTTTAAAATATGTTTAAGTATTTAAAAGTTCTGGAAAAGAGATTTTCTACAGAAGCCACTCCCAAACAAACAAACAAACAAACAGCAAATTAATTTTCAAAATTGACCCTTGTTTCAATTCCTGGAGCCAAACAGTAGACCTCTACTCACTTGAACTGTAAGACTTTACTGTATTCATTGAACCTCGTAATTACACTCACATCGATGAAAGGTTTGGGTTCTAAAAGAAACATGATATAGAAGAACAAAGTCAACCTTTGCATTAGTCAGACTGATAGCTTCTAAAGTTTTAATGAAGAGTGTGCCAATATTTCTTTTCTTTTTTCTTTTTTTTTTTTTTTTTTTTACCTGAATCCAAAGCAATGGATTTAGGAGGAGCCACGGGATGAAAGACAACTGGAAACATTGTGCCTGGTAACTGACTATCGACCTGGAAGCACAAACCATTTGGTCAGGTTAGAGTAAGTCCAACGTAAACACTCGGCTGCAGAGACAATAATTCAGCATCTGCAGCTACAGGAGGTGCCATTAGCAACTTCCTAATGTTATGAAAAAACGTTCTGTGCCATCTTAAGAATAAATGAAAACCCTCAGAGCTGCACTGACTGTGTGCAGCAAACTTCTTCTGCACACTGGAGTGGGACAGTCTGATTCTGTGGGCTCAAATAAAATGAAAAGTCGAGTGAACATAAAATTATAAAAGTAGAAAGAACAGAAAGTATTCTAAATAAAACATGGTAGAGGTGGAGGGAGAATGAAGAGAGGTGGAGGGAGAATGAAGAGGGAGGGAGGGCAGAAGAGGGAGGACTAGCAAGCAATCACCCCAAACACGGCCCAATAGAGCCCTGTTCTTTGCCATGAAGAATGATAGAAAAATATTAATTAACACTCTCGTGGCAAAATGAAAGGAACATTTAAGAACGAGGTAATAATGTAAGAAAACACTCTTGGCAGGCCAGTGGTCAGACTGATACTCTTAATTGCATGCAGTGCTTTGATTTGGGACAGCGATCAGCTGAATTGAATCCACAGGGTGAGAAAAGGGAAAAATTACACACACACACACACACACACACCACACACACACAAAAACTTTATTTTTGAGGACTGGACCAAGGGCCTTATGCACACTACACATACTCTTCTCAAGCTGCACCCCAGGAGATAATAATTTAAGACAAATCACAGAATAAATTAGGTCTCACTTTCATGTTTTCCTAAGAGGTCACAGAGATCTACTTAGTTACCTGAAGCCAGTACAACCGCGCCCTCAGGCTCCTCTGGTGAGGAGACTGCTTAAATTCAACTTGAATCCCAGATAAGAAGTCCCGTTTAATAGGGCACCGATAGGAAGGCGCATTTCCATCGGAACTTTGTCAAAATTGACCTGTAAGAAACAAATGTGTTTTTGTGATGACCTGCCATTTAAAACATCGAATTCATGACCTTGTGTTCAGTGAGCAGAAGGGGGCACTGAATGACCTGAAACTGGAGTTGATGGACATTGTTAGCTGGCACTGGGTGGTGGGAATTGAACTGCAGTCCTCTGTAAGAGTAGCCAATGATCTTAACTGTTGAGCCATCTCTCCAGCCCAATTCCAGGTAATCCTTAGGCAAGATTGTTTAATAATGAAGCTAAGCTTTTTTTTTTTTTTTTTTTTTTTTTTGTATGACTTAATGGCATACACATTACCGTCCAGCCACAAACATTGATGGGTGTAGGAAAGGCACATGACTAGAGGTTTGTGCAAACTCTGCCTTCAGACAGCAAAAACAAGAGCAACCAAAGTTCAGGCCTACAGCAGAACAGTCCAGATGTGCAGTGAAGCTTCTGGAATCTTCGGGAAGCAAAGAAGACTTTGTGTTTTTAACTCTGTGTGGCCATGGAAAGCACACCTTATTTGCAGATGCTCTACCTACACCAGGAATCGTTCACACTGGATGAGATAATAGAGCGCTTTCTATCCTGAAATATATAATCTTGTGATCTATATCCATCAATGTGAAGGTGTTACTCAAAATGGGAGAAAATGTTTCAGCAGTCAGATCGTTACCTGAGCTTACTGAGACCAGTCTAGGTAAGAACAATCAATAAACACAGAAGAAAGACAAAGGAATTAAGTGTATTGACAATCCCTCCAATAAATACAGGTCTACTCACTTTTAAGTGGTTTCTGTACATAGGACATTAAAACTTTACCCACCTGTAGTACCTACCACTATCTAGACCAAAGTACCTATAAAACTGTAAAACACAAACCATACCTCAAAATTACTGTCCAGCTTGATCCAGCCACGGTCTTGTGATGTCAGATGCTTCTGATAAGACTGCTCCAGCAACATTATCTGCTTCTGACTAAATGGCTTCCATTTCTGTTTGGGCTTCATCTCCCAAACAACACCTGAGCTAAAATAATTCACAAAGGAAATTAAGCTATGAGTATATATTTTCATAGAACTGTTGCTGAATTTTGTATTTATCTGGATATCATATCCTGTGAAAATTACATTGATGCAAGAGATTCTTTTAAATCAGCAAATTTCACCTGCCTTCTGAGGAGCATGAAGAATAAAGCTAGGGAAAATATATTTCATGGCAGTACACTGTTTGTTTGTTTTTGTACAGGACCACAGAGATTATACATTGATGATGTCAAGGGAAGAAAAAAACCTTCCATAAAAATTTTAACTAATGAAATTTAAAATATAAAAAAAACCAAACACAATTTTTAAAAAAACATGTCTAGTAAAAAATTCTTGTGAATAAGCCAACATTTTACATAATTATTGTTCCTGATTATCAAAATCAAGTGCAAATTATTCAAGTGGATTTTTAAAAATGAAATTTGCATTATGCAACTTGTGGTGTGCACGCGTACACACGCGCATGTGTAGTGCTCATAGAGACCAAAGGAGGGCGTCAGAAACGTAAGTTAGAGTTTTATCCAAGTCACCCAACGTGGGTGCTGGGACTCTATTTTGGATTCTCTACAAGAATAGTACATATTCTGAACCTTGTCCTCTCTCCAGCCCTATATTTGTGCTGATTTATAACAACTATTTTATAACATCATTACAGACATTTACTGCCAAGTACTGACATCAATCTATGAAAATAATGTATCTATTTTATTTTTATTTTATTTATTACCTGTGAGGGGTTTATAAAATTCTAATAGATTTTTGTGTTGATGCTTGCCTTTTAGCCCATCAATGCATTGCAAATAATCAGATTACAAGAAAGGTCCTCAACTGGACAGACAGATTCTGAAATGCAAACATTTCTTCCATGAACACACACACACATACACACAACACACCACAAAATCAAGATCAGAAAAAATGTTGTTCCAACTGAAGGCTTATGATATAAAATATGTCCTCTCCAAACAAATGGGCATTGGAGACCTTTTAACTTTAGACAGAATGGGAAATACACACCAATGGTCTGACATAACCATGATTTAAGCATTACCTATCTTAAAACGAGATTGTGGCAACATGAATTTTACATATAAGCACTGTCATTGGCTTTTGAATTCTCAATTAAAGTTCATAAGAAACATTGTCAATTCCTTAAGCAACAGATAGTTTCAAGTTCCAGTTAAGAGTTCGAGAGCAGTGCACAAGGGTAACTATTTCCCTTAGAAAGATTTCACTCTGGGCTCAGAATGTAAAGAGTTCAGTGAGTGGCTTCCATTGCTACGTTACTCAACTGCTCTGTGGTAAGACAGGACAATGAACTTTCTGCCACCAAGTCACAGAAATGATGGTGGTAAAATCATAGACCAAGTCTGACAACACACAACAGATTTAAGTATTTCCCACCAACCGTCTGCTGATACATAATACAAAGAACAGAAGGTGTGAAATGCTTCATACTTTCAATTTTTGAACCTGACCCACTAAGAATCTAGTTCCCAGTCCTAACACATTTTAGACTTCAGCTCAGTCATGCAGAATTTATCTTTCTCATTTGGAAATATTCTCACCATCCATTTTAAGCTCTGCCATGACTTCCCAGATGCATGACTGGGTGCCAGGGAGCAGCAGCTGACTCCTCGGAGCTGGAGAGTCATCTGTGTCACCAGCCTTTTGTAGCTGACTGGTATTGTTCTAAACGTCCTCAACTCCATGTACAACTGCCCTCACAGAAGCTAATGGGCTTAAGTAATTTATCATCTCTGCACAGATTTCTTTAGTTGCTTCAATCAGAAGGTTCAACCACCCTATGACTACAAAGGCTTTCCTTGCTAGACTTAAATGAGTCCCTCAGAAGCTGACTTTGGCTATAGCCTCATTCATGTTGATCATTGTGAAAACTTGTGTTGTGGTGAGATGCTTATCTTAGAGCTTTCTAACTTTTCCAGACCCTGTTCACCTGCATACATGCTTAGTTTGGAAGTGTCAGTTTCTTCCATATTCTTCTGGCATAGCAATAATGATTATATAATAAATTAATGCTTTGTCAAGAATAATGCTTATTCTGCTATGCCTAAAAGAGAGACATTCAAAGTCCATTCTTCCTGTTTTCACATGATGAGTATCCAGTAGTAAGAATAAATAAATAAGCAATATAGCAGGACAATATTCACTGTGATTTGAGTGCATAGAGCAGCAGTGAGAAAGCAGCTACACACTTGCGACAATAAATACACTCCCCAACCACTCACGTGGCTGCGCTCAACTGTGTGAACTACTCATACATGTGCAACAATAACTATGCTCCCCAACCACTCACGGGCTGCGTGCCAACTGTTGTAACCTCATACATATGTGCAACAATAAATACGCTCCCCAACCACTCACGGGCTGTGCACTGTGAACCTCATATAACTTCACTTCCCATAAAATGTTATTTGGGCTTTTCCCATATTTTCAATATTAAACACTTTGGTTTGAAATCAAAAGCTATAATAAACAGGCAGTGGTTTCACTGTGACTTATCATTCATACTTTATTGAGGTATATTAAAGAAAACTTTGTAAAATAAATATAAAGCTATAATATTTTAATTTACTTAGTTTTCTGATACTAGCCAATGATAATGTTACCTATGTGCTACATAAATCCAGCAGTTCCTCCTGATAAAATCCAAGAACCCTGGAAAAATGTCCTCATGTTTACAGGCATCTAAACAGATTGTTCCCTTATGGGAGAATGTCTTTGAAATAAGTTACCAAACTCACTGTGATTAGAAGACAAGATAACCACACAAGTGTTTTCTCAGTAGAAACAGAACCAGAGGAAATAACTAGTTGTAAAAGTTCTAAATAACCATAACCATAATAACTAATAATAAATGACATAATAAGTAACATAATAACTAACCATAAAAAAACCTTAGAATCCAGAGCAAACTGCTGCTCAGGTATGGAGGGATTGGCCGGCCTCTCCCTTCTCACAGGTGGGCAGGCCCAGTGAATCTCTAGCTAACAAACTTCTAGTTAGATGTCTCACTTAAGGAAGTGAGTTTACACAGCTCTGATATTTCACAGTACCTCTAGTTACTAGTGCCCACACAGGCCCTTCCCCACCCTCTCCAGGCTGCCTGCTGGGGCGTCAGAGAACTTAGCTACTGTTCACGTGGAAACCTGCCCCTTTCCTCAGAGATCTGTAACAAGGAACCCAGATGCTGCCACACGGGCCTGGCTCTGCTCTATGTTGTCCCTCCCATGTTGTCGTTGGTGCTGGACATGAACTCTCCTAGGAGTGTGCTCCCCAGCATGCTATTGTCTGTAAACATTTAACTTTCAATCATCCATCTCAGTGTTCTTGAACTCCACATCCCAAACTTCAAATCAATTACAGTGTGTGTATGGTTGTGTGTATATGTGTGGTGTGTGTGTTATGTGTGTGTGTGGTGTATGATTGTGTGTTAGTGTGTTGTGGTGTTGTGTTTGGTGTTGTATTGTGTGTGTGGTTTGGTGTGTGTGTGTGTAGTGTGTGTTGTGTGTATCTGTGTGTGGTGTGTATTGTTGTGTGTGTATGTGTTTGGTGTGTGTTGTGTGTGTGTGTGTGTGTATCTTGCTTCCCTTATGAACATTTTTTTCTGTTTATTTCTAGTGGCTTCTCCCAAGGCATACTAGTTTCCCAAATTCTACTGCATAAATGAATTATTTCTACTGCAGATACAGATACTATTTTCAGTTTTTCTCAATGTTTTTGTAACTCACTTTTTAAAACAAAAAAGGAAGGAGGAAGGAAGACAGGAGGGAGGGAAGAGGGAGGAATGGAGGGAAGGGAAAGGGCTGACTGACTTTCTTCCCTGCCAACTGACATGAATACTGTGAAGGACAGAAGGCTCCTGAGTCCTCCGTGACACCTGGCAGTCCAAACAGTTACTTAGTAACTATGTCAAACTGAGAACATGGAACTGTATATACTCTCACTAAATGGGTATTATGAACTTGGGGCTTTTTAAAGATTCCTACATCTTATCTCCCTTTGTGTATACCTGGTGATTCCAACATATGAGACTTCCTGCTTGTTTTCGTTGTTAACCAGAGAGAGCCCCAGGCTGTGGAGCGACAAGGCTACTTCATGATCAGCCTGTTCCATTTCTTCGGCTTGGAGTGCTTTGGAAACCAAAGCAACATCATCTGTGAAAAGCAGAACCCTCTGGCGCCCATCAAGGAAGGACACCCAGTGTATCTGGATGTTTGCATCATATGGAAACTGACCACACTCATCCTGGAGAAAGAAAGACGATGAGTTAAACATGTATGGAATTTTCATACTTAAAACTGAATATAATAAGTGGGGAAGATCAGAAAAGTTTAAGAAGGATGACTGTGAGATAGAGAACTCCAGTCATCAAACTGAAATGAAGTCAGCACTGACAGAAAGATACAGTACACTCCCCAGGTCTGGGGTATGGCACAATGGATAAAGCAGATCCAGCAGGCAGGATCTAAGTTTTGGAGCTCTAGAACTCATGTAAAGTTAGGAGAGCGTGTGGTTGCCTATAATCCCAGCACTCCGGAGGCTGAAGCAGATGATTCTGGGGAAAATTGGCTTCTTAGACTAGTCACATTAGAGACCCTGTCATGATAAAGTAGGAAATGACTGAGGAAGACACCAGAAATCAATTTTAGGGGACTACATCCATAAGTACATGCACTCAAAGACTCATATATGTGCCAACACACATGTGAACACACACACCACACACACAACACCCACCATCATTTTTCCCCTATCATGGACAGAGTAGTGCGTCAGTCTGAGTTCCTGGTTCATGCTGACAAGGCACTGAGCAGGATCATGAGCATGCTTTACTGGCACCAGTGTGGTAAGATAATTACCTGTCTCCAAACTGGAGAGCAATTCCTGCCCAGAGGCCATTAAGAGGTCATCGTAAGAAGCATGGTGGTTGTGGTGTGTGTGTGTGTGTACCTATGTTATGTCTGTTGTGTGTCAGGGGTACCTAAATGGCAGTGGAAATCCCAGGATGTTTGAGATGCTGGAACCAGGGGACATCTGTGAGAAAAGCTTCAGGTGTGGAGGTAGGGGTGCTTCAGAGAGAGTGGCTGTGTCTGTTACAGGCAGCAGAGCTGGCAGGGCAGGGCTAGCCAGCCCTCTGGACCTCAGGTGATTCCTCCACAAGCCCTAGGTGCTGGATATGGAGCTGCAGATTTTCATTCTCTCCCTCTGAGTTCTCTCGTTTGTGTATGATCATTCCATGCTTTGCCCTCATCTCCTATTTTGGATGATAAATATTTACTCTATGCCACTATATGTTGGAAATATGTAACTTCTTTGTGATTGTCCAGGGCTCACAGTTCTAAACAGTGCTGGGACTGTTAAAGACTGGAGGGTCTTGAGAAGGCTGACTGAATTCATTTTGCCTTATTAAATGTTCACAGGACAAGGTCAAGGGATGGAAGCCTAGTATATAAAAGTAAATGTTTGGCTGTGTGACTGAATTGTTCATACTGATTGTCAACTTGATGGGATCTAGAATCACCTTGGAGACAAATCTCTGGATATGTGTGTGAGGAATTTTCTAAATAAAAGTAGATAAATACACCTAAATGTGGACATCATCCTTCTAGGAACTGTAGTCCTAGCCTGAATCAAAAGGAAAAGGCAAGCTGAGTCCCAGCATCCATCTCTCTGTTTGTCACTTCAGATGCAATGTGGCCAGCTGCTTCATCTTCCCTGCCTTGACAGACTGTATCTCCATGAACTACAGAGGCCCAAACACTTTCTTCCTTAAAGATGCTTCGCCATGGACTTTATCGTAGCAACCAGAGAAACAACTAGTACAAATTATTTGCAATATAAAGCACAAAAGTAATCTTCTTAAAACATTTCAGTTCACTTTGGTTCTACAAAAACAAGCACTTCCATATCAAATGGTACCTTTAAGAGATCATGCTCTCCAAAGTTAGCTGCATAGCTCCAAGTGAGTTTCCTGGTGCCAGTGGGATCTGCCCAGGCAAAGAGTCGAGTTTCTCCTGGCAGCAATACTAGTTCCTCCTTTGACCCACTGAAACAATTGACAGGGGAAGATCAGCATGTCTTGGCATTGAGACACCACAATGACCTTAGGAACTTGCTTAGTTAATAACATACAACTCAGCCCAAAACAAGTACACTAACATGTTCTGTAACTAGCAGTTCTGAAGCCTGGGCAGACAGAATATGGATGGCAGTGCAGTACAGCTTCCAGAGATGCATTTACAGGAATAGGTTCACTTGCCATTACCACGTTACTAAGGAAGGGATAATGCTTAATACATAATTTGTCTGCATTCTAAAATTTATAAAGACCTTTCAAAGCCCGAAGATATTTTTTTCTTAGGTTTGCTGTCAAGCCATTTGGTTAAAAGACCCATCTGAATTGACTGGGATCTTTAACAGCATCTATTTGTCCCAGTTTATATGGTACGTGTAAGTTTTGCTGTAGAAATACAAATGTGTTTGGTGAATACTGTGTCAGAACTTGCCAGTGTATTAGGAGTAAACACCACATGCCCCTTACCACCGTTGTAAAGTCTGAAGACATACGGGCTGTGAAACTGCAACATTTCCCAGAAGGGACCATGGATCACTGAAAGCAAAGTGGAGATCTAAAGCCACCTTGTCTCATACCTCTGTTTATATGTGAGGACGTCCCACTGTGTGTGGTTCATTATCAGAGCAGGTGCAGATCCCTTGTGATAGTCAGAGAAGGTTATGACAGTTGAGTGTTCAGCAGTGTTTATATCCACCAAGATACCTCCATTCTGTTTCAGAAAAAAAGAAGTGTGTTCAGCTTACTGGCTGAGTATCTCAATTACGTGGAACCATTCCACATTCAATCAGCTTTCCAAACACATTCCTTACTCTCCAAGTTCTCACTGGCTCTGGTTCTTACAAACATATGTTGGGATTAAAATGCCAGCATACAGAACAACAGAAGCCCTATAAGGAATTTCTAGATCTCTACAGCATGGATTACAGAAATATGTTCAATCAACTTTTAAGTCAAAGACACAGTGTTTTACAATATGAAGACTTACCAGATCTTCTAAGCTCAATAAAGTGCCATTGTCTTGTTGGTTGTAAAAGAATGGCCTGGAAGAGCCTTCGTAGCCCACCACTCTCACACAAAGTTTACCAGACAAATTTTCAGGCCAAAATGGAATGCACTGAAAAATAAGTATAATACCAGTTTTAAAACTGTGCTATGACATAGACACTGGCTCATTAAGCACTCTTGGGTAATTAAGTTTTCAAGTCTAAATCTGATTTTAAGTAAAATATCATTAAAATTGTTATAATGTCCTCTACACTTCATAGTAAAAACACTGACAAGCCGGGTGTGGCAGCACACCCAGAAGCTGAAGCAAGAGGTTCCTATGTTTAAGGCCAGCCCAGGTTACAGAGCAAGAGCCCATTAAAAACAAAACAAAAAACCAAAAACCCAAACCAAACAACCAAACAAAAAAAGCCCACCACTAATGACATAACCATGAAACCAAAGTGCATTCATCAGAATAAAAATCTATTAATCTACATGTACTTATAGTAATTACATTATAAGAAACTCAAGAGCTTATTGATTAAGAATGCCTCCTAAGTACATATTCTGTGTACTTAAAAACTCCACTCTTATACTGCATTTGTTCTGTGCCTTGTCAAGTTCATGTGTCAATTTTAGTCCTATGGGAATAACTAGAAAATGACTGCTAACCATTTAGACTGAGCTAATAGTAAACAATGCCAACTGTTTTCTAATAGAGTGAAATAAAGATCTTTTGGAGCTGCTGTCACTGCTAACATACATATACATGTTGTGTGTGTGTGTGTGTGTGTGTGTGTGTGTGTATATATATATATATGATGCACATTTGCACATCTCTGTTTATCTATACAATTTATGAATCAGTCATATCTTAGGGAAATTTACCTCTGAAGAAGCAAGTAGTGCCATTTGTTGGTTGGTATGGAACCATCTGAAGCAATCTCTCCAACTTCTAGTTCTAAAGAGGACTTGTTTGCAATAGTACAGAAGGGAGTCAGAGTGACTATTCGTGAGAGATTAAAGCTGCTCATCTTGATGCTAACCCCAACCTAAGGCAAGAAAACAAACAAGATCATTCTCTGTTCTTTATTCTTGAATAAAGTAACTAATTAAAGCTGAATTCTACTACTCTCTCTCATAGAAAGATCTGGCTTCTCACATCAGCTTTATCAGAAATCAACTACAGAACATAGATCACACTCTCAATGACAACTGGCAACAACAGATTTACCATCTAGTTTCTGTATTTATTAATAATCTAAATGTTAACTGCTTTATAGTTAGTAAGCTCAAATTTTATTGCTTTGTCTGTTACCAATAAAATTAGAATTCTGAAGCAGTAGTAAGTGGGTCATGTGGCATCAGATTATTCAAACTTTCAAAGTAGTCAAGCTTAAGACTTAAGACATAACTGACAGAGTGTATGGAATGAAGATTTTAGTGTATCTTGAATATTACTAAAGTTGCCCAATTCAAAGAATTCAACCCCATTTAAATTTTGACAAATTCAAGTTATGCTTTGATATAATAATCATAGAAATCTATAAACAATCTTCCAGAGAATACTTTGATTTGAGACTTCCATGCACTTTAGGAGCCAGCTTGTCTACTGAAGTGTGGAAAAGCAAAGGAAGTCAAAGGTCATAAAGCAGACCCTCTTACCAGGTATTCCATGTTGGTGGCAGGGCACTTCACACACCCGTAACTTCCCACGGTGTCCAGTGAGAAACCATTGGACCAGGCACTAGTTGAAATTTTTAACTGTACCTGTACCAGAGAATATATAACATCATGTAAGAAACCTAAAAGAGGAAACTAATTTTATAGAAAACTTGCTAGACTTCTAGAAATTTCTCCAGCATCTTCAGACACAGAAAAATACAGTCACAGCCATACTGAATAGGTGTAGGGAACCAAAGAAGAGACATATAGCACTGACCATCCCATTTACCTTGGCGATAAATGGAAATTTTTCCTTAATTATTTAATTAAAATAAATGAATTTAGAAATATCTTTCATGTTGTTTTTAAAAGGAATAATAATACTAATTTTTTTCCAATACTAGATTTGTAACAGATAAAAAGATAAAAAACAGATAATATTTGGTTTTATCAAATAAAAGACAACTTTCACATCATTCAGCAGGTGCTAAAGGACAGACATTGTGAAAGACTAGAGCACAGGACACGGCTGCCATCTTCAGTGAGCATGAAATGCAACACAGATAAAAGGAGGCATGTTCTAATAATTAGGACACTACACAAGAGATGAACGCAGTCGGTGAGAGGACAGTGGTGTTCTCGCTCTGGGATGTAGGTGGAATCTTGCAGAAGAGACTGACCTGTACCCTGCAGTCAGCTCACTCGTACCCATCCACCGAGATCATAAAAACCATAAGCACAACCCAAGCTCACACACGGAGGCAACTCAAATGCCATGTATTCGTTTGAACTCTTAAGAGTTGCTCCCACACAGCTTTGGCATCTGAGACTGTTACAGACATAAATCTCAAGTTCTGTTCAGAGTCACTAAAGTGAACCTAAGGACAGGATTCTGCAAACATTTGCATAGCCATCTAGGTGACAATAATGAACACTGAAATTTGAGACCCATGACTCTAAGCAACGGGATTGGAACATGTAAAGTCACTGTAAACAGAAAAATTTCAATACATTAGTGATGAACAGTGTCTAAAAATGAACAACAGATAGGACAGGACAGGGAAAATACATATTGTTGGGGGACTAGCAATCAAGGTAGAGGGCACACAGCATATATAAAGTCGAAGAGTGAGCACTGCCCATGCTTGGACACAAGGCTCCTTTTCTAAAGGCTGGCTTAGGAAAATCAGGTGGCCCAATTCAACTGCTGGGTGTTTTCACGTGCCACATCAGCGCAGGAGCACAGAATAAAATAAAGCTGTTGCATTTGGCAGGACTTCAATAACAGCAGTTATCTTACAGCCCCTGAAGAACTGGGAGCCCTGCTTCAGCTGACTACTGCTGCAAGTTCCTAATGTCCAGCTAGAATCTGCAGTCTCTATAGAGTCTTCTTGAACTTAATTTATACCAAGAGAAAGCACAAACAGCCAAGCATGCTTTTAAATTCCCAAGTCTCTAGATTTAGTAGTTTTCCTATTTTAACTTGCTAGAGCATACCTTGTTTTTACTAAAAATGTTCTTTTTCTTGAAAGAGAATAAAATGATATCCCTGAAATCAGCTGGGTGTTTAACATGTATCTCTTCAGAGCGATACTGGAGAACCCGAGAAGTTTTGTTGATTAGCCAATAGGGACTAAAGACAGACAGCTCCAAGCGGCAGCCAATTCGCCTGCGTGAACTGACAAGTCAACTGTCATCACTTCCGCGGTGTCTGAGGAAAAGCACACGAGGAAGAACTCGGGAAGTGTGTCGCATATGCGGAAGTGTCCATTCCAGTTCTTGCCCAGGTATTTCACCAGTTCTAACTCTATGATCTCGCCGCTGATTCGTGAGTGCAGAACATCTGCAGAGCTGCCTTCTGCCAGCTCATGGGTTTCTGCTGTCCCCTAAAAACAACCACACAAAACAAGTTTACTGAGCACACTGCTTTACTAACAAAATCTATATTTTACACAGTGCTAAATATCCTACCAAGGAAGGCTGACCGCCAGGTCTAACCATGCTTATATGTTAGAAACTCTCAGCGATTACTAGCAACGCCAAAGGAAACCCTCTATCACAAACACAGTGGGAGTGTCTTCTTGCTATCCTGCAGGCAAACCTAGCCTAGCCTAAGTTTTGAGAAAAATCTGTGTTTATGTCAAGAATGGAAGACTGGATCTTGGACCCCAGCTATAGGTGGATTATAAAGTGAACCACTTGAACTACTGGGCATCAGTTTCATCCTCTCTACTGCTATACCACGGCTACTACAATTACAGAACCAAGAAAGCCATGTCGAGCAAGATAGATCTGCTTTAAAAATGCGTGCTAGGGCTGGAGAGAAGGCTCAGTGTTACTGGTCTTGCTGAGGACCTGACAGGAGAAACCACTACCATTTCAGCTCCCAGTACTCACATCCAGAAGCTTACAACCAGCTGTAACTCCAACTCCAGGAAACAGACCTTCCTCCGGACTGCTTGGACACTGCCCTCAGTTGTCTACACATACACACTTAAAAACAAAAACTAAGTCTTTTAAAACTATGAATGCTAACAATAGAAACTGGCTTTCTTACTGTGGCTTTCTTTTATACAGACGGTATTTGGTTCATTTAGTTAGCTTCTATCTCCATAACTCAGGAATGGATCAGTGTTTGATAAAGAAAAGAAATCATTTAAATTCCAAATACTTCATAAGCCTGCTGCATTTTGAAACATCATAATGCACAAATTTAATTATATTTATAATATCCCATGTGCTCACATGGAATAACGAATTTTATTTTCAGCATAAACTTTAAGGCAAACAAACATCAGGATGAGATACTTCCTTATTTGCATTTTCCCCTCCTTTAGGTAACATGACAACATAATAAAAAGATGTTTTAGGCTTTTGATTTGTGATAGGCACAACAAAGAAAAGGAGAACGCTGAACTGCTGAGGTATAAATCGCACTGTCTAGCACTGGGACCACTGTCTAGCAGTGGGACCTTGGATCAGACACTAATCCCGTTGTGACTCAGTAGAAAAGGACAAAAGGATATCCTATGTGCAGTCACCAAAGGTAGAGGTTGATGTGGATGTCAGGATGTACATGCTGACAGGAGCCTGATATAGCTGTCTCCTTAGAGGTCTGCAAGAGTCTGACATACTCAGAGGCAGATGCTCACAGCTAACCATTAAACTGATCATGGGGTTCCCAATAGAGAAGATAGAGTGAAGGCTGAAGGAGTTGAGAGGATTCGCGACACCATGAGGAAAGCAACAATCTCAACCAACCAGAGCCCCCAGGGTCTAAACCACCAGCCTGGGAGCGCTTAGGGAGGGACCCATGGCTCCAGCTATATATGCAAGGGAGCTACATATAAGTGGGAGAAGAGATCCTTGGTCCCATGAAGGCTGGACGTCGTGGGGGGGGGGATACTTGGGGGTGGGGAGGTGAGGTACGGGGGAGGGTGGGTGGGGATACACCAATGTGGAGGCAGGAGGAGGGGGGAAGGGATAGTGAGTTCCTGGGAGGGAGGGGGGAAATGGGGTAAGGAGAGAACATCTGAAATGTAAAAAAATTTCCAATAAAAAATAAAGTACTAATATATTGTGTGGATGAATGAAATGAAGCATGATTATGAATAAAGTTCAGGATAAACTCAAAAAAAAGGGCAAAAGGACCATACCCAGTACCAAGGTAAGGAGTGAAGCATGCAATTACAGAAAGCACACAGTATTAAGGTCTAATGGTTGATGCTATGCCAGGTTTGCTATAATAAACACATCTTAAAACATGAAACACCAATTAAAGCTAACATCACAAAGTAGAATGAAAATTTACTCTGTATAATAGTAATAATAATAAAAAATACAAGTCACAAACCTCAAGTAAGTATCTTAGTGAATACGGGAGAAGGTTCCGCAAGGTGAGAGGAGGGTAAAGATGAATGACGTAGGCTGGATCCCAGTCTTCCTCATGGGCACTGATGTAGCTCAGCTCATCGGGCACAGCGACCGTGTTTACGATGAGCGGTAAGAAGCTGACTTCTACTGCAGGACACTGTAACATGCACCTGACCTCCCTGCTGTGGTGAAGTTCTTCCTTCCAGGAAATGTATGTGGCTGACTGTGTATACTGCTGTTCTAAGCTGCCAGCTGGCTGAACATACAACTGGCATCTACAGATGGAAGGTAAGGAAAAGAACTTCAGACTCTTTGCAATGATTCTATAAGGTGGGAACCAATATTCTTACAAACGTAGAAACCATGGCTAAGAAAGTTTAGAATGTGCCCAAAGTGACAAAGTTGCCAACAGAGAAAGGACAACTTGAAATACTTTCATTTTAACTATAAAGGCAAGCTAATAAAATATATAACCTTAGAAAATTGCTAAGTATCAAATATCAAATAAAAAGTTTCTATCATAAATTCAATGATAACATGTATTTCTAATCAAAAGAATAAACTCTTATGTGTTCTAACAATGGCTGCTGTATGGCTAGGACAATAAACATTTAAGGCTGCTCTCCCTAAATAGAAATACAATTCATACAACTAGGAATTCATGAATTATTTTCTTTTCTAAATTTTTTTTATTTGTGTAACTAACAACTCACATTAATTATACAAATTAACAAGCTTCACTATGATAGTTCCACATACCCTATGCTAACTGTGCGCACTCACCTTTCTGGACTCCACCCCCAGCACCCTTCAAGACCCTAAACGTCCTTAACTTCCTTAGCAGTGCTGCCCATCCATACCAGCTCTGCTGACCACCATCCCATTTGGAAGCTAAGTACATGCACAGCCGTGCGCACCTATAGGAATCCAAACGGACGTGGAACTCTTCCTCAGGTCTGGCTATTCCAATTCGCTCCAACATCTTAACATTCTTGACAAATTTGTAGATGATAAATGCTATCGAGAAGTGGTTTTTAATCTGTTGGAATGGATATATAACTTTTTAAATCACATATTAGTTAAATAGAAAGCATTAGCAGCACACACACATTTAAGATCTAAAAAGCTTCTACTTAGTATTGGAAGGCATTCTCAGAGACTTAAAGTGGCAGGGTGGGGGATACAGGAGGAGGGGGTACTCAGAAAACAAGAGATGGGGAAGGATTGTGGGAGGGGGAGACTGGGACGGGTTTTAAAGTGAATAAGCAAAAAAATAAAATTAAAAAAGGAAAAAAAAAGAAAAAAAAAAAGAAGGCATTCTCATTGGCTAAAAACATTTAGCTATCTAAATAGGTGTATTATATATAAACACTAAACTTAATGTTTAAGTGACAGTTCCAAGTCAGCATTGCCACGTCATGTACATACTATATGTGTATGTAGTTAGTCTACACCGCCATTAAAGATGTACCATTCATAAAGATTTCAGCCATGTTTTCTCCATTACAACCTCCCATCGACACACCATGTGACAAAGAAACGAGGAACGCCATGGAAATCTTTTCCTGACTGCACTGGGGTCTATACTGGAGCTAAGAACAACTTAAAAAGTGAACAGTGTCCAAAATGAGGATGAATCCCAACCTGTGTGCATGCGTTGGGTGGGGAGAAGTGTTCTTTACACTGATACATACTGAAGCCTGTAATTAATGTTGGGAAGACTAAAAGGTTCAGTATAACCAGAGAGTAGAAAAAAATGTTTATATACATTAAACTGCCTTTCTTTTTCTTTTTTTACATGAGAGTAGGTCATTCCAAACACTGCACACATCGGAAGAAGTACAGCCTCGAGTGATGGTATACTAAGAGATAGGGAGGCTACGCTACTTGACAATCAACCATAATTATAGTGTCTCAGTTTGAAATGCCTAAAGGAATATGATAATGTTTAGATGTTTAAGTGGTTCAAATCGCTAAAGAAAACTACTGAGTGCTTATGGATTTGTGGCCAGTAAAACTGGACTTAAATAAATAAATAAATAAATACTGCTTTTCAAGTCATTTAAGTTAAACCACACTAACAGAGTGGGATAGCAGCAGAATCGCCTCACTTTGGCATTTATTTCTGAATAATCAGAGGTACTTGAGCAAGTTTTACTACACCTCCCAATCTCAGCTAAGTGACAGAACTCTGCCTGGCACACCCAAGGGGATACATTAACTGACAGCATTACCTGCAGAGGCGAGCGGAGAGTGACAACCTTATTGCCTTCTGTTGCGTCAATCTGCACCAAAACGGAATCTGAACGGCTGGCACTGGGATTCCGTACATTATACAATCGCCGGCCAGGCCTGGCAACAGGAACACTAGCTACTTCTGTATAACCATATGGTACTGAAGAGGAAGAAAATTAAAAATATCTTTTTAATAATAACTAACCCTGGACCTGGAGAGATGGCTCAGCAGTTAAGGCCACATGTTCTTCTTGCTGAGGACCTGGGTTTGATTCCTAGCACCCATATGGCACCTCACAACTATCTGTAATACTAGTGATAGGTGATCCGAGGTCCTCTTCTGGCCTCCAAGGATACTGGGTATGCATATGGTTCACAGACATACATGTATGCAAAATACCATAAAATAAATAAACAAAATAGTAACACCTCACAATAATGACAAGGGTACGTTTTCTCATCATTAGAAATATAAATGTTTTTCTAAGCCTCTGAGATTAAAAAAAAAGAGAAAAAGAAAAACAATTACTAATATAAAACTTTTGCTATAAGCAATGAGGAGGTAAGTGCGCTAAAACAAATAGAGAAACTCATCCTGAGAGAGGTAACACAGACCCAGAAAGACAAGCATGGTGTGTACTCAGTGTAAGTGGGTATCAGCATGAAGTACTGGATAACCATGCTATAAACCACAGACCCAAAGAAGCTCAGTAACAAGGAGGGCCCTAGTGGGGATATGGATGTGGGGAGGGGACTGGTTGAGGGAGGGGTAGGAATAGGAACAGGAGGGAGAAGGTGGGTGGAGAAGGAAAGGAGAGAGTCCTGGGAAAGAGCTCTAGACTGGGGTGGGGGTGGGGGGTGTAGGGAGGCAGGCACATATCCAGGACAAGCTAGAAACTTAGGACAATGAAAACTCCCAGGACTCTATGAGAGTAACCCTAGCTAAGACTCTAAGCAATGAGGGATTTGCAGCCTGAACCGGCCATTTCCTGCAATCAGGCAAGACTTCCAATTGAGAGATTGGACACCAACCCAGCCACAAAACCTTAGACCCACAATTTGTCTTGCCTACAAGATGTGCAGGGGTAAAAGATACAGCAGAACTTGAGGGAAGGGGCAACCAATGAATTACTGACCCAGCTTCAGACCCAGGCTATGAGAGGGAGGCAGCTGCTCACACTATTAACAATATTCTACTACACTTGTAGACAGGAGCCTAGCATAACTGTCATCAGAGGTTTCATCTACCGACAGATGGAAACTGATACAGAGACTCACAGCCAATCATTAGGCAGAGCTTGGGGGTTCCTAAGGAAGAGGGGGAGAAAGGATTGTGGGAACTAGAGATGTTAAGGACACAGAAGAAAACCTACAGAATCAACTAACATATACAAAATAGGGTAGGTCACAGAGTCTGAAATGCCAACCAGAGAGCATGCATAGGATGGACCTAGGCCCTCTGCACATATGCAACAGTTGTGCAGCTTGGTCTTCATATGGGACTCCTAAAGCAGGAGCAGAGGCTGTATCTGACAACATGTTAGGGAATCTCTTAGGGAAGGGGAGGGGAGAGGGAGTGACTAGGAGCAAAGGAGGGAGGGGAAGCTTTGATAGAGATGTAAAGTAAATAAATAACTTAATAAAAATATTAAGCAAACAAAATAAAGTAAAATCCAACATTTTTATTATTCTTTCAATTAGATAATAATTTCCTTGTTTTTATAATGGTATCACCACCATGAATATTTTAGACTTCTGAGTATGGTCACTTTTCTCTTTTAACTGAATGTTAATCTTTTTTGAAACATAATACTTATTATTTAGGGCATAGTAATTAATAATCAAGTTTTATAAGGTGCTTATTAGATAAAGTCTATCTTATGTTTAGAAGAAACCCAGAGGTGAACTATCAACTATTTATTGGAAACCCTGACAAATGTCTCCCAGGGTATCTTTGGCAAAATATTATTGGATGATTTATCAAAACTGCACTGTCCCATCCCTGCAAAGCTCTGAAAACACAGCAAGCACAGCATACATACCAAAGGTCAGTGTAAAGAAAGTGCTCTCCTGCCGGCTCAGGATGGACAACTTCCCTTGACGCGAAGGTTCTAAGCTGGCATATTCCAGCTCCAAATGCTGACCAGAGCCCACATTATAAATGTCACTCTTCTCAGGGGAACCCATCACCCTGAGGTTACGATTGGGCTGCACCTTCATGGGAATACCCAGGGCATTTTTGACTGTAAAAGGAGCCCTGTCTTTCAGAGAGTAGTCAAAAGTAGAAGCCGCTCCCTCAGAGAAACCCTGCAAAGGAACACAGCCCAGTAAAACCTCAGCAATGTACTTCTATGAGCACTTTACCATGGCTACCTGTTTTCTGAAGTTTATTTTAATGACCAAAAAAACAAAAAGAAAAACAATCCATACACGTTTCCTTCCTAAATACTATATGAAATGTTCTAGACTAGAATCACACATACTTTTGCTAAATTGTTGAAAACATTAAGACAACTTTTGGATATTGTGATATTCATCGTAGCTCCTGAAGAAATATGAACTGCTGTTTGTGGCTCAGGAATAAAGTCATCTCCTGGCATCAGACTTTTATCCTGGATGGGGTTCTTCTTTACCTAGGAAGAATAACAGCATACAGAATTGATCAGCCAACTAATCAATGGTAGCTTTTAAAAGCTCAACATGGAGGGAACCAACTGAACTGGGTATCTTAGAATATAGGTCCTCAAGGTCTCATTTTCAACCACATATGCATCTCTGATTCAGCAAAGAATGGCAGCCTTCTCTCTGCACACAGGCCATGGGAAGAAAATACTCAACACACTGCAGAGGAAGCCTGACAAGTCAGCCCCACCATCTGACTCCTTGACAGAGCAAGCTAGCTCCTACAACAGTTCTGTGTTAATTAGCAATGAAGGTGACTCCAAACTCTCAATGGACTCTAGCTATAGGAGTCATCTGGAAACAAGAGGATTCTTCCTACTACTTCTTGATAAATAATATGGTAAGCTTTTGGAGCAAACTTATTACAAATAACATTTTCATTCCAATACCATCTCAAAACCTTTGTTAAGTATCCTTTTTCAGTCTCATTATGCCCGAGAGAGGCAGACCACATACTATCTCTACTTTCGTCAGAAGGAAATGGGATAAAAGGTTAGTGAGTTATCATCTTTAAAAGAAGAATCTGCTGCAGCACTTTCTGTGTGACCCCTCCACCAGTGACCACAGAGAGGTGAGCGGTAACAGCATAGCTCACAGTCCTGCGATCCCAGAAAAAAAAATACTTCCATATCAAAGATTCTGAGAAATGTCAAAGTCAGAGAGTTCATCATAATATTAATTCTCAATTTTTGGGAGGTCACACCTAAGAGAAATATGCTGCATAATCCAAAAGGTTCCATTCATGAGTTTTATCTACCAGTATGTTCTATATTAGAAATGAAAACTGAAAAAAAAATTTAATATTTAAAAATTATGTGCTAACATTTTAATGGAAAACAATCTTGAAAATGTAACTGTGAATAGAGGTTTGGACAAGTGTCCTGAAGGCCTGCAGTAAGCAGATAAATTCTCACTTCTGCAACATATTCAGTCTGCTGAACTTCTGTATTCAGTCTCTCAAAAAATCAATTGTACATTCACGAGAAAATAAGAATAAAGAGCTATGTGTGATGTTTCACTGTTACTATGAAAGGAGTTATGGCCTCAAGAACTTTAAGGAGTTTCCTGGACTCTAGACCAAATTTTGAAAATCAGTGAACTTAAAAACTCCTATAATAGAACAACTTGGCATCACACTGTGCAAACGTGCTGGCTTCCTTACATTAAGCTTTAAACTCCATGGTTTTTTCCCCTCCACTCTTTCAATCAGTGGCTCCCAGACAGCATGGGTTTCATTATAATAGTGAACCTGAAAAGGTGAAGAACTTCAATTACTAGGTTGTTCAACATTAATCATAAAATTATACAATCAATGGGAAAAAGTATGTTAAGCTACTGTTTTCTATCGAAAGACATTTGAGAACCCCACCTCAAGAAGCACACACAAAACACGATGTAGTTCCCCCTTCCCGCTGCTCTACTGTCATGAATTATTATACAAGAGTCTTTTAGGAATAACAATCACAGGTAATTCTACATCATCACATTAAACATTAGATCATGCACTTGCTATAGCCATGCATCTTAATTCTGCAATGGTACTTTCCAGCTGTGCTCTGGAGGTGTCCATGTGGCCATACCTCTAGTGTCATGTCAGCAGCAGCCGCCATTAGAGAAGTCCAGTTTTTAATATTTCCAGAGAACTTAGACTCTGCCAATAACAGGGGCACAGTACGATGCCCAAGGCCACATTCTAAGGTGACTTGAACTGACTCCACAGCAACCACACAATTTTCTTCTATCGGTGGATGTTCAAAGTCTCTGAAATTCTCTGTTACTTCTGTTGCCATGTCAACCCCGAGGAACCATGAGTTATAATCAGCAATAGATTTGACAGCCCAGAGATTGTCTGTCTCCTTAGCAGTGTCTTTCCATTCATCTTCTTTGGTCTTGGGAGACATAGCAGCCATGATTGTCATCACAGTATTAAGGATTATAGGTGAGATCTTTAAAAATAAAAGCAGAAAAGTATTTAGAATAGATTCCTTCCCAAATGAGAATTAAAATACATGATTTAAAAGTTAACAATTAAGTAACTTAAATTTAAATATATACTAAATATTCCTGAAGAAAGGAAAATAAGAAAACAGAAATTCAACTAACTACATAAGGATTTCTGCTCGGGTTATCTGGAATTAAGTAGTTCATGTTGTATCAACAGTCAAAACTCAATGGAGAAGCTGATAATTCAGAATCAGATGATGTTGTCACACACACACACACACACACACACACACATAGACACACACACACACACACACAAAACCAACTTTTCACTATATTCCTAACTTTCCTAATGAAGATCAGAAGCAGGAGGCTGAGATGGAAGACCATTTTATTCCACCCCAAGTCCTAGGAAGTTACACCTGCTCATCTCTGGAGAATGCCGTGGCTCAGCCTCACCCAATCTCTGACACAGCGCTATACAAATAATAACCTTTAATCCACCGGATATCCTCAGCCCACCCTCCAAAATGCCAGCAGCACAACTATTTTAAAGCCAAATCTAGGCAACTCATTGCTGAGTTAAAATCCCTGGTAACTTTCTAGCATTCTCCATATAAATTCAGATTCTCCTTGGCTGGATGCACAAAGCTGCTTGTGAGGCAGTGCCTGTTCAACTGGCTAGCTAGAGTTTGAGACACAGCAGGGTAAGTAGAAAGATTCCTTTACTACTCTTTCAGAATTAAGACATTACCAAACTGAGACTCCAGCACATACTGCTTGCTAACCTATCATTACCCAAACGCATTTATTTTCCCTTGCCTTATGAATATCACCTACTAGTTAACAAACCCTCAGGCTCACACTCCTCACACCATCTGTCCAGCCAGAGGCCCACCTTCAACGCTGTTCGTCAGACTGCCTTTGTGCATACCTCCAGTTCTGTATGGATAGGCTTCTCCTCCTTTTCACCAATCATCCAACTTCTATCGGGTCTGGAAACTTAATTCAGGAAGCCCTGCTTGCAGACAGCTTTCCGTATGCACTTGCTTGTATGCAAGGCCCTTGCTTTTCTCCCAACAGCCCCTTGTGCGTCCTGCCTGCACGAAAGCTATGATCACTATCTCCTTCTTTTTCCTCTGTGTGTCACTAACTGTCTCCTTGCTAGAACTGTTGATACCCAATGCTCTACACAGGACATTTTTACACATAGTAAAGGTGAAAGTGTATGGCAGAGTGTAGTAGCGCACAGCTCTAATTCCAGCACTAGGAGACAGAGGCAGAGGGATCTCTATGAGTTAAAGGCCAGCTGGGGCTACAAAGTAAGGCCCTGCCTTCAAAATAAGAAGTTAAAATGTTTATTTAATACACACACACACACACACGAACTATTATCTCAGTAGTTAACCTAGTATCTTAGAGAAAATGCATTTGAATTCAAAGACGCTTTGGTCCACTTAGTGCTCCATGTATTTAAACTGAAAAATTCATTAATTAGCACAACACAATTTAATGAAATACAACATTTTAAAATCCTCGAAGATGTACTGTTATTTACACAATACTACAGATGAAATCCATTTAGCCTCAATTCAACCATTATCTGTCTCTGACCTATAAAGCAAAGCTCCTATCACTACTGGCACAAACCCTTTCATGTTTCTCATACTCTGCATTCTGAACAGAATGCTCCTGTATGTTCCACTCAGAAATGGGCACAATGTCAAGCCTAAAGGCCAGGCTGGGAGATGCTCACTGTGTGAAGTGCCTTCTGTAAAAGCCACGAGGACCTGAGCCCAGATCTCAAGCAGCCCTGTAAAAGGCAGGTGTGGCAGGATCAGTGAGCTTGCTCAATAGCCAGTGTAACCTACCAATGAGCTACAGGATAAATAAGAGACCTCATCTCAAAAAATAAGGAGGAGAGAAAGAAACCAAAGGCCAACCTCTGCCTCGCCATGCACACACCACACAGAGTGATACGTAAGAAAACGGACAGACAGAATCTGAATGCTATTAGAAAACCTCGAGTTTCTTTTTTCTTTCAATACTTTACAGAATGGTTTAAAACACAATAAATCCTCATCATTCATCTCACATATATACCTGCTGTTTGCATATCTGCAAGCTAAAGAGAATATCTGACCAAAGTTATTGAACTGAATCAAATTAAATTGCAAATAAAAGCCAAACAAGTAACTACAAATAAAGTGATCACATCTTCATCTCTACCCTTGCTTTCCCATCCATCTCTGTTCTCACTTCCTATACAACTCCCCAACACACACATGCAATATAACAGAAAAGAGAAACTCTCATAATTTGTACTGATAAGAGGTATCAATTTAGGCAGGTAGGATAGCTCAGTGGATAGTCTTGCCATGCAAGTTTGTCAACCTGCGTTCAGGCCCTGGGAGACACAGGAGAGGAAAGAATGGAATCCAGAAAGTTGTTCTATGAACTCTACATGGTGCCAATGTGCACACATACACACACACATATACAGCCGTATCCACAAGCACATGCATACATACATACACACACACACAGTAATAAATAAAAAAGGGTTATAAAGTTATTTCAAAAAGTGTTCTTTACAAAACAACACAAATAATTACGTATATTAAAGAAAAGATGTTTAAGTGACAGAGCTATCCTGATTTTCAAAGTTGTGCCCAGCAATAATACAAAGGGTGGGAGAGAGACACCAGAAGATACTGTTGCAAAGCACTGAAAATATATAATACTGCATAAAAGTAAACATGAACATTCAGCCAAAGAATGTGTATGAGAGGCACCAACCTTAATGACAAATTCTTTAACCACAATATTTATGTTTTGTTTCCTTGAAGCCCATGTGCACTTCTCCATAAATAAAGAGCAGGGTTGTAACACCTAGACAGAGAAAAATGAAAGTCACGTTTCCGCAGTAACAGATCCCTTACGTACCATACACTTATAAGAACTGGCCTGGCTTTACTACAGCACAGGCACATCAGCTGAGGTTCTTAGTGACGCTCTTCTATACAAAATTTTACACCACTAGGGCAGTCCAAGGACGTTAAGTAGACCTGGCAAAGCCTTCACTCCAAATCCAAAAGAAGAAATAGGAATGCCTTTTCTCTTGCTAGAACATCTTCTCTCTCAGTGTTCTCAACCTCCCCAGTGCTGTGGCCCTTTACGGCAGTTCCTCATGTTGTGGTGACCCACCCACCCCCACCATAAAATTATTTCTCATTGCTACTTTATGACTGTAATTTTGCTACTCTTATAAATCATAATGTATACATATACACACACAATATGTGGGATACCTGAAATATAACCTCTAAAGGGGTTGTAAACCACAGGTTTACATTGTTCTAAATGATGTCCTGCATAAAATGTACCTTTGGAATAACTATAAACAGGAGCTAACACCTAGGGTACACCTAGCATATGATGCTTCATGAAGACTAACAGGGTTGTGAATACCACACATAGATGGTCCTTCTGAGAACAAATCTCATCTTCAGTCTTGATGAGCAGTGAGTGAATTATGAAACCTGGAACCTCACATACATCATTGAAAATATAAAGTAACTGCCTCCTAATAAATGAGGCTGTGACAATGGCATGGCTATGGTGGTTTTTAATTAGAACCTACCTTCAATGAAGTGATTACTATCAGCTTTCTGTGACATGTAAAAGAAAAATTCACTATCAAGCACAGAAACCTAGGCTTCAATCTTTTTGTATAGAACACTGCTTGAAAACTCTTCATACTTAAAATAATGCTCCAAGTGAGTCAAGCAACCTAAGAGTCTCTTAATGTAAACTCAGATATGGCACAAAAATAACTGGCATAACTGAAATACTTTACTAAAACCACAAATTTCAATAACTATGCAAAGCATAATTTAAGTTAACTTTTAACAACAAATACAACCATCTCTTTTGGTCATATGACTCCAATTAATTTTTTTCATATCAAGTTTACTTTTTCATTCACTTGTTGGTTTTACAAGATCACATAAAAAAGCTGGAAGAGTTCATCTGGAGAGGCTCTACTTTGTCACTAGGAATCGTGTACGACTAACATCATCCAGTGTCAAGCAGAGCCTGTGGTGATCCCACCCTTGCACTAGCTTCACCAGCGTCCAGTCTTTCTCACCGTGGTGATGCTCTTCCCTCTCCTTTCTCTGAGGAAAGGGCAGGCAAGCACTTTCAGGTCTCTCACGGAAGCTTCCATCATCTGCTCGAGCTTGGACGTTGAGAGGGAGAGGTTGCACTGGAACGAGGCTGTGAGAGCAGGAGCATCAGCCTTCGTCAGGCTGGCAACAAACACCACTTCTGGGTCAGTGATCATGGCCTTCAGAGTCATATTTGGCCTCACAGAGTCATCTGAAGAAACAGCAGACAACATTTAATCTAAGTTTTCACGATGGGTCATGTATCCATTGCTGATTTTATTAAAAAAAAAAAAAATACAATTAGAAACCAAGCCAAAGTCAATCACTCCTACTCAGATCTTTTAGAAATGACATGGTTTGGGAAGTTTCCTGGGATGCAATTCAGCTGTGTACACACGCAAATAGACACACAGTGCTAAGTAATACTGTGGGCAAGGAACAGAATACAAGAAAGAGCTGCCAGAAAAAGAACCTCTGCGGAAGGAAAGTCACCTGTCACCAGTTTACTTCAGTCTCCCCCATCAGACACTCTGCATGTCACATGATCCACAGTACAAACGTACAGAAGTCAACATGATGACATCAGGTATGACCACTATTCAAAACATCACAGCAAATGCAAAAATAATAATCTTGCTTATATACACTTGGTTTGCAAGTTTGCCAGGTTTTACATTAAGCAAAACAAAAGACCTGACCTCAAAGCAATTTAAAATTCAACCTAGAAAACCACCAATCCATTTGATAAAGTTGGAACATTAAAAACTGCCAAGTTGAAAATGGCTTCCTTCATTCTCCTACTACAGGCATTCACAGGCTTCCTCAGAGTCAAAGGTCACTCATGCTTTATCCGCCGCTGTCCCAGCCTCCTCCTTGTCTACTCCCCATCAATGCACTAGAATTCTTCAAATAATCTTGTTTGGATAAATTACTCCCTTTTATAAAACAGTACTCTGCCCCTGACTGGTTACCTCTCTCTGTTTCTGGATGAGGAAAACCGAAAGGAGTCAGAGTAGCGTCTGCCCCATCACAGAGCACGTTGTTGCACCTTACTTAAAAACATTGGCTTGCTGGAGTTTTACCAAGAATATGCTTAAATCTAAAAGCTTAATTTTACTTTCTCAAATTCTCCACCTCTTTGTTCGCCTGTTTCAAATTTTTGTTAAGATATAGACATCCTCAGGACAGACAGGTAAGTTCTCCTAACCTTTCTCTATCTTGACTCTTCCAGCGGCAGTCTGTCTTGATGGAATCTGTATCTCTTTGGCAATGTCTTCTGGACTCTGCGGCATAGCTTTGATGAAGAAATCGGCCACGGTCATCAGAAACTCCACACTGGCACACACATACAGCTTGTCAAGGACAGCATCGATCTGACTTCCATTTTTATCTTGGCTATAACTCACATCAATCATAGAACTGTTGCTGTCCTGGTCATTCTTTTTGTCAATCATCCTGAAAAACAAACATGCCATTCATTATCTGGGCGCCTCTTCTCTGAATAACATAACAAAGGAATGAAAATGTTCCCTTGCATCTTAATCATCTTCCTTTCACCTTTCAGTAGCTAGGCTGAATAGAAATACAACAGTGTTAATTGGAACCTAATCACCCAATTAGCATCCAAGACACGGCTGCCTAATCTTCAAAGAAAGATTCATGTGATTAAGCATTATGAGATATTCTGTAATTATAATACAATTCCAGGAAAGCCAAGGACTACTGAAAATGATTTTGAACAATTAGAAATACATGAATGTAGTTCCTCAAAATATAACATGACCTCTTTATTCTACTAAATAAACCTTCCCTGAAAGAATGTATCTATATAAAATGTTTATCCTATAGAATTTACTCCCCAGTGCTCAATGCAACCCAAACCAACAAGTGTTAATCGGTCTACAATGATGGATCCTACATACCCTTACGAGTGCCGGAGAGATTAGGCTACCAAACAAGACTATTTTATCAATCAATCACAATTGTCTATAGAGTTGTGAACAGCCACCCTGGCCATGAAACCTATAAGCAGAAAACCTGGTTATGAGATAGCACACATTTTATGTGTTCAATTCTCTGAAAACCGCAGGGTTCAGCAGAATCCAGAAAATAGTCAATGATGCCCAAGTTTAAATAGCAACATAGTCTTTCATATACAAAAAAGTACAAAATATGACACATAACTTGAGAAATTAAATTTCATACCAGACTGATACGAGTTCATTTTTCAAAATGGGTTGATAATATGGTGATGCTACAGAGTATATTCCTGATGAAAAATTAAATAAATTCTGCAAAATTGTTTTGAAAGTCAAAGTAAACAAGAAAACAAATGGATGCATGAATTTAAGGATTCTAAAACAATAATGATAATTCTGCCTACTAGCTATAATCTGGAAAAATACATGACCAACTCATGTGGATTTAACCACGAAATTAATAAATTTCTCTTTCATTTAAAGTTTGAGGCAGAGGAATCAGAGAGGGCCATTTGCAACTCAATTCTGAGAATACGACCAAAGGCTAGACTCTTCTGAGGATCTCACTCCTCACAGTGGCAGGCTGCATGGCAAACTCTGGTCTGACAAACCTGGATGTTGCTCTCTCAATTCCTTCTCGAAGATCATCAAGAGTGCACGTCTTAAGTTTAAGGCTGACATTCATAGACCCATCCTTGAACATCTTCCCAGCAGAAGCCATCAGGTGTAGTGTAAGCTCACCCAGACGGAAACTGTCATTATGAAATGAAAGCCTGGACTCCTGTAGTACATTTGTCAAGCAAAGGAATACAAAATCTTTAAATATTACATGAGTTCATTTAAGCACATTCCTTAACTCAAAGCTTGAAAGCAAATCAACTCACAAAGTTTCTAAGTGCAGAATCACATACGTGACACTGAGTACACAAACACAGGTGAGTACATGGGTGCACTCAGGCATCTGTCTGCACCCTGGGCACAGTGGTCACTATTCAACATGCACTGATTCCAGACAGTACAGTGAATGCAAGGCAATGTGAATGATAGAATTACTGGCAAACAGAATACTTTTACCTTATAAACACAGACACATAAAGCTGTGTAACTATCAACAGAAATGGCCTGTTACACAGCTGATGCCTGTAATACACAGACATTTCCAATCAATCCCTGATACAGATGATCTGGAATGAGTGCTTTCTACATAAAGTGAGAATCATGTCGCATAACATTCAATGTTTCTAAGCAAAATGAGAAGCTCTAAGTGGCTCCATGGGAATCAGCAAGGGCACAAACTGTACCACTGCCTAGTACAGGTAAAGCCACTGCAAGACATGTGTGAGCTAAAAAACAAAGTCTGAAATAAAGCAGTGAGAAATGACAGGAAAAGTGGGATATTCACCAAAAGAAAAGTGACAGTGGGCAGAATCTGAATGAGTAAGGTTAAAGAAAGAAGCCGAAAATGGCAGCAGCATCTTAAGACTGGATCAACAGACAACTGTTCCTTAAGCGAAATGAAGAGTGTGTATAACTTTCACTGTCAGTAAAGGCATTTGCTGAGGCTTGCATGAATACCACAAGATAGAGATTTACGCAGCTCAATGCATAAATGAGAGATATTATCACAAACCTCAACTGTAGAAATATGTGAATAATGTACAACTTCTAGAAAATATAAAGTGCAAATTAGCATATGAAATGCACATGAACATGGATATAAAATCTATAATAAATATAGACTATGGGTATTTATATGACATGTTATAGGGATTAAAATATGACATAACTAATTTATAAAATAAAAATATTTATTATAAGATATTATGCAGCCGGGCGGTGGTGGCGCACGCCTTTCATCCCAGCATTTGGGAGGCAGAGGTAGGCAGATTTCTGAGTTCCAGGCCAGCCTGGTCTACAGAGTGAGTTCCAGGGCAGTCAGAGCTACACAGAGATACCCTGTCTCAAAAAAAAGAAAGAAAGAAAGAAAAAAGATATTATGCAACGCAAAGTGGCTTTCTAAAGTACTTTGATCTACTATATAGATGTTTATCTATGACTAACTAAGACATAATCATAAAAGGCTCCAAAGACAGTATTAAATTATTCTTCCTAAATAGTGATGACTACTGATGCATTAAATTAAGCACACGGCCTGTGAGTCACATGTAAAGCTTCTCCGTTAGTGATGGATAGAATGCATTTGCAACTGTGTTACTGGAAAGAGAGAAACACTATGCACCTTTTCTTAGCCTGGCAGGATTAGAGTCACAGCAGCCTACAGACCCAAGCACAGTTTTCAGGTCAAACAGTGGTTTGTAGATGCACTGAATTCTATTAATAGAACAAAAAATGCCAAAAGCTGAGTACTCTCCAGACCAAAGGATTTACCCCTGGCAACAGGAATGTCCCCCTTACCTGGCAGCTATCACTGTTGTAAAGGATGACGGAAAGAGAGTCAAAGTGGACATCAAACTGAAGAGTGACAGTCTGGTCCCCAGGAGGCTTTGGGTCCGTCAGCTCTTGTTCTGATGGTTCAAACATGAGTGAGAAAATCACAGAGCTCTCACAGAGGTACATTATTTTAAACATTTTAAGCTGGGATGATAAATTATTATTCCAAATTTACATCATATTTAAATAACTCACCAGACAATAAAAATGGCAATATATAGTGACTGATCACTATATATTTAGTAAATGGCAAAGTGTCAGAAGTAGACTACAGGAAAAAAATGATCTTATAAATAATATCAAGACAAATGTTTGAAACATTCCTTCAAAGTAAGACTAGCTCCTGCAATAACTACAGCATGTTTGTCCTAACTGGTTCAGACATGCTCAAGACATTATAAAACTGAGCATAGAGTCAAGCGCTGCCTAGACTGAGAGGCTGGCCAAGGTCTTCAGTGAGCTAACGCATCTTAGAAGAGAAGAGTAGCACACTGGCAGAGCTGGAGCATATCACGGTGGGAACTGTTGGAATACTGACATGAAGGGACTCCAGAAGGAACTTCATTTTCCTTCCTATCTTTAGACAGGCAGGATACACAGAACAGATCTTGCTTCAGTGCTCTGATATAGCAACTCCACAATCCTTGTGGTGACTACGGGTCATTCTTAAGGAAAGTCACCTCAAGTCATCTCAAGTCTTTGTAGGCTGGAAAAAACCTGGGGCTTTGGCTCCATAGTTTCAGAAAAGAATTTCTGTTCCAACATCCACTGTATTTGTAGTTTGCATCTGAACACATTTATATTTTCCTAGCTGTCGCATTAACCAGAAAGTGAGAACCAGAGTCACAAATGTGATCACAGCTAAATCCAACAAGACCATTTCTTGCCAAAGTTTGTTCATCTCCACAGTGTCCAATCTAACTTAATGACAGCCTACTTATCTAGCATCTGTCTACACCCAATATAACCCAAACTCAAAGGAGTCTGGGCTCATCTGTTTAAACCAGAAACCTCTTTTAGACACTCTTAGAATCCCAAAACATGCCTTGCAGTAGAAGCAATGCTGATACCATAATAGTAATCACTGATGGCACCTTCAACAGTTAACTTGATGTCCAGTCTCATAAAGCACACAGAACAGTCTAGAGATGTTCATGGGCACAAAGGGTCCTTTATCTTGCTTTAGTTGTGGAAATATCACCTACTGAGTATCTCCTAAAACATCTGCTAGCCACATCAATGCTTTAAATAATGGAAAATGTAAAGCTGGGTATGGTCAAGCACCAGGGACTCAGTCAGCAGAACCATCACAGGTTTGAGGCCAACTTGGCTATACAGTGAGAGTCTTCCTCAAAAAAATAAGAAAAGAAAGAAAAAAACCTGAAATTATATTCCATGAACCACTTTAAATGGCTGAATTTAAAGGGCCACAGAGCTCTTAATGCATTTAACTTTAATAATCCAAACCTGTCCTGCACTCTCACAGCATCAGTCTCCACTAAGGCCAGGCATAAAGCTGATGCTGTAAGAGAATACCTTCCTTCCTCATGATTCAGCAAACATACCAAGATCCTTTCTCTCTGAATTATTTGGACATCTTACTACACTGCCTGCCTGCTTTGAATTTTCTCTCAATGTAGTCCACCTCAGTGCCCAGTGAATTTAGCATATTTAGCGTCCATAAGCCAGCCACAAATAATCACTATGCAGGAAGAACAACTGATCCTCCCTCACCATAAACAACGCATACAACCTCCCCTGGGCCCTTCAGTAGGCAGTCCCAACTCAGCAGACCTTCCACTGTAACCACGAAGAACAGTAGATCCTTTCACCACACACTGTGCCGGAGAGCTAACAGAACAATGTATGATCTTGACAGTTTTTCAATACCAACACAAAAACCTGCATCAGCCTTTACCTTTAAGAGAGTCAGGCCCACTCCGAGTATCTCTCTTCACTCTTGCAGCCTCCTGTGCATACTGTGTAGGGCTTGGTTGTGAAGAAGCTTCCCAAGATTTTCCAGTAAAATTTTCATTAAAACTGTCAAGTCATCTTGACTGAGAGCAACCTGAAAACCATCATAATTTGTTTATGTAATGTAAGAAAAAACACAGTAGAATGCCTTTATAGCCTTTGGAGATGAATGAATGATTCATCTATTTTTGAGAGAGAGAGAACACACACGAATGCTGAGAGTACAGAATCAATAGAGACACGTCTCCAGTGCAGTTAGATCCTCTGGAAGCCGATGCCCTTCCTGCCTGACCTGGGACCACACCACCGTTTCCTAGGCCTCACTCCAGTTTCCACCCTGCCCTCTCTCATTTCACCTGGTACCAGTGCCTTTGTGTGGTGCGCTTCCCTCCAAGCTCAGTTCAGTTTCTGATCTCTCCTAGAACTGAGATGTCCTCATGCTCTGCAGCTCTGTTCTCAGCAGACACAACTGGATATACACAAAATATCTGTTTATCTTAGCAAGCAGTAGTACCTCTTATAATCATAGCTAATCCAAATACTGAGTACTTCCTAAAGCTGTCATGCATACATACCAGGAAGGCAGCTTCTCCCTTTTACCGTTTACAAAAGGATGAGATGAAAAGAAAGGATAAAACCTCAAGACAGATCTGTATCAGCTCTATGCCTTGAAGCTCTGTGTGAGCCAAGTTTCTAAGCTTCTTTAATGAAAGTCTTTTTTATCTTTAGGACTTTAATAATAATGCCTTTCTAGTGGAGAGCTGAACATGAAGCATCCAGACTGAATGAGACTGCCAAAGGCTATTAAGATCCATTAGTTCAAGCTTTGCTTCGAAGCTTCTCATCCTTCTTCTTGGACAACCCTCCCTCCCCACGGCACATACAACAGTCCGTACAAACCACACGCATGCACACTCTTCAAGCACTGTCTAATTTCCTGCCTGTATGATGATGGAGGAACACGAAGCACCGGGAAACAGCCAAGAACCTTTTGTTTATCCCAAGCCCAGCCCTCTGATAACAAATGTGGCATCTACTTTAAAACTTCCATGGGTGTCCATTCCTACTTGTGATGTTACCCAAGGTGACAGACCTGCCTACAGACTAGCCAACTTGAGAAACTGCGTCACCTATTGCCCTTCCATGCATCCGGAGGACAATGCTGAGAGGCGACCCCAAGGTTTCTAAGAACTGTCCAAGTAATCTACTGGAAACACACTGCTGGGGACATCTATTCATATCCTTCCTAGTTTAACACTTGACCTCAGAAACCCAGACAGACCCAAACTATACCTTTGAAAATACTGCTGCTTCCCAAATAAATGCACATGTCTGCTCAAGTAACTATTTCTAAATAAAAAGGGTCCCTATACATTGTAATACTACCCAAGCTGTTGTGCCTCAATACATGCAAATCATGCATCAATAAATATCCCTAAACCTAGAAAGAATACTTTTCTTTAGAATATAGTATCTAAGCCTCACTTTTAATTCTCTGACAATTTCACTACATTGAGAAATTAATTGAATTTTCCAAATTAAGTAAGATATTTTCAGTAGATCCCCACCAGCCAGATCCTGGTTTTACCAAATATCTAAATACAGTGGAATAAAGGACAGTGTGAGACAAGGACAACCTCATTGCTGGTTTTCAGACACACCAGAAACTGCGCTGCCAGCAAGGCAAGCCTACCCAGCACTTCCCACAGTTTACAGACTCACCTGCATAGGCTTAAGTTTTCCTTTTATCTCCATGCCTGGAATCTGTGTGTACCATGCTGCCGACAAATTCCGCTGTATGGACAAAAGCATGTTCACTGGTTTTAAGATTTCAATGTCATGCTGAAGTGAGTCAGCCTGTAAAACAGTTCTGAAAGAAAAACAAAGATTTTTATAAATATCTATGTACTTTTAAATTTACTTAAAATGAGGACTGTCATGTTCCAAATGCTTTTATAACACTTTTCTAAACACTTATGATCAGAATTAGAACATGTTTCTAGATCAGATTTATATGCAGAACTACTGGAAACAATAAATTCAGATAAGCTTTGAATCAGGTCTGAAGAATATGTCTACTGTCACCAAGACAATGTTGTGTAAGCAAAGGCTATACCTTGCCAAAATTGAATCATAAGAAACTCACTGTGCATTTATCCCTTAACGTGGCATTGTTATTTCTCCAGACTCAAGGAGAAAAACATATCCACTCTACAAGTTACTGACCATTTAAGAAGAGCCATTTCTAGTCTGTCTACCAACAATCCTTCACGTAACTGAGCAAGCATTGCTCCTCAATAGCATCACGGCCTTCCCATTGTGATTCAGGGGCTCTGGGATGCTTCACTGAAAACTAAATGTAACAACGTTTAGAAGTGATCATCTTAAATTATACCACAAATCAGGAAGGTCTCTCCCACAAAGAAAAACAAATAGCTATGTGGAACTTAGGCTAACAAAACCAAATGTTACTGAGCACACTAGAGTTTACATCTTGACATAGGCTCTCATTATGTTGACTAAACTCATCTCAAATTTGTGAGCTCATGCCTCACTCACCTCAGCATCATGAATAGGTGGGAAAAGAGGCTTGTGGACCATTCCCATTTACCATTAGGAAATTTTAATTTTATAAGCATTTTTTAAAGAATGAAAAGAATAAGCACACTATAAAATTAAGACAAAATACAGGCCCTACAAAGCACACTGCTACTAACCGCTGGCCAGAAAGCAGTAGTCAAAGTCTCCTGATCAGAATAAACAAAGACGAGAGTCATGAATGATCACAGTAATTACTGCAGGTGAAAAATTGTATGACAATGAACAGAAAGTCAACAAACAGCCCCACGGCACACATGTACCTGGACAGCTTCAGCTGAGTAAGCTGGATGCTCATCTTGTCAGCCACAGGGGAAGAGCAAGTTGCTCCACAGAAACCAAGCTAAACTTATTCTCAACTCTGATCAAGCCTAGATCTGCTATAATGACATTCGGTGACACAGAAGACTCGGGAATAGTGATGACAGGTGCTTTCAAGTCGATGTCCATCAGGAGCCGGAAGCTCTTCTGGGCCAGGTCCTTCACACTGGATGCAGCTCTCTCTGCAGCCTGGACTGTGGCTGTGCTCAAGGCTTCCTTAGCAGCTTGGAAATTGTTGAGGAAGCTCTGTTAGGAGACAATGACAGGTACACAGTCTCCCAAGGAAATGAAAGGGAAGCTCAATGAAAAGGGCACAGAGAGGAACGTGATTTATGACTTAAACACCATTCTCCTCAGAATAACCAGGCACCTTAAATCAGAATTTAAATGATAGGACATTGGACAGCACTCTATCGCAAAGCAGACTCCACTCTGTACTTTCAGGTTGCAAGAACAGAACTTATTTTCAGAGACTAATGCCTTAGCAGCTGGTTCATGAAGATTTTTATAATGTACTAGAGGTATGCAAATATGGTTGTTTATCATCATGCAATCATTAACAGGAGTCAAAAGTTATTTGTGGTTAAGATACACTTCATCTCCATTTCAACTGAAAATGAAGTGTTTTCCAAATGAAGAATCTAAAACTAATCTTAGCATGTATCCATTAATCATACAGAGTAACTTCATCTCACTCACTATCCAAGATACACACATTCTAAAAACACAAACATGATGGTTTAGGTCTAAATGGATGAATAGTAAAGCTCACAAACTGGTAGGTTTAAACTCTTCAGACCAACATTTGTAAAGACCCAGTAAAAATAAGAATTTCATGGCCTTGTTTATCACAAATATTGTCAATCACAAATATTGTCAAAACTCAGTTTCAATATTTATTTTTCAACTACATGATGACTTTTAGGCATTCTGCCAAACAACTAATATTGAAAAACCCTAAATTACAATATCAAATCATACAAACAATAACATACATAAAATAATAGCTAAGTACGGTGATGCAAACCTTTAGTTCTCAGCACTTGGAAGGCAGAAGCAGAAGGATCAGGAATTCAAGGTCATCCTAGGCTATGCAGTGAACTTGAAGCCAGTCTGGGCTATATGAGATCCTGTGTATTAAAAAACAAGTACGAAAAACCAAACAGTACATACCTGTGTATGTGTTTGTGTACATACATAAATAAAAATAAATAGCAAAAAGTACTTTAAAAGTACTATGAAAATGTTAGAGAATTACAGATTTTATGTTCAAAACAATGACTAAAGCTTCCAGTTTGGGGCCAGCAACGTGACTCAACTGGTAAAGGTGCTTACTGCTCAAGTCTGGCAATGTGAATTTGAACCCTGTAACCCATGAAAGGTAGAAGGAGAAAACCAACTCCACAGTGTTGTCCTCTGGCCAGCAAACAGGATGCTGTGACATGCATGACCACACATCATTCATGTGTACTCATACAAATAAATAGTTTTAAGAATTAACTTCCATTTGCTTTCAACATTTAAAAGATTTACTTAATTAGAGCATTCTGTTCGGAGTTCGGGTGTTTACACAGCCCTTCACTATGTCTGAATCTTAAATGCTCGTCAAGGAACCTATACTGAGGACTGGGCTACTAGGATGCAACACAACTGACAGCACCAACACCATGACCACAGAAAGGAGGGTCTGGTGGAGGAAGTGCCGTCACTGGGAGCATGCTCTATATGAGGACACTGAGACCTGGCCCCATCTCTCCTCTTGTTCCCCAGCATCCATGAGGTCACTAGTCCTGCCTAGCACATGCCTTCCTTCCGAATGGTCTCCCTCATCACAAAGCCTAAAACAAGAGAGCCAAGCAATGGAGGAAAAACTCTTATTAATCTTCAAGTCCAAATAAGTCCTGTTTTGAGCTATTCATCTCAGGCATTTTGTCAGTGACAGGAGGCTAACAAACATGCCCTAGTAGTGGAAATTTAACTATCTAGGTTCATACATAGCCACACTATTTATACTCAGTGAGAAAAAATACAAGTAGAAATGAACTTACCAAGAGAGACATAAAGAATTTATGAACATAGACAATCTGAATACAGCCCACTTTGAGACTAAGTCTGCCATCCACTTTAGACATATCTCCATAATTCTCTCCTTCTGTGGCATCTGGATATAGACTCATCTGGAACCGGAAGACTTCATCTCCCAAAATAGAGACGGCCTGACATTACAAGACAACCGGTTATTATGTCAGAACTATAGAAGCGTACTCTCTGGACCCTCAGGACATGTCCTGACCACAGGAGCCTGACAGGTCCTGTCACATGGAAATTCAACATCATCCAATGCTCTCCATTTCTATAAATGTCACCTCATTAATAAAGTACCAGCCCACCACCGAACTTGCCAGGAATTGCTTTTCCAAATCATTACACATGACCTCCATCTTTGTCCACAGCCCAATACACCCCCAACATGTCAGGCAAATATCAAATGTGTAGTGGCATCTGGTCCCCAAAAGCCACACTTCAACACAGAAATCAGTTTTGTGATTACCTTTTGTGAATGGAGAGTGAATCAACATTCATAACTATGATATTCCTAAGTCTGGCAAACACATCAGACTGCTTCGGCTTCACAGAAATAGAGGCATCCATTCCTACAGAAGAGATACCATTTACAGATATTTCCTTTTATGTAAGTAAGCTTACATGTACTAACATGCAACTGAAATACAAGATAAATAAAATTACTACGAAACATGTTAAGATAATCACCTCCCATGTATGTGGTATCCAAAAAGGTTGAAGCATTTTTAAGTTAGCATACTCCTCATACATAACACTTGAGGAAATTAAAAATAAAACCAGGAAGTTTTAAATAAATTAGTGACATACTCTCTGAAAACATTATGCTATACATTGGTTGGACCAGAGCCACTCCCTTGGGGAGACTTAATATTTTCCAATGTACTTCATAAACATGTGTTTTTAAAACTGAAATAAATGAGCATCCTCTTACAGCTTAGAATTATTCCTACAATAATTTATATCTATGGTCTAATCTTCTAAAGTCAGAAATTTGCCATGCTCATTATACCACAGACAGGAGACTGCCTACAACTAAGACTTGGTAGTGTCTGCTGAACACGGTTGACATTTCAGTCTTCTAAAACTGCTGACAACATCAAATTCACTTGTTCACACACAAATAAATAATAAACGTCACCCTCACAACAATCTTTACAGGAGAAGTAAGGAACAGAAAGCTAAATTAAAATGTTCAACATTAGCCTGTGGTTAGCTTCAAGGTCTGAGCCATGCCAGACTTCTAAGAACTTACTGTATAACCTGGGGCTGAAGTCTCGACTCACACAAAGTTTAAAATGTCTTTCACAAATTAATTTTGCTAATCTATGTATGCTCAAAATGCAAAGGAAAACAAGGATAATGACTTTTATTTTTACCCTGTGAGTTACTATGATACTCACCTAAGTTTAAAGTTCTCTTAGTCTGAAAAGCAAACCACAATATAAACCTTAAGCCTCAGATGTATTCTGAAAATTTTTAAATGGATAATAAATATCTCCAGTCATATTTCCAGTCATTGGAAAACTAATCCAGTCATTTTTCCAATATACTATGTAAAAAGAATTACTTGCCATGTATTTTAATTTCTGCTATGTTACTCTTCTGATCACAAATGAAGATGTTAAAAGCATTTAATTCAGCTGTGACCTTCAAATCAAACACGTCACCCTCATAAGAGCTGGGCACTAAAAAGCAATGGAAACCAGAGGTCAGTGTTGTGTGATGCACAAAGATGAGAAAACAGTATAGTTCACCAATAAAAATCATATAATGTACAAAAGGAACCACTGAAGTCTCTGTGAAGGCAATATAATATGGATTTTGCCACTCAGTTAAAACCCAGCAGTTATGAATGCCCTTCAGTTATGAATAAGGGCAACTGTAACATCTTGATGATACCACTCACTAGGTGAATGTGCTCCTGAAGCTGTTTGTTTCTCCTAGGGGAAGAAAGGAAACCCTCTAAATCAGAGTCTGTTGTGGATAGCCCCAGGCTTGTATTTTGATCCTAGTTCCACCCTCCTGGGAGGGACTTCGGAGGATGATTGAATCTGTGCACAGGTGATGTCTTGTAAACCTTCTGTCCAATTAAAACCTGTAAAATAAAGGTTAGAGCCAGAGATTGGGCAGTAGAAGGGGAGGCGGAGAAAAAGGCTTAGGGGAGGGGAGAGTGAGAGGAATTCGATATAAAGGAGGCAGAAGGGGAGAAGCAGAAGAGAGAGGAGAAGCAGGAGGAAGCAGAGCAGAAGGAAGCTGGCAGTAGAAGGAAGCCAACGATGGAGGAGCCGGAGGACAATGCGGCCTGGATAAACCGCAAGTTATAAGGGATCTCATAGCTGAGGAATAGAGTAGTGTAGTGGTAAATCTGCCCAATCCAGGCATGCATTTATATCATAATTATTGAGTTGTGTCTTCCTTTACTGGTCTCCTTTGGGTAGGAGATTTACCTCGACAAATTTGGCGGATTAAATACTCGCATCTACTACAAGAGTATACAAGTGGGTTAGTATAAAAATTTTAATTAGTCACATTACATACTAGATCAAAGAATAATTTATGAAAATTGAGATAAGCAGTCAATGAAATTCATATTATTTATGTTCTTTACATGTTCTTCAATGAAAAAAAACAACCCAGTTTCTTTAGATTATATGCCATGGATCCATAAATAATTCTACAACAGAGTCACTAAGAAAAGCACATAAAGTGTTAAAGTTTAAAAAAAAAAATCACCAAAAAATGTGTATGTAAGAAAATAGTCAAGTTGAGAATGTTAGAAAATCCCACATTCAAGAGGCTAAAGTGGAAGGATTACCTGAGTTTGAGGCTAGCCTGAGCTATACAGTGAACTCAAGCCAGTCTGGGCTACTTAGCAAGATGTTATTTCAAAATAACCAAATAAAGGAAAAAAGAAAAAATAAAGAATCACCATTAAATGGGTTTAATTTTTGTGTAGGTCCTTACTAATTTATTTAGAATATGCTTTCCCATGACTCTGTCTTACATGCAGGAAACAGAACTTTCCTATAAACAGAAAGCATGGGGGCTCTCAATTTTTAATCCTAATATTATAAGCTATTTGCTGTTTTAATATCTGATACAGGATAAAGAAGCAACAATACCAACCAACCAGAGCTCCCAGGGTCTAAACTACCAGCCTGGGAGCGCTTAGGGAGGGACCCATGGCTCCAGCTATATATGCAAGGGTGGTATAGGTGGGAGAAGAGATTCTTGGTCCCATGAAGGCTGGATGTCATGTGGGGGGGAATTTGAGGGTGGGGAGGTGAGGTGCGGGGGATGGGGGGAGTAGGTGGAGGTACACCCTCATAGAAGCAGGAGGAGAGGGGATGGGATAGGGAGTTCCTGGGAGGGAGGGGGGAAAATGGGGTAAGGGGAGAACATCTGAAATGTAAATAAAATATTCAATTAAAAAAAAAAAAAGAAGCCATAAAGTCAAGTTGTGCGGTAAAACCAGAGAACAGTTCAGTCAGGCTAATGTTGCTTGGACATTGAATATAGCTTGAACACTGGCCTTGCATTTACTCAGATGAGCTATGAATGGTGTATGCATATGTTATAAAGAGATGAAAACTCTAAGAAAACTTTCTCTTAAAGATCTTAGTTTATTAAGCACATTATGATAAAGAAGTCAGGAATTTCTCCCATTTAGGAGGCTGAGGCCAGAAGATCAAGAGTTTGAGGCTAGCTTGGGGTACACAGCAAGACACTGTCAAAACAACAAAGAAGGTAGAATTATGCTTCTAAGGACATTATTTTTCTATGATTTTAAAAGTTCAGATCCTTGTATCAGACTGAAAAATTTTAGTGCTAAAAATTTTATATTTAAGATATCAGTAATATAGATGTAATTCAAGCTTGGAATAATCAGAAATGTATATAATTTTTAAAAGTAATTAAATGTTTGAATTAAAAATCGAGTACATGTCCTTCATTCATACAGTATTTTATATCCAAATTTCAAAATACAAGTAACATATGTGGTGAACATAGACCAAGTTCTATGTGTGACTGAAAGAGACAAGAGCTCAGAGGTCAGGCTGGTGCCCCAAAAGGACTCACAGCTACTGTGCACAGCCGCACTGACTGAAAAGGGCCTCTGTGACTGAGCATGACAGCCACCATGTTTTAACTTCTTACCTTCTCACTGTTACTAGACAGAAGGCTGAAAGACACAGCAATGCTAGGAATCTACAAATTCTATTTCATATAAGAGCCAGAGAGTGAAATCCACTGGAAGTACATGATTACTACTAACATTTATTTCAAATTCTTTAACAAACTGGCATGCAATCCTGTAAGAATAGAAGCTGCTTTCTTCTGAAGCTACCCTCATCTGTTAGACACTGTGTTCATCAAGTTGTTGACATTTATCCTAGCTGCAAATACCAGTTATTCTATGAGAGCACATAGGAGAAACTGATACCTGCTTTGATGGCAAGACTTCTGGATTCCTCCGCAAGTGGCTTTAGCTCAGATTCCTTCTCAGTGGAGGAAGAGTCAGAGGATGGAACAGCAGATGACAAAAAATCCATGAGGAAAGTAAAGCTTCCAAATGAAGCACCAAGTCCAAGGAGGAAAACGAAACCTAAGACAATGAACACCAGAAACAAGAACTTCAGGGATATTCACACCATTGTGGGACCAGTCATGCTGATGGGGATACGGTCATGCCACTGAGGGTCGTTCATGCCACTAGAGATTGAGGGGAGATGGTGGTCATGCCACTGGGGGACAGTCACACCACTGGGGAGATAGTGTCATGGGACTGGGGTCACAGTCATACCATTGGGTTGAGTTTCAATGTATGTAACTAACACAAGAATAGTTTGACCCTTTCTAAACAATTAAGAATGAATTACTAGAATCATTTTAATCCTTTTCATTACTATTATACTGTCAATCTTTACCAGCCAGTAATCCAATGTTTTGCCCACTCCAGTGAAGACATTAATTCTAACCTCAACCAAGCTTGATGAATCTTCAATGAAGACACAGGAGTCTTCCTACACTGACTACGTATGATCACATGGAACTGTGTATGTCTATACTAGACTGTGCACTATCCTCGTCTTTAATCTTACTCTAACCCTAAAACCAACACAGAATTCAAATGTTCAGTGCTGCCAGCAACATCAGGCCAAATAACTATGTTACACTAAAGTTAAAAAAAAAAAATCCTAAAAATAAAAAGTATTTGTATATTCCACAAATAATTTCTCATTCACATTTTAAAATATCTTTTCAGAAACAAGTTTTGACAAGACCTTTACTTCAACTCTCTATGCACTAATTTTACATCTATTACTACTGCCCCCAATTCTAATTTTAGATCCTACATCTTACAACTGAAAGTGGCATCAAGCTCCATTGGATCTCAAGAATCTAGTCTTAAGATGAATTACAAAGCCTTACCTTCAGCTTCTGTTTGGTGTTATCATGAATGGTCTTAAAGTCTGGTCCATCACTGTCTGCCTAAAAGCAATTGAAAATAAAACACTTAGTTAAAAACACTAAAATTTTACACATTGAAAACATATATTTTACAACCTAAGTATGCTATTAAGAACCAACAAGGATGTTCCTTATAGGCAAATAAGAATATGCCCCCAAAACTGACCACATAATATGCTCTACATACTGGAGATGTAAAATCTCAGGTTCCTTATTCTACTCCGAAGAAGATGCCCACGCATATAATTGGGTAGGCCCATCCAAATGTGGAAACTGCTGTACTTAATTTACAACACAGCTTGCTATAGGACATGGCTCAGCTTGACTGTTCACTCCTATTTATTTAACTCCCCAGGGAAGCTCATTAGGTTAATGGAGTATAAAGGATTTTGATATGCTTCTATAATTCATCATCAACCAACTTGGACTGAAAAACTTAGGGAAGAATTAAAATATTAAGTATGAGAGAAAATACGTAATTTTATATATTTAAATATTAATCCCAGAAATGAAATGAGAATGAGATTCTGTGATGCTTAGCTTTAATTGTCAAGTTCACATCTGGAAAGCAAGTCTCAATGTAGGTTGTCTACACTGGGCTGGCCTGTAGACATGTCTAAAAAAGTTTTCTTCAGGTAACTGACATGGAAGACCTAACCACTTGGGCCACACTAGTCCCCAAGCAAGGGGTCATTCATGGTATAATAGTAGAGAAAGAGCTAGGCACAAACAAGCAGGAAACACATATGTGTTCATCTCTCTCTGCTCCTGACGGTGGATGTGTGATGTCACCGAGTGATAGACTGTTGCCTGGAATTATAAGGTGATATATGCCTTTGTCCACTTGCTCTCAGGATATTTATCACAGCAACAGAAGAAACTAGAACAGACACCTTGATGAACAGCATTTTCAGCAGGGTTCCATCAGACACATCAGAGGTGTTGATATGTGCAGAGGCTCGCCTTTAGGAATCTGGAAGGGAAAAGACAAGTCAGATCTGCATCATCCCTTCAGCACCTCAAACATCTTATAAAACAGACCCAGCCAGTTACGGAGAAATGCTCATCAGAGAACTGTATGTAATACAAGCAAGTGTACTATCTACCAATCACACCACAGTAAGTCTAACTCTGAAAAACTGAAAAGAAAAATCAAAGACCACAAATTCACAAATCTAAACAGCTCTAGTCAATAACATCTCTCATATAGAGTACTACAGGTATTGTCCTCATGTGAACAAACAGTAACAGAAGAAATAGAAGCTATAAAATTCAAGAAGGGATTATTCCCAACACAAGTTTATCTTCTCAAAAATGCTCTACAGAGTCCTTTTAAAGCTTAAACAAATAAGACCTATAAAATTCAGATAGTCTCAGACTTAGACAGTGAATTTTAAAAATCCATGATGTTCATTAAACTACAGCTTCATAGTCTACTTGGGAGGCAGTGAGACCAGAAGTTGAGGCTAAACATCTCCTCCTATATATTTATGTTTTGTTTAACGTTTACTTTTTACAAGCACACATTAATGTAATTTAAAACAGACCTTAACATTCATGTGATTTGTAACTAAATCAATGTAAAGTTAGGCTTCTTAATGAATTAAGTTTTCAAAGGGAGTCTTTGGGCTCTGGTATATGACTTTTAATGTCACTACAATCATTTAGGTAAGATTTATTACAGCATCACCAACAAACTGGATATGTAAGGAATACACATAGCACACAGAAGAATGCAGAAAATGAGCCCTGTGTTATGTTGGTTACGACCTGCATTGTCTTTCTACAGGTGGACTTCACACCAGGAAGTCGAAACACCGCATGGTAATTTTTCTTAGGTATGTTTCAGCAGTCATGTCATGGGCTTTTACTTTAGCTTCCATCCCAAGATGCAGGATCTTTAGTTCATGTAAGGGGCTTCCTTTCTTTCCTGCTTTTTTCATCAAAGTAACCACAACCTAAAAGAATGAGCATGGAGTATCACAAACTGCTTCACTACTGTATAGTGTCAATAAGAACTCAGTAGCTACATGAAGCGAAATAAAGAAATTCACACACAAAAAAGATATTCTGAGACTGAAAAACTGTCGTTAGTTTACATTACACACATTTGCAGATACCACCATTGTTTTCTACTGACTTTCAAAGGTGAAGTACCAAAAATAAAATAGAATAAATAAAAACAGAATAAAATGGTGCAATGGTCGAAGTGGCCAGAGGGGGGCAGGTAGTGCTCCAACCTAGATTTCCTAATTGATGATCAGCTTCCGTCTGAAATTCTGCTGTTTTTACACTAGTCTCTAGGCAAGGCTTCTTAACCCTGGGTGCTATCCTGGAACATAATAGTTCATGTGAGCATCCTGTCTCTACCCCCAGTTGGCAGCTCCCTGTATACAGTAACAGCATAACACTAAATATCCATCTAGCAGGCACAAATCCCTCCCCTCCAGCTCAACCAGGTCTGCAGGGATGGAACTGTCACAGCATCTATAATAAATGCTAGGAAAAGAACTATGTTCTATGCCCATCCCTTTCTACCTATGCCCATCCTTTCTGTCTAAGTGGTGGCCCTTTCTTCATCCCACTTTCTTAAACTATTTATTTACTTTACAAACTCCATTCAAATGTCATTTCCTCCAGAAACCTTTCCTAACGCTCTCTGCCTGCTCAGATGCCCAGTCACTACCTTCTATATGACAGGCTCTGAAAGTAGCCTATCCTGAGCATACTTGTAACGAGTGCTACCACTGTAGTTAGAACCTATGTATTTCCTAATTATCCTTGGCTCTGGCACACACACTGCACAGCTGTTGAGTAGATAAAGAAAGAAGAAAAGCCATACTGGAGTAAGATAGCATTTTTAAATGTATATGATCTGTGCTTTATTCTATGAACAGTTTCTAACATTTATTTACAAAAGATTCCTCTATTTACCTCTCTTGCCTTTCTTACACAAAATCCAAAGCAAGCCACACTCTAACATCCTATAATGACTAAAAAGCAAGTTACATGAAGTGCTTCCATTTCTCTCTTTAAAAAAACAAAAACAACAAACAACTGGATCCCTAAAATGTAACTGGTTCTTAATAAATTCTCAAATTTATTAACATTAACAGTCTAAGGTGTTTTTTTTCCATATATATCAATTACCTACAAATTTAGCCTACTAGAAATACCCATAATCTATTTACCTCACTTTATAAAGTGTGATAAAATTACACACCTCTTTAATTTCAAAGTTCAACAGTACATTAATGATGTCTACAGGTCTGGCCTCTTCCACTCTGGCTGCTGGAACACCTTGTGTGGTGTGCACACCCTGCAGTGTAGAGACGTCTCCGCATGCTTTAGTTTCACCTACAGGTGTTAAAGAGAAACATGTGCTTCTGACCTTTCATTTCTTTCACAGATACTTGCTGCAAACATGTATGAGCACCGAAGATCCACAAATCCATATCAGCTCTCAGCCTTGGAAAGCTCACAGTTTAGTAAAAGAGACGGACACAGTGAAAGTCAATCAAAGGATCAAGCTAAACCTACACACAAGAAGCAAGCAAATGTTAACGGGCTGACATCAAATGCACAGAGAGAAGACAAGGAGTGAAGACATATTAATACAGATGAATTACCCACATGGAGCAGGAGGAGTCCTCCACAGAAAGGACAGCCCATCTTTTCAAAAGTAAGAATGAAAACCATACAGGCAAAAGAGATGGCACATGGCAAGGTCTCCAGAAAGAGCTGACTGTAGAATGGCTAAGGCATAGGAGGATAATCAGAGACAAGGCTAAGAAAAAGAAAGGGCCATGCCAGTCTAGAAGGGAAAGAAAGGCTCCGTGGCTGATACTGTTCTGAAACACATACCATGGCGTGCAATAAAAGTGTTTTCTAACCATAACACACAAATAATAAAGCTAGCATTTGTTATATTTGTAATAAATTCCAGACACTTTGTGATAAGCTATGCATAGACTGTCTTAAACCACCCTTTACGGAAAGAACTTCATCACCCCCAACTCACAAATGAACACAATAATTTTTTAGATAAATTTGGAGCCTTGCTTAATGTCACATGCAAGAGCCAATCTAAGTCCATCAGTCTGGCTTGACAGCTTTCACTATCAACTATACAACTGTCACTACAGTACTGCAGATACATCATCCTGACCACCAATTCACCAAAGCCCTGCAGTACAACGTATACCAGAAACCCACATGGAAAATCCACACTGCTCACTAATGCCCTTAGGAAGGCAATACATCTATCATCTTACTCCAGAACTGCATCAAATAAAAATAATTGTTAACAGGTTTGGACAGTCACAAAAGAAGATATCCAAGTAGTCAAAAGGCATATATAAAATAGTTTACTTTGTTAGTAATGAGGACCAAACGAAAACCACAGTACAGGGCTGTGGAGACAGCTCAGTGGCTAAAGCACCTGCTATGCAAGCAAGCAAGGGACAAAAGTTTGGATTCCTGAGACCCGAGTAAGAGCTGAGTGCTGCCCAGGCTCACCTGTGACTCCAGCCTCACAGGCAGAGACAGGGATCCCTGCAGAAGAGACCAGTACAGGAGCCACAGAATGAAGCTCATGAATCGCAGAGAAGACCCAAACATCAGAGAGCAAACTCATGGCTCCACTCATAAAAAATCCATGAAAAAGCAAGACTAAGCATGAGTATCAAGGTGAGAAGAGCAGTTAGCTCTGAGTGGGTCGGGGGTAGGCAGGGTCCGTCCTAGCAGCAGGACCCAGGGAGAAGGGCGCTGAGGAACAAGCCCTATCTTGCTCATAGTGAGTATGCAGTGATTCTGAGGTGAATACTTAGAGGTATATGCTTGGACTCCTATACAAAAAAAAAGTGAAAATATACAGTGAAATAATTTTCACTCAGCCAATGGGCAAAAGTTTCAGAAAATTGATAGAACTATTAGAAAGATACAGAAAACAACATGACAGGACACAAAATATAAGTTCCTCTAAATCTATAAAAATTTAAATTAACCAGAACATATTATATCCATGTATGAAATTCTCAATTAAGTTTTAAATTTTAAGTTAATTTATTAAAAGTTTATTTTACTCTTAGATATGAGTCCCATTAATAAAAATTATATACCCTCTCACTGGTGAGACACGACAGATATGCATGCAAGTAGTTATCAAGGGACATTTCAGTGCAACATGGGTAAGAGTAAAAAACTTAACCTGAATATCTCTCTGCAGAAGCTTGCTAAAAATGATGATTCTTCAACAGAACTTAACGCCAGGAAATCATTAAAAGCACTCAGGGAGGTCATCACACAGCACAAACATGGGTATGAAATATATACAACTCCAACTGTTAGTTTAGGAAAGCATCAGCAAAGGCAGTGAGCACACACAGGTCCCACCACTAGTTTGAAAAGAACAAGGGTCCCTGACGCCTGGACCCTGGTTCTTATGCCTGGGGTAGACCCTTAGCTGGTCTGCTCCTGTGGAAACACTGGATCCTGAGACATCCTAGAGGGACCCACTGCACCCAGAGCAGAGGGAACCTGGTCCTTCTGCCTAGGGCAGACCCTTAGCTGGTCTGCTCTGGTGGAAACACCTGATCTTGAGACAACCTAGAGGACCTACTGCATCTAGAGCAGAGGAGCCTGGTCCTTCTGCCTGGGGCAGACCCTTAGCTGGTCTGCTCCTGTGGAAACACCTGATCCTGAGACAACCTAGAGGACCTACTGCATCCAGAGCAGAGGACACTTAGATGGTCTGTGCCTATGGAAACATCTGATCCTGAAACATCCTAGAAGACCTACTGCATCCAGAGTAGAGGGAGCTTAGGATCACAGGAACACAGAGACATCTGGAATCCGAGGAGATCTGACACAAGCAAGATAACTGCAAAGACAGACTCCAGTCAGACACAGTGAGCACAGGTAACACTAGAGTCAACCAGATGGGGAAAGGCAAGCGCAAGAACACAAGCAACAGAAACCAAAGTTACCTGACATCATCAGAACCCAGTTCTCCCACCATAGCAAGCCCTGGATACCCCATCACACAGGAAAAACAGGACTCAGAATTAAAATCACTTCTCATGATGATGATAGAGGATTTTAAGAAGGACATAAGTAACTCCCTTAAAGAAATACAGGAGAACACAGGTAAACAGGTAGAAGCCCTTAAAGAGGAAAAACAAAAATCCTTTAGAGAATTGAAAGAGAACACAGGTAAACAGGTAGAAGCCCTTAAAGAGGAAACACAAAAATCCTTTAAAGAATTGCAAGAAAACACAACCAAACAGATGAAGGAATTGAACAAAACCATCCGGGATCTAAAAATGGAAATAGAAACAATAAAGAAACCTCAAAGGGAGACTACTCTGGAGATAGAAAACGTAGGAAAGAGATCAGGAGTCATAGACGCAAGCATCACCAAGAGAATGCAAGAGATAGAAGAGAGAATCTCATGCGCAGAAGATACCATGGAAAATATTGACACAACAGTCAAAGAAAATGCAAAATACAAAAAGCTCCTAACCCAGAACATCCAGGAAATCCAAGACTCAATGAGAAGACCAAACCTAAGGATAATAGGTATAGATGAGAGTGAAGATTCCCAATCTAAAGGGCCAGTAAATATCTTCAACAAAATTATAGAGGAAAATTTCCCCAACCTAAAGAACAAGATACCCATAAACATACAAGAAGCCTACAGAACACCAAATAGACTAGACCAGAAAAGAAATACCTCCCATCACATAATAATCAAAACACCAAATGCACAAAACAAAGAAAAAATACTAAAAGAAGTAAGGGAAAAAAGGTCAAGTAACATATAAAGGGAGACCTATAAGAATTACAGCTGACTTTTCACCAGAGACTATAAAAGCCAGAAGATCCTGGTCTGATATCATACAGACCCTAAGGGAACACAAATGCCAGCCCAGACTGCTATACCCAGCAAAACTCTCAATCACTATAGATGGAGAAACCAAGATATTCCATGACAAAACCAAATTTGCTCAATATCTTCCCACAAACCCAGCACTTCAAAGGATAATTGATGGAAAACGCCAACACAAGGAAGGAAACTACAACCTAGAAAAAGCATGGAAGTAATCTTCCAACAACCCCAAACAAAGATAACTACACAAACATAATTCCACCTCTAATAACAAAAACAATAGGAAACAACAATCATTTTTCCTTAATATCCCTCAATATCAATGGACTCAATTCTCCAATAAAAAGACGTAGACTATCAGACTGGATACATAAACAGGACCCAGAATTTTGCTGCATACAAGAAACACACCTCAGTGACAAAGACAGACATTACCTCAGAGTAAAAGGCTGGAAAACAATTTTCCAAGCAAATGGACAGAAGAAAAAAGCTGGAGCAGCCATTCTAATATCAAATAAAATAGACTTTCAACCAAAAGTAATCAAGAAAGATAAGGAAGGACACTTCATACTCATCAAGGAAAATCTACCAAGAAGAACTCTCAATCTGAACACCTACACTCCAAATGCAAGGCACCCACATACATAAAAGAAACTTACTAAAGCTCAAAGCACACATTGCACTCACACAAATAGTGGGGATTTTAACACCCACTCTCTCCAATGGACAGATCGTGGAAACAGAAACTAAAAAAGACACATTGAAATTAACGAAGCTATGAACCAAATGATTTAACAGCAAAATTACCTTCTTTCAGCACCTCATGGTACCTTCTCTAAAACAGACCTAAACCATACAGATACAAAAGATGAAAATCCCTTGCATCCTATCAGTCACCACGGACTAAGGCTGGTCTTCATAATGACAAAAACAAGGGAAAACCACATGCATGTGAACTGAAAATGCTCTACTCATGATGACTAGTCAAGAAGAAATAAAGAAGAAATTAAAGATTCTAGAATTTACGAAAATGAGAAACATCATACCAGAACTTGTGGGCTCCATGAAGCAGTGCTAAGAGGAAAACTCATAGCTCTAAGTGCCTACAAAAAAAAACTGGAGAGAGCATATATTAACAACTTGACAGCATACCTGAAAGCTCTAAAACAAAAAGAAGCAAATACAACCAGGAGGAGAAGATGTCAGGAAATAATAAAACTCAGGGCTAAAATCAACCAAGTAGAAACAGAAAGAACTATACAAAATATCAACAAAACCAGGAGTTAGTTCTTTGAGAAAATCAACAAGACAGATAAACCCTTAGCCAGATTAACCAGAGGGCACAGAGACAGTATCCAAATTAATAGAGTCAGATCTGAAAAGGGAGACATAACAACAGAAACCGAAGAAATTCAAAAATCATCAGATCCTACTACAAAGGCCTATACTCAACAAAACTGGAAAATCTGGATGAAATGGACAATTTTCTAGTCAGATACAGGTACCAAAGTTAAATCAGGAGCAAATAAACCATCTAAACAGTCCCATAACCCTAAAGAAATAGCAGCAGTCATTAAAAGTCTCCCCACCAAAAAAAGCCCAGGACCAGATGGTTTTAGTGCAGAATTCTATCAGACCTTCAAGGAAGACCTAATACCAATTCTCTTCAAACTATTCCACAAAATAGAAACAGAAGGAACACTACCCAATTCGTTCTATGAAGCTACAATCACACTCATACCTAAACCTCACAAAGACCCAACAAAGAAAGAGAACTTCAGACCAAACTCTCTTATGAATATTGATGCAAAAATACTCAATAAAATTCTAGCAAACCGAATCCAAGAACACATCAAAACAATCATCCATCATGATCCAGTGGGCTTTATCCCAGGAATGAAGGGACAGTTCAATATTTAGAAATCCATCAATGTAATCCACTATATAAACAAACTCAAAGAAAAAAACCACATGATCATCTCACTAGATGCTGAGAAAACATTTAACAAAATTCAGCATCCCTTCATGGTAAAAGTCTTGGAAAGATCAGGAATTCAAGGCCCATACCTAAACATAGCAAAGCAATATACAGCAAACCAGTAGCCAACATCAAACTAAATGGAGAGAAACTTGAAGCATTCCCACTAAGATCAGGGACTAGACAAGGCTGCCCACTCTCTTTCTACCTATTCAATATAGTACTGGAAGTCCTAGCCAGAGCAATTAGACAACAAAACGATGTCAAGGAATACAAACAGGAAAGAAAGAAGTCAAAATATCACTATTTACAGATGATATGATAGTATACTTAAGTGACCCCAAAAACTCCACCAGAGAACTCCTAAACTTGATAAACAACTTCAGCAGGGTGGCAGGTTATAAAATCAACTCGAACAAATCAGTAGCCTTCCTCTACATGAAAGATAAACAGGCTGAAAAAGAAATTAGGGAAATGACACCCTTCACAATAGTCACAAATAATATAAATACCTCGGGGTGAACCTAACCAAGCAAGTGAAAGATTTGTATGACAAGAACTTCAAGTCTCTGAAGAAAGAAATTGAAGAAGATCTCAGGAAATGGAAAGATCTCCATGCTCATGGATCCGCAGGATTAATATAGTAAAAATGGCCATCTTGCCAAAACCAATCTACAGATTCAATGCAATTCCCATTAAAATACCAACTAATTCTTTACAGAACTAGAAAGAGAAATTCTCAAATTTATTTGCAACAACAAAAAACCCAGGATAGCGAAAACCATTCTCAACAATAAAAGAACTTCTGGAGGAATCTCCATCCCTGACCTCAAGCTGTACTACAGAGCAATAATGATAAAAGCTGCCTGGTATTGGTACAGAGACAGGCAGGAATATCAGTGGAATAGAGTTAAGACCCAGAAATGAACCCACACAACTATGGTCATTTGATCTTTGACAAAGGAGCTAAAACCATCTAGTGGAACAAGGACAGCATTTTCAACAAATGGTGCTGGTTCAACTGAAGGACAGCATGCAGAAGAATGCAAATGGATCCATTCTTATTTCCTTGTACAAAGCTCAAGTCCAAGTGGATAAAGGACCTTCACATAAAACCAGACACACTGAAACAAATAGAAGAGAAGGTGGGGAAGACCCTCGAATACCTAGGCACAGGGGAAAAGTTCCTGAACAGAACACCAATGGCCTATGCTCTAAGATCAAGAATTGACATAAAATTGCAAGTTTCTGTAAGGCAAAGGACACTGTCAATAGGAAAAAACGGCAACCAACAGATTGGGAAAGATCTTTACCAATCCCACATCCGATAGAGGACTAATATCCAATATATACAAAGAACTCAAGAAATTAGACTCTAGACAACCAAATAACCCTATTAAAAAATGGGATATGGAGCTAAACAAAGAATTCACAACTGAGGAAATGCGAATGGCCGAGAAGCACCTAAAGAAATGTTCAGCATCCTTGGTCATCAGGGAAATGCAAATCAAAACAACCCTGAGATTCCACCTCACACCAGTCAGAATGGCTAAAATCAAAACTCAGGTGATAGCAGATGTTGGCGAGGATGTGGAGAAAGAGGAACACTCCTCCTTGTTGGTGGGATTGCAAGATGGTGCAACCAATATGGAAAACAGTATGGCGGTTCCTCAGAAAATTGGACATATCACTACCTGAGGACCCAGCTATACCACTCCTGGGCATATACCCAGAAGATGCTCTAACACATAACAAGGACATATGCTCCACTATGTTCATAGCAGCTTTATTTATAATAGCCAGAAGCTGGAAAGAACCCAGATGCCCTTCAACAGAGGAATGGATACAAAAAATGTGATACATTTATACAATGGAATATTACTCAGCTATTAAAAACAATGAATTTGATGAATTCTTATGTAAATGGATGGAACTAGAAAATATCATCCTGAGTGAAGTAGCCCAATCACAAAAGAACATACATGGTATTCACTCACTGATTATTGGATTTTAGCCCAGAAGCTTGAAATACTCAAGATTCAACTCACAGACCACATAAAGCTCATGAAGAATGAGACCAAGTAGGGGGGCTTCAGTCCTTCTTAGAAGGAGTAACAAAATACTCAAGGGAGCAAATATGGAGACACAGTGCAGGATAGAAACTGAAGGAGGGGCTGTCTAGAGACCATTCCACCTGGATATCCATCCCATGTGCAGTTACCAAAGGTAGACATTGATGTGGATGTCAGGATGTACATGCTGACAGGAGCCTGATATAGCTGTCTCCTTAGAGGTCTGCAAGAGTCTGACATACTCAGAGGCAGATGCTCACAGCTAACCATCAAACTGATCATGGGGTTCCCAACAGAGAAGATAGAGTGAAGGCTGAAGGAGTTGAAAGGATTCGTGACACCATGAGGAAAGCAACAATCCCAACCAACCAGAGCCCCCAGGGTCTAAACCACCAGCCTGGGAACGCTTAGGGAGGGACCCATGGCTCCAGCTATATATGCAAGGGAGCTATATATAAGTGAGAGAAGAGATCCTTGGTCCCATGAAGGCTGGGCGTCGTGGGGGGGGGGTGCGGATAGTCGAGGGTGGGGCGGATGATATACGGGGAGGGCGGGTGGGGGTACACCAATGTGGAGGCAGGAGGAGGGGGGAAGGGATAATGAGTTCCTGAGAGGGAGGGGGGAAAATGGGGTAAGGAGAGAACATCTGAAATGTAAATAAAATTTCCAATAAAAAAAAAAAAAAGAGAAGACACTGAAAAAAAAAGAACAAGGGTACATCCTGTGTGCATATATATTCGTTATGTGTGCATACACATGTGCATGTTAGTCATACATAATAGTGGCTTTAAATATTAATAACTTTTAAATAAAAATGCCCATAAGTAATCATTTAAACTTTCTGTTGTTTTCATTTTAATATATTATCTTTACTATCTTTGGAGGGTGATAAATATTAATAATTTAAATTCTTACACTTTACCACTGTCTTACTTAAATATCAGATAGAATACAATGCCACAACCTAGCCTTCTTCAGTTGTTTTTTCATATACAAATTAAGACTTTTTACAGAGATCCAGAACTGGCTAATGGGTACCACTCTTAATGACCTCCCAGTGCAAGTGGCTTGAAAACAAGCTGAATGTTAACTGCTTAGCTACAAAGAGGTAATACGCTTCAGTCATGCTTGAATTCAACAACATCTTGTTATTTTTCTTGGTAAAACAGGTCACAATTTGTAAATATGTATTTGTTCAATACATGTTTATTGTGTCTCAGGCTAGAGCTGTAACTCCATACTACAGTGTGCACCACTGGTTCAATCCCTACTGTGGCAAACAAACAAACAAACAAACAAACAAACAAACCACTTTTAAACCTGAAAACAGATTCAGTGTGTACTGAACTACAGAGAGACGTGTGCATGCGTCACCGCCATCGACCGCTCACCTATCTCTTGTAATCTAGGTTTCCCTTTATCCAAGTCTTCAGTGGCTTCACCAAGATTTTCTGCCAGTATTCTAAACAGAAGATTAAGATCATCTTGATTTAGACTAACCTGTGAATAAAAAAATAAGCAATGTGAAATAAACAAAAAGATAATTTTAAAATGAAAGAACTACAATATAGAAAACAGATTCTCAGTAATAAAACAGAATCATCTTAACAGTAACTGAGACATCACCAGATCAGCACCTGAGGATTTACTACTTGCTTCACTTTCACTTCTGCAAATAAAATGTTAAAACATAGAAATAATACTATTTGCAAATCAATGTTACCCCTATTGACTGGTTTTTACTTAAAGTGAACTGTACTTAAAGCAATCTAAACCATTTTTTAAATAACAAATTCTGGAAACTATCACTCTTTAAAGAATACAATAGGTACCTTGGGCATATTTTGATCTCCTTAAAAAGAAGTGTGTAAATAATACACATTATGAGAGACACTATGACAATTAAGTAATTTGTACACAGATTTCTGCAATGGGTGTGTAACAGATTTAAAAGTTAATAATACTTAAATGAAAATTAACTTCTACTGGAAACTTTGCTGGACAAAGTTTCACTAAAATGTTTCTTTCACTATTCAGTAAATAATCTAATGCATCTGAGAAAGCTTTCAGGGTTGAAATGCCAACAGTAAAGTTATTTTCATGCATGTACTTACATTCATTGAATCAAGACGCCCTTTAATTTCTACAACAGGCACTTTATGGTACCAATTTGCAGCTAGATTCCGATTTATAAAAAACTCCAAGTTAATTGGGTGCAACAGCTGAATATCAGGATGGGAGGCGCCTGGCTGGATTGCTGTCCTAGTAAAAAGGAGAGAGAATATAATCACAAGCTGTCACACAAGGCAAAAAACTATAACATCAAGTAGAGTGCCAAGCGCTATCTGATGTTCCAGATACTAATTTATAATAGTGTGGCTTCAGGGGCTTCAAAGTTGAGGTAATAATTAACCTTTAATCCACTAGGAGAAAAATTAACCTATAATCCACTAGGAGAGACAGATTATAATGTGTGATTGAGCAATTAAGAAAATGTTTTGTTTTGTTTTAAGACAAGAGAGTTTTATGTGTGTAGCCCTGTCTATAATGGAAATCCCTTTATAGACCAGGCTGGCCTCAAAATCAGAGATCATCCTGCCTCTACCTCCTGAGTGCTAGATTTAAAGGCATACACCACCATGCCTTGCCCCCTAAAAAAAAATTTTTTAAAGACTTTTTTTTTTCCTTAAAATCGCCAAAAGGAGAACTGAGCTAAAGGTTGATTTGGTTTTTTGTTTGTTTTAAATTCATAATGCTGCTGATACACAAGAAATAATCAAATTCATCATGCTAGGAATAATATAGTTTGTGTCACATTACAGTCCTTCAGTCATCTGAGTGTTCTACTAAAATGATGGAGCAGAAAAGGTGCTACTGCTTGGGGACCAAGCGCCTTTCACAAAGTCATTCTGCAATACATTTACTCCTGTGTTTGAGGAGAAATTGGTATAAGCATACCTACCAGATTACCCAGCAGACACATAACATGCAGACAAGTCTACCCATAGTACATAGAATGTTCAGGCAATTATGTAGAGTACTTAATGTTTCACAAGATGGTAAATGACCTCATCAGCTGTTTCCTCATTGATTATACTTCCTACAATTTTAGACTCTCTTCTTCTACTTGTAAGAAAAATTCACCATAAAAAAAATAGCATCTAATACTCATAGCCCACTCATCTGTGTCACATGTATTGTGTGTCTTGACTGCATCAAGACATGAAGAAGAATTGACCTAGGCTGATGACAATCACACTGAGATGCTCACAATGACCCGTCACTGACAGTGCCTTCCTCCGAGTGCATGCTCGTGGTTAAGCAGAGGACAGCAGAGTATCTGTTGGTGCTGAGACCAAAGAACAACAGTGAGGGAGCAGCAGCACAGGAAATCAAGAAATCAGAGAGTGCAGCCATCGCTGAGGCATTCCAGAAAGCTCCCATGGGAGTTCTCTTCTTGACCTACAACTGTCTCTTTTTTTATTTTGAATAATTAAATCAGCTTTGGTGAGATGAAAATCATTTTTAAATCGTTTTGTGTCTTCACAGGCCACAGAGCATGAGTACTGAGGACACAGTATTACTTACACAGCTACCAAAATGTGTAAGCTCACTGAAGTCATGAGTCACCAGGAGAGCCAGACCGTCAAGCTCATGCAGCACAGGTGCAGGGCTGTTACAAGTGAAGATCTGCTACTGTAGAAACCACTTCAACAACAGAGGCCCAAGAGAACGTCACGTGTGATACCAGGGGTGGGGAGAGGGACCAGGCACAGGGGGTTACTATAGTGAACATCACTGCAGTAACTGACGTCACCTCAATACTGATCCACGTTACACAGCATGCCAATGTTAATTTCTAGAAACTACAATTCCTATCATGGGTTAACATAAGAAAAATGGCCGTACTTTGAGAGATACAGGCTAAGGCATTTAGGGACACAGGATCAAGATGTATATTCTATTATTCTAGTCTCTCCCACTTGCTTTTTTTTTTCTTTTTTTGAGACAGTGTCTAACTGTGTAACTCTGGCTGTCCTGTATAGACAAGGCTGTCCTCATACTCACAGAGATCTGCCTATTTCTGTCTCCCAAGTGCTGGAATTAAAGGTATGCATCACTACACCTAGCTAAAATTTCTATCCTCAAATGGTTAGCAACCAGTGTTTTGGACAGTAATATATACATATTTTAAAATATGTAAGGAAGAAAATTAAACAGATTGGTAGCTCTACATGAAGGATGTACACACACTCCAGCTGACCAGAAATTAGAGTTCTTTGCAACTTTTTATATCAGAAAATGGTCTTTAACAGAAACATGGTATGAAAATCCCATGAGAAATTAGGACATCCTTCCTAGCACAGCTCTAGACATGCATACCTAGAGAGTTTCAGTTCCGTGAGCTGCACCTCCATTCTGTCGATCACTGGAGGATGTACAGCATCTTCTGCAGACACCAGACTGAACTGATTGTGAACTCTAATTAGCCCAAGATCTACCACAACAGCATTGGTAGACAGAGAGGACTGCGGAATGACAATGACTGGTGCTTTCAAATCAATATCCACAGAAACACGGAAGCTCCTCTGCGCAAGATCTTTCACGCTCGTGGCCGCCTTTTCCGCAGCCTGGGCAGTGGCTGCACTCAGCGCCTCTTTGGCCACCTGGAAATTGTTCAGGAAGCTCTGTGGACAATATGTAAAAGGAGACATTCAGAAGCAGGGACAGCTGTAAATAAACCTACCTACTGCTAACACACATGCAATTTCCTCCAAGGGTCCTTAGAGTTGAGCCCTTTCTCCTAGTGAAGGGAAGGAACTGAGGAAGGCCATCCTCAGTCATGCACTTGCTCCGCCACTGAGGTCATGTGAGGGGTGAACACATTTTCAACACTTTGGCATTCAGATAGTTGCTTCTGTGTGTTTAGAAAACTAGTTTCAATCTCAAAAAAAACCACTCAATGACTTAGATTTCAAGAGTTAGAGAGGGCTTTTGGCTACTACTTTCATTCAATAAACACCAAGCATAATCAAAACATCCACTACTAAAGCCCAAAGTTTACAACATACGCAATCACAGCCCCAGCTTCTGGGGAAATGTGGACACATAAATAGGGACGTTACCAGCAGTGACAGAAGGAATTTATGCAGGTAGACAATCTGAATACAGCCGACATGCAGTAGCACCACAACCATCCACGGTGGACATGTCAGTGAGGAATCCCTTCAGTAGCATCCGGATACAAATCCAGGTTAAAGCGAAAAAAACTTCATTTCCAACTATAGATACAGCCTGAAAAACCAGAAATGTGAATGTACTCTGCAGAGAAAGGCATTTGCAAAACAAACCCAGGTCAGAAAGGCCTGAAGTTATAATCTTCATTGAAATACATTTAATTTCTAAATTAAGATATTATAAAATGGAGTCTCTATGCAATAATCAAAAATAGTAACTATCCATTCAGTTTTACATACTTTCTTATGAACTGTTTTTGGGATCAACATCTGTGACAATAATATTTTCCAGCCTGGCAAAAAGTGACTGCTTCTTTGATTGAAGAGAAAGAGAAGAATCAAGGCCTGAAAAAAAAATTAATTATTGCAGTTTCTATAAATTAACAAATATTTCATTTCATTATGATTTGTGAATATACAGAATGTCTAAAACTCACATTAATAAAATTCCCTGTTAAATATTTTTAGTTTTCTAAATATCAAACTATTTTTTGGTTAAAATCTAATTATATAAGACCTATGCCATCCTAAGGAACAGTTGCTAGCAATTTGGTGAGAAGAATCATTGTTCTTTGGAGTGTGACCACTAGTAGGTTACCCGTGCTCCCAAATGTGGCCTCTCCTCCATGCCCATCTGTGGGACTGTGTAAGGGTATCCTGGTTCTTGGCTGGGCATGGGCCTAGAACCCCGAGACTCCAAGGGAGAAACGGCAGGAGTTCGGCCACGCCCCCAGAACTCAGGGTCCCGAAAAGCAGTCTAATCTCCATGGACCTACATTATTCAGTCACGAAGGCCATTACAGCCCCTCCCAAAGTGCACAGGTAGAGGGTGTAACTACAGGCCTCAGGCCCTAGAGATTTACATACTAATGAAGGTCAGAGGGCGGAGCCAATTAAGCATTCCTCCCCTCCCCAGACCCTTCCTACTTCTCAGGCCTGCCCTGAGTTTGGGGGGGTACATCCAGATCCATCTACCATCCGCCATGACAATAAACCCTTTTGGAACCAAGGACTTCCTCATATCATTGGGGCCTGCCAGGCCCGCCGCCGCCAAAGCCTCCAGCCACTGGAACCTGGGACCTTTCTCCGGTATGTGACACAGGCTGCCTGGCTGATGCCGCCAGGTCCCGGGGCCTGCTGCGGGCCGCTGCCACGTGGGCCCGGGACTCCACCACTGCGCCCCGCTTTCCCACACCATAATGGCGCAACCAACGTGGAGCCCCAAACAGCCACGCAACTACAGACAAGCTAGCTGAACAGCCGTCTCTCAGACAACCACCAGGACCCACATCTTCAAGCAAGCTAACCAGGCCGCCAAGTCTGCTAAGCAAGTACTGTAACCAAATCTCTTCCTCGGGGTGCTGCCAGGGCCTCTTCCTTCCCTCCCCTCCTTGTTTCTCTCGGCTGTGGGTAGGCCGGTCGTGCGCCCACATGCCCCCAAGTCTCAGTCCTTCCGCGGCCTCAGAGCCCAGGGCTTGAGACCAGTCGATCCCTAGCTGAATCCAGGCAAAGGGATCCCCAATTCCCCCTCTTTTCTCTCGGCTGTGGGTTGGCTGGTCATGCACCCACATGCCCCCAAGTCTCAGTCCTTCCGCGGCCTCAGAGCCCAGGGCTTGAGACCAGTGGATCCCTAGCCGAATCCAGGCAAAGGGATCCTCAATTCCCCCTCTTTTCTCTCGGCTGTAGGTAGGCCGGTCGTGTGCCCACATGCCCCCAGTCTCAGTCCTTCCGAGGCCTCTCAGTGGTTTGAGAGCCCAGGGCTTGAGACCAGTCGGTCCCTAGCCGAATTCGGGCAAAGGGACCCCCAAATCCAAGAGCTCTGCACCCCCATGGAACCAGACTGAGTTTGTTCCCCGCCCAAGTATGAGCCCAGCTGTGTCTACTTGGTGCAGTGTGAGACAAACACAGCCAAACCTTCCGTGGCCCTCCTTTTCCCTGGTGTTACATGGAATAAACTCAGCCAAGATCCCGTGAGCTCCTGCCATGCTGAACTACCATCCCAGCCTACTGCGTCATGGCAGACACATGGACCCACAACACAACAGAGACTCATGCCCACGAGTGCCTATTCTCGGGCCTACATCATTCTCTACAGGTGGTAGAGGATGTGGGCAAAGCCAGCTCCAAGAGTACCCCCCCCCCGCTGGTGCCCGCCAAGAACCTCTCCACGAACCGTGAGTAACTCCAGCCTAGTTCACAAGACTAGGCAGGTCCCTCACTGTCCCCCTCCTCTATCTCTCTCTCCCTCTCTCCCCTCCACGTGTTCTCCAGCTCATGGGCAAGATGGCGGCACTCCCTAGCCTCCACTCTGCCCATACCCCAGCTCCACAGAGAAGGCTCCTTCACAGCTAACTGCTGTCTCTAAGGCCACAGTGCCTGCTGCGATCCTCGTTCTAAAACTCGTTTCCTTGAGTGAGAGACTCTTTGAGGCTGAGACTGTCCTGTCGCTCTTAAAAGGCTCTGACTTCAGTCTTTAACACACTGCCCGCTAACATAGGTTTCTCTCTTCCCACGTGTTCTCCAACGCAACAAGATGGCGGCAATGCTCTAATCTCTGCTCTCTGCCCCTCCCCCAGGGGTCAGTTTTTCATGCTCTGCCTGCTAGCTTCTCATGAACACTGGCTCTAAACTCTAGTCCCCAGTGATTTTCCCTCAGGGGGTCAGTCTTTCACAGGCTGCCTGCTAGCCTAGCATAGACTTCCCCCACTCCTCCATCATTTGCGGCCAATTCTGGCTGCCTGAAGCAACAGGGCCAGTACCCTGGTTGCTCCCCTTCCCCCTTCACCTCCTAGGTCATTTGCGGCCAGCTACAGCCCAGCTGGTTTGCCTGAAGTCCCTTTGCCCCTGTGTTCCTCTCAGTTTCTTTCTAGCGGCTAAAACTCCAGGCTGAGCCTGGAGAAACTGCGCGCCAACTCCTAGCTTCTCCCAGGAGCTGCCAGCTACACGCCAGCTTCCACGTGTCTCTCTCCCATAACTCAGTCTCTCACACAGAACTTCACTCTTTCTGACTCCTATCAAGCCTCTAAGTTTTTCTTCAAGGTTGGCCTTTTACTTCTAAGAAAAACAAATGGGGAATACCCTGGCCTCTCTGCTAGAGCACCCAGCCGCCACATGGCAGTGCAAGCCCCTCCCCTACTGCTTCTAAACCTGCCATTAATGCCTTTTCTTCCCAACAGGAAGACCTAAAACAACGGTGTTTGAGCTTTTCAACCCAAAATTTTTTCGCTTTTTGTTACTCACAGGTGCCTTTTAAGACTAAATTTCCTCAAATACCTTTGCCTTTCCAGGATCTTAATGACAGACCATGATGTGTTGCTCCCAAGTGACTTAATGCTTAATATTCAGCCTTTGCAGAAATCCCCATGCCGGGGTGCTGCTTTCCTATTTTGATTATCCTATAGGTGCTCCCACAAGTCCAGTGGAGACGCCATCTTCTGAAACCTGCCTGAGATGCTAAGCTGCCTTCTCCCCAGCCATCTTGTCAGACTGCAGACTCCAGAGACATGCTGAGATCCAGACACAAAGCCACCTCCTGGAACCTGCCTAGGAGGCCAAGCTGTCTTCTTCCAGGCATTCTGCCTAACTGAAGACTCCAAAGCTAAATCCTATAGAAGACAGATCCAGACCTTCCAGCTACAGATGAACTCTTTTGCCAAAGTCAAACAGCTAAAGTTACATGTTAGTGAGGAAAACTTAATGTCTATCTAGATTAGTCAGATGTTATTACCCTCAAACTGTATCACCTGTATTCAATTGATTCAGTGATCCTTTGCCTTCCCAATCCCCACCCTCAACTCCCCTTCCTTCCCAATCCCCACCCTCAACTCCCCTTACCCTGTAACTTAATTGTGCTAACCCCTCCGGCCTAAATAGCGCTTTCTTTTAACTTCCTCATGCAAAATTTCTACCATAGATGACACAGTGACCCCCTTTTTTAAAAAGTAAAGGGGAGGAGATATGGGACTGTGTAAGGGTATCCTGGTTCTTGGCTGGGCATGGGCCTAGAACCCCGAGACTCCAAGGGAGAAACGGCAGGAGTTCGGCCACGCCCCCAGAACTCAGGGTCCTGAAAAGCAGTCTAATCTCCATGGACCTACATTATTCAGTCACGAAGGCCATTACAGCCCCTCCCAAAGTGCACAGGTAGAGGGTGTAACTACAGGCCTCAGGCCCTAGAGATTTACATACTAATGAAGGTCAGAGGGCAGAGCCAATTAAGCATTCCTCCCCTCCCCAGACCCTTCCTACTTCTCAGGCCTGCCCTGAGTTTGGGGGGGTACATCCAGATCCATCTACCATCCGCCATGACAATAAACCCTTTTGGAACCAAGGACTTCCTCATATCATTGGGGCCTGCCAGGCCCGCCGCCGCCAAAGCCTCCAGCCACTGGAACCTGGGACCTTTCTCCGGTATGTGACACAGGCTGCCTGGCTGATGCCGCCAGGTCCCGGGGCCTGCTGCGGGCCGCTGCCACGTGGGCCCAGGACTCCACCACTGCGCCCCGCTTTCCCACACCCATCCAGGCAGCACTAATGGGATTCAGTGGGTAGTTAAGTATAGGAAGGAGACGTGAAGCTGAGAGGGGACACGCTGGGAGGACTGAGAGGAGCTACAGTGGGGAAACAGTGCTAGCAATGATCATCTTGCCTAGTATACATATGAAATTCTCAAAGAATAAAAGAAACAGAAAAATACATTAAATATCATTTTCTATGACACTAAAAGATTCCTATTATCTTGAGTGAATAATAATTGTTAAAAAAACAAAAACAATAAAATAAAATATAATTACATAAATTTTCAGTTCCCTGGGAGGAAATCTAGTGCTAAGGAATCAATTCAGGATAAGTAATCATAAAATACATTTTAAAACTTTATAGATATTAAGTCATTTATATGAAGACTGTGCTACTAGATTTGTGTCAACTTGGCATAAACTAGAGTCACCTGGGAAGAGGGACTCTCATCTGAGAAAACATGTCCATAAGACTGGCGTGTAGGTAAGTCTATAATGCACTGCCTTAATTAGTGATTAGTGTGTTAGGGTCCAGCCCACGGTGTGTGGTGCCACCTGGAACAGTGGTCCTGGGTTGCAAAAGACAGCAGGCTGAGCAGGCCATGAGGGGCAAGCCAGTATGCAGTATTCTTCTGTGGTTTCTGCTTCAGTTCCTGCTTCCCAGTTCCTGTCCTGCCGTTCTTCGATGATGGACTGATGTGGAAATATAGACTGAAATCAGCCCTCTCCTCTCCAGGGTTTGGTCCTGGTGTTCACCACAGCAGTAAATGCCCTGCCTGAGATGAAGGCTACAAAAGCTTTGTGAACAAAGTTTATATAAGTAGGTGTGTTACCAATTTGGAAAGGAAAGAAGAAAACGACTACACTAGCCAGAATCTGGACATCATCTAATCTTAAGCATCCAGCTCAGCCACACGCTACAGCTGTTCGCAGTTCAGAGCCCTCTCCACGTACTTTCTCTAACACTGTAGAAAGAGAGAGAATGAAGGGAAGGGGGAAATGCTTAGTGTTAAATAACTGTTAAATACTGTAACACTTTACCTTGTATCTTGATTTCAGCAATACTGTTCTTCTCATCACAGACAGTGACACAGAAAGCATTCAGTTTGGCAAACAGCCTGAAGCTAATCACATCACTATCTCTGGAGGGCACCATCACTAAAAATAAAGCAATGGATTCTAGTAAGCTAAATTCTACAGAAGTTTCTTCATACATTTTACATAATATATAATAAATGAGTATAAGATATTTATAAAACATAAAATACATGTTATACAAAACAGATACATATAAAAACAAAAAATCTAAAGTAAATAGAACATAAAATTCAAAAAAGCAAAGTAATGTGCCTAAAGTCACATAGTTTTAAGTAATATAATCAGAATGTGAAGTAAGTTCTTTTGGATTAGAATTCTAGAGATTCTCAGCAATGACATGCAATCTTTGGCATGCTGGAGAAATGGATCAGAGAACTGAGATCCCAGCACCCACAAGGCGGCTCACAACCATCTGTCACTTCAGTTCCAGAAGATCCAATGCCCTCTTTTGGACTCCATGGGCACTGTACACAAATGGTATATATACATACATGTGGACAGAACACCTGACACATAAAACATAAGATTGTTTTAAAGATGCAAATAGTCCCTGCCTTTATATCTCTGGGCCTCTGTCCTCAAAGGCTGTCCTGAGCCTTTCCAGAGCCACTAGCATGGGGAGGACTCATACGCCCACAGGTTTTCCTCTGGTAACCCTCCAAAAGCAATCCCCAGCCACAAGAAGAAAACAAAGTTTCTTAAAACAGTAGCATTGCTTATATTTCCTCTGTGTGTGTGCGCTCTGTGTGTGTGCGCTCTGTGTGTGTGTGTGTTGTGTGTAAAAACAAAGTTTCTAAAAATAATACTATTGCTTATATTTGCAGTGTGTGTGTGTATGTGTGTATGTGTGTGTGTGTGTGTGTGTGTGTGTGTGTCTGAGTGTCTGGGTGTCTGTGATGTGTGTGTGACACTTTATTTTTTTGAATCAAGGACTTTCCATTCCACCTACCCAAACTGGCCTAGAAATCATGATCCTCCTGCCTCAGCCTCCCAAGTACTGAAACTGTGAGTATGTTTCTCTACCTATCCACTACCCCTGCTTTATGCACCAGGTGATTCAATTGAGGAAAACCCTAGAAACAGAAGTAATGGTATTCCAATGCTAGAGATTTGTCTGTTTGCCTGCTGTGTTTGTTTTGAAAGAGAATGGAATACTATGGCTCTGACATTCACCAATAGATAAATCCATTAACAGCTTCATAATCTAATGGCACTATTGCCAGGTAATACACTGGTGCGCCTTTGCAGGGCATGGCTTATCTTCAGACCACCTCTGTCTGTCTGCCTCCTATCCACCTCAGTCTCTATCATGTGCTTCATCATGTTCTGCCTGGCAACACACAGGCTCAGAAGCAACAGAACCAAGTGTCCATGGGCTGACATCTCTGAAACTGTAAGCAAAACAAAGCTTTGCTCCTTCAAATCGTTCTTCTTAGATGTTTGCCATGGAGAACACTGATTAGTCCATACCTTTCTGCAGGGGAGAGTTCTTTTGTTTCTCAGTTATGGTCTGCACCTCCTTGGCCACACCCATGTTCTGACTGTCTGACGGGATGATGGTTGTCAAGTAGTTAAGAGAAGACAGAAGAGCTTGTGTTTGTAGCAACAGATTCAAAGATGAAAAGGCCACCTGAAAGTGTTTTACAAAGAAAATTAGTTCCTTCCCAGTTACCATGTGTGGTCTCGGCAAAGGCTGCCTCCAAGATAAGAAAGGGAGAGAGGGAGAAAAGACCATGACTCCCTGATGTAGAGATTCAGAGACAGCAAATGACACCTACACACTGAAGGACACAGGAGAGCATCACAGTAACTAAATACTCCATTCTCAAACAAAGCGGTCATGGAGGCAATAACTGCCTCCCTGGCCATCTGCACAGTCAACATGTAACTGGCTTCCTAGATCTTCAACAAGCTATTGTGATTATAGAAAGTGCCAAGTTTTAGTAGAAGCTCCAGAATTACTATGGGCTACCACATCTAGAAGTGATTCCAAACATGGCATCATGACATTTAAGCTTAAGGAGCAGAAATGTGAACACAGGCTCAAATATGAAGTGAACAGGTTATTTTCAAATAAGATACACTGCTTTAGTAAACATTCTTACCTTAACAGTTTGTTCAGTTTTTTCAAAAGTAGTTTGAAAACTAGGCCCATTTCTATCAACCTGAAAAAATAAAATTTCCAAAGAAGGAATTAAGAGCAAAGTAAATCGTGTTCGTGTGTGTGTGTGTGTGTGTGTGTGTGTGTGTGTGTGTTGGGGAGGAACATACACACACCCTATGTGGAGAGAGATGGAGGAAGAGAAAGGAGGGTAAAAAGGGAGGAAAAAGAACACATACTGTGGTGCTTTGCATGACAATTGCCCCCAAAGGTTCATATTTTTGAATGCTTGGTCTCCAGTTGGTGGAACTTTTTGGAAAGGATTAGAAGGTGTGGCCCTGTGAAGGAAATGTGTGACTGACAGTAGGCTTTGTGCTTCCTATTTACAGATAAGGATATAAGCTCCCAGCTAATGCTCCTGCACCATGCCTGCCTTCCTTCTGCCTGGCTCTCAGCCATGATGGTCATGGACACTAACTCTTGAGAACTGTGAGCCCCACATTAAGTGTTTTCTTTATAAGTTGCCAGAGTTGTGGTGTCCTATCACACCACAGGTAACTAAGACAACCATATATCATTTTGTCTTATTGTAAAATTACATACACTCTATTTTTCATAACAGTGCAAAGTGCTCTTATTAAGCATGGAGGAGCATTCATTTCCTCAGGGAACTGAAAAGATAAAGTCAAGGAGAGACCATGTAAGGGTCACCTCACCCGCTCATCTTCTGATGCTTGTACCGCTCTACAGAGCTTAGCTCAATCTCTGGTGAGAGAAACATCAGTTCTTCACAAATCAAATCTCTAAAGAAAGCTCTGTTGTATTGGGGTCTTTGTTCTAAGACAAAAAAATTTATCTCTCATCATAACCACTCCCTGGACTCAGTTCTCTCCTTTGGGAACAAAGAGGAAAGGAGAACTCTGAAGACTGCCTCCCATGAGCAGCTTTCTGCCCTGGCTACTTTGCCAGTCTCTCCACAGCAATTCTGCTCGTGCTTTTCCTTAGAAAACCAGCTGGGATTACAATTTAAGTGTTGTTTGTTTGCACATCTGTCTCTTCTAATTTACAATCACTTTGAGAACAGGGAAAAGCAACTTCAATCCAAGTGTCCAACAGCACAGACATTCAATAACCCTCACAGGCAGAAAAAAGGGTCAGGGAAGCACTAGAACAAAGGTGAACACCATTGATTCCTTCTGTCCTGTTCACTAGGGTACATTTTTCAGTCCATCCCCAGTCGTGACAGATCTCATCTCAACTCAAACTAACTTCACTTTCCCTTTTTAATGTAGTATACTTGGCTAATTGCCACCTCTTTTTACAAGAAGTGTAGTGGTAAAAAAAATGCCGAGCGGGTGTGGACACGCTTAATCACACTTGGGAGGCAGAGCAGGCGGATTCTGGTGAGGCAGCGGTCACGAGTGAGTTCAGGACAGCCAGGGCATCAGAGAAACCTGTTCGAAACCAAAAAAAAAAAAAAAATGCCGAGCAAGAACACTGTTCCTCTGGGTTCTGCCTCTGGGTTAGCAGCCTGGCAGCTTTGTGATATCCCCGCCCAGCAGTTTTGTAATATCCCTGTTCTCAATGAAAGCAGAAGGCTAAGAGCAAGTAACTCTGCTGAGATCTATTCCTGATACAAGGTCATCGTCTCTCCAGGGGTCCAGACAGTTGCATCATCCTCCTGTGGTCCTTACCTTAATGTACTCCACTTTTAAAAGATCTAACCCAGGTCTGTCTGAAGAGCTAATCAAGTGAATTGGCTTCTTTCTGGATCCTAAAAGAGAGAAAAGCAAGTAAGTTGCTTTCATGAAATTTTAGTGTGTCCTACATGTCTTTGTCTAGTGGTGCTTTACCCGTGTGCATTTTCATGGCCATGAAGTAACAAGCATTACTGGTGATAACAAAAGGTAGCTGAAATCCTTGCCTTAAATTTCCAGCTTACTTAAAACCCTTCACTTTCACTTTAATACCGTGCTCAAAAAAAGGCAAAACCTCTTAAGATATTTTTAAGGATGCCTGTGTATTTATAGGCAGCAGAATGAACTATGGGTGTAAGAATCTGGAAATGTGAACTCTGATTCATCTCTGACCTTAACCCACAGCTATTTAACTTTCTCAACTATAGAACTGGAGCCTGGGATAGTCTCTGGTAGATTCTTAAACTGTTTTAAAATATTTAATTTATACATACTAAACTCAAACAATTTAAATAATGACTTTGCTTAGACCTGAGGTTGCAGGGAAGAATACAGAAACTTTTTTTTTTTTAAACAGAGGATGACAATTCAAAATTTCTTTTTAGTAGGCTGTGGTGATTTACAGCTGTAATCCCAGCCCTTGGGAGATAGAAGAAAGAGGAAGGACCCTTGTAGTATAGTCCCACCTGGGGTATATAGTGAGTCTGAGACCAGCATGAGCTACAGAGTAAAATTGGTTTCAAAGCTGAAACAAACTTCTCCCTTGAGTTCAAAACTATATCGTGTGTGTGGCCACAAAGAGGAACTGGCTCCCAGATCTGTATAGGGAGGGCTGGCTCACCGACCACTGAGTCATGCTCATGCTTCTGTTGCCCTAGTCTGTAAATCCTGCTTCTACAACAGCTAGAAAGCCACCCCACCCCTCACCTTTCCCTTTTATAACTTTTTTAAAGATTTATGTGTGTGAGTGTTCTATTTTCATGTATGTATGTACACTATGTGTGTACCTGGTGCCCTAGGAATTCTGAAGAAGAGTTAGATCTCCTGGACCAGGAGTTACAGACAGTTGTGAGTTGCCATGTAGGTGTTGGGAATCAAACCCAGGCACTCCCAATGGCTGAGCTATCTCTCCAGCCCCTTCTCTAGTCTTAACTGACACAAAGAAAAAGCAGCCTAGAAAATTTATTGTTTACAATTATTACCCATGTTTGTAATATAAATTCTATCAATCTATTACCTAAGAAAATTTGCAACACTTATTTGGAGTTTACCTTGGTTTCAACTATTTTCTAAAAATCATAAAATGTCTTAGTACTTGACTAAAGTATTGGGCAAATTTAGGGGTAATTTTAATTGTCACTCATTCATGCCTCAAATATCTGAGCTCATAAGAAATACACTGAAATGATGAACTATAGAATTTACAAGAGAGTAGGCCTTTGCAACTTCCAAACTTTTTATTTCTATCACGTGTTTCTGCGCTGTACAAACACTACCACAGAGGTTCTCAACCTGTGGGCCACAACCCCCTTCACAGGGGTCATTCAAGACCATCAGAAAACACAGGTATTACATTACAATTCAAACCATAGCAAACCTACAGTTAGGAAGTAGCAGCAAAATCATCTTATGGTTGGGGATCACCACAACATGAGGAACTATATATATAAAGGGTCACAGCATTGGGATGGCTCCAACAGAAAAGGCTTCACTATCCAAACTCTAAAATCCATCATGAACAAGATAGAGGGTGTGAGCAAGTTATTGTGGGTTATTTAGGCTTTCTCTGCCTATGAAATGGAAATGATACTCCCTAACATCAGTGGACTTTCTGAGGACATGTATCATAGTGACTGAGGATGCCAGACCCCAGAACCAGGCATCCAATGTCTCAGTCAAGGCTCTGTCTCCTACAGTTGTTTGAACTTGGGTGAATGATCAACCTGCATATTTGTTACATGTGAACTGAGGACAATAAGACAGATGTCTCATGGCCACAATTGCATAACTGAAGATAGTAACATGGATGCCTAATGGACATTGTTCTAGAATGGAGTTGAGTATTCATAAAGTATTTATTGCACTGTGCTTATTATACCCATCATAATAAAATGCAAATGTTTCATTATAAATGAGACTATTTCTATTTTCATGGCTGTTACCTTTAATGTCATGGTAATCCAAGCTGATTTTCCTCAAATAGGACACCGCAGTCAGGTCAAATGTCCTCATTGTTGCTTCTGTACCTAACTGAGTGACATTAAATACTAGAATTGTCTCTTCTTCTTTCTGTTGTTTAGTGAGTTCCAAAACCACCTAAAAGATTCCACAGAGTTGTCGGTAAGTGAAAGTCATCCTTAAAATGACAGAAGTGAAGCCCTTTCCCACACAGGGCACTGCTAGAGTGAAGATTCTAATCAAATCCTCACACCAGACATAGACTGGGGTTACCCTCGAACTCTAGGATCAGGACTAAAAGCACATGCAAATAAGGCTAAGGTTCTTAGCAATTTTTTAATTAAAAAAAAACCTGATAGATTCTTCTGATAGTAGCAAAAAGTGAGAGTGTTCATTCCCACAGTATTTAATTTGATTTTGGAAATGATAGCCAAAAATATTCAGCCAATAGAAAAAATTCAAAACATTTGTGGCAATTTTTACAAGACATATACGAAATGGTGTTGAGAGATTGTCTTGTGTATTGTATGGATGCATCACCTGTCAATTAAAAGGTATATGGCTTAGGCATGAGATAAAGTTGGGACATCTGGATACAGAACAGCAGATTTGTCTGGGAAGATGTGAAGAGACAGATGCATGGTACCTGAGCACAGGTAACCAGCCATGTGGAGGAATGTAGGTTAAAATAATAAGATTATCTAAGTTATGATCTAGTCAGAGTAAAGCCTAGCTATATGGCCAAAGTATTTATAAATATTAAGAGTCTGAGTCTTATTTCTGGGAGTATGGGGCTGAGGGGAAGAATTGAGCCTGATTTCTTCAAATGATGGTTGAGGTAGCACAGCTGCAGCTGAAGAGAAGAGCAAACACCTTGAAGCATTTGAAGACAGGGGTCAAGGACTTTCCTTATATTGTGGGTCAAAGTATGAAAAAAGAGGCAAATCAAAAGCCAAAGGTAGGAGACAGATCAAGAAAATACCAGTAAGACTAAGACTTATCAAATCTGACATGATGATTTAGGGAAGGCTGTCATTCTAGAATATCAAAGTCAACCATGAACATATCTGTATTATTTTATACTTTATCATAAAAGTAATAAAAATTATTATAGAAAATTTAGAACATAGAAAGGCAAAGATGGAGACAGAAAGCTGCACTCCCACCAATGTGAAGATGAGGGCTGACATTTACAGAGCAAATGTACACATGTAGCTAAAAGGAATCAGATGCCTGGCACAGAAATCTCTTTTTACCCCCAAAATATGCTGTGACCTTCTCATTGGGTTTTCTTTCCTGTGTGTCTACTCTTTAGAAACAGTCCTCAGGACTGAAGCTCAGGCCTCACAAGCTGTAAGCAGCACGTGCCCCGCTCTGTCTCCAGTCAATACCACCCCTTTTTTTGAGTTTTGTTTCTTTTGTTTGCTATTTTGAAACAGGGTCTCATTAAGTTGACCAGGATGCCCTGTATCCCCAGTACTTGATAACTAGAAGTACAGGCCTATACTACGATGCTTGGCTTTCTACATGACTTTTTTCTTCACATTGGAATTTAGAAGCTCTGATGTTGAAAGCAATAAAAGGTTCTCTGCTACCAATTAAAACTAACCCTTCTCTTATACAGAAGCCCTGACGAAGCCATCTTTTTTAAAGGGAAAAAGTTTACAAGTTTATGGTAGACCAACACTATTTATCTCAAGGGGAGGTTATACTGCATGTGACACAGAGATCTATAATCTCAGCACTCAGGAGAGTGAGGTGGGAGGAATGTCTCACATTCAAATAGAGCCAAGGCTATAAAGTGAGATAGTGAGTTCAAGGCCAGCCTGGAATCCACAGCCTAACACTAGCTTTAAAAAAAAAAAATGAAAGGATCTTCTCCATTTTTGTCCCTGCAGTTCTTATAGACAGAAACAATTCTGGGTCAGAATTTTTGACTGTGGGATGAAAAGGAGGTTCAGTGACAGGCCCAAATTTGGATCCAGCTCGGGGGAGGGCTGCGACCCTGACAGTTACTGATGTTGTGGTGTGCTTCCAGACAGGAGCCTAGCACGGTTGTCCTCTGAGAGGCCCAACAAGCACCTCAAAGAGTCAGATGCAGATACTAGCATCCAACCAATGGACAGAAGCCAGTGACCCCTGCCATTGAATTGGGGAAAAGCTGGAAGAAGCTGAGGAGGAGGGTGGCCCCATGGGAAGACCAGCAGTCTCAACTGACCTGGACGCCCAACATCTCTCAGACACTGAGCCACCAACCAGGCAGCATACACCAGCTGGTCTGAGGTCCCGAACACATATACAGCAGAGGACTGCCTGGTCTGGACACAGTCAGAGAAGAAGCACCTAACCATTGAGAGACTTGGGGCAGGGAATGGAGAGGTCTGGTGGGTTGGGGGGTGGGGTGAGGACATCTTCTTGGAGACAGGTGTGTGAGGGAGGATGTGTAAGATGTGTAACAGTCAGAGGGTAGACCTGAAGGAGGATAATGTCTGGACTGTAAAAAAAGGTTAAAGAATCAATTAAGAAAAAAAAAAGGAAAAGAAAGGAGCTGGGGAGGGTAATATATACATCCATACATAAAAATAGAAATATTATGCAGAAACACATATCCTAATTAAAAGATATGAGTTTTTTCAGAATAGCTTACACACACTGATTCCCCTTAAACAATTTTTAAAAATAGTTTCCATGTTTTTGAAACTGTGTGTGCATTTGTGTACACTCACATGTATTAGCTTGTAAAACAAACAAAAACAAACAAACAAACAAACAAACAAAAAACTAGAATATACATTTGTAATGCATTTGAAGCTGAGGTCAGCTCCCAGGACAGAAGACCCACAAGAACGTGCTCATGAACAGAGAAACACGTACCTCTTTAATCTCAAACTTGAGTAGGAGACTAACCAGCTCCTCATTTGGAACCTCTGCAGCTTTTTTCAGTTCTGAGACTTTGACAGTTCCAGCAGCCTGTGAATCTCTGTCCTCGGCATCAAAGTACTCCTCATCAGACTCTAAAGGACAGAGACACGCGTCAACGCAGACGGTATCCTCTGAGTGCCTACATGGACACTGAGCCTAGGTCTAACAGCAAACTCCATCCACGCACAGAACTTTCATATTCAGACAAAATACTCTCAATGTATTTTTCAAGTCCCAAAAGGACTTGAACTGAAATGTACTAAAACTTAAACTGAATTTATTTTTCACTTTAGTTCATTCATTCAATATCCAGTAAAATATTTCCTGGGCATCATCTATCATTATCAAGATGTGAGCACCACAATGGACACCAGAGTGTCCAGGCCTTCACCTTGTTAGATTCATCTTATGTCTATCATGTTGACATTCTATATTCTAATCTGAAATTGTAAGGCATCACTTAGCCCTGGTTAGAGAAACATATTACAGAGAAATACAATAACTTAATTGAATCTTTAGAAAACACTGTCAAGTCCCATTACCCACCCTTAAGACAAACAAACAACTCTTCATTTATCCAACAATGAGATGTGAACATCAAAGAATAAAATGCCCTGAAGTCAGTGTTGGTTGGCAGCACAGCTAGAGCAGTGTTCTCAAGACTCCTTACTCTCCACAAACACCCTCACTACATAACAATGTGTAGGTTTAGTGTCACAGAGAAACAGCGCGTTCCAATCCTCACCTGATTCAATTCCATCTAGCAACAGTGAAGTCCCAAGAAGACCTTTCGTCCCGCCTGAAAGAACAGGAATTGAGGCTACCTAGCAAAGAATGCAAATATTTTTAATATATGCTAATAAGGATTAAATAACACAGATGGCATCTCTATATATCAAAAACACAGAAGGTAAGATAAAGGAAGATGGAAAGAAAGATATCTGCACAAGCATTACAGACAAATCTTCAAGAAGAAAAAATGGCCAAATATCAGTCATCTGGAACCCACAAAATATTAAAATTACTCCCCACATTTATAAAGAAATAATTATGCACAAATCAAGGAGTAAGTCTATATCCTTCTGTATCACTTATTATGGGTAACAATATAAAAGTACACCATTTATCATAGGGCCCTTGAAAATGGCATTATTATTAGCTAACTTTCTGAAACTTCTAAGTGGAAACTCTACATTTATTTTAAGCTATAAAGATTATTCAGCAGGGCAGTGGTGGCACACGCCTTTAATCCCAGCACTTGGGAGGCAGAGGCAGGCAGATTTCTGAGTTCAAGGCCAGCCTGGTCTACAGAGTGAGTTCCAGGACAGCCAGAGCTACACAGAGAAACCTAGAACATTTGAGACTCACCAAAAAAGTAACAATCTCAATTTGAAATTTTATTTGCAAATTTATTTTAAAGCTTTATATTTCTAGTTCTATATAAGGTATATTTTACAAATTGTTGAGGCCTGCCCCGCCCCCAGCATAGCTGCAGCCATTTTGTTCCATGCCTAGCAGTTATTTCATATTGTTGCTGTAACATGCCTGCCAGTCATTAACACAGAAAATAACTCTAAGCAAGATCATGCTGATCATGTATCTTTTATGTTCTGTATGAGATTTGTTAATCTTAAGAAATTCCACAAAGCTTTATGCAGGACCCATCAAATTAAAGATCAATATGAACTGTTAAGTCTAAAATATCTTGAGTCAGAGCTGACCACCAAGCTGCACTTCCTGACCTGCATATGAGCTCACTGTGGTTTTTGTAGTTTTAGCCTTTAAAGCTAACAGAGAAGGATGTTCAAGGTTGTATACTCAACCCCCAAATTCTGAGCTACTGCCCTGATTGATCAGTCTTAGGGTATGTGTTCCATAAACTATCTCTGTCTACCTCAAATTGGTGTTTGTGTGGTTTGTGGGAGACTCCTGAACGCCAACACAAATGTGAACCTCTTCTGTTAATTTCTGTTGCTTTCTGGTTTTGTTGTTTGTTTAGAGACAGCATCTTACTATGTAGCCCTACCTGGGCTGCAACTTGCTGTGTAGACCAGGCTGGCCTTGAAATCAGAGATCTGCCTGTGTCTGTGCTATCACACCAGGCCCCATCCTTGTGGTTAGAAAGTCTGTCCTCTAACAATCACCACTACTCAGAAAGTATGGTTTTCTAGAAATTGACTTGGCATTTTCTCCCCTGTCACATACTCACCTGTCTCTCTGGAGACTGTGTGGATGACTTCTGTGGCAAAGGTATACTGTTAATCAAACATAGCGCATCTTTTATCTTCTGGTCGGAAATCTTCACATGCATCAAAGGCAGTCCTCCTGACACTTTAAATCTAAGAATACAATTTGACAGTGAGGTCTCAGGGAGGGGAAGAGAATGGGCAGGACACTACAGGGTGAGGTCAAGGGTTAGCCAGCTATGTTTCAATCTCATTGCACTTAGATAGCACTCTCAAAGAAGGTAAAGTTCTTTATGAACCAATTTTCCAAACCTTCTAAACCATATCTTTCTTAAGCAAACCTGTGGTTCTCAACCTGTGTGTGGGTCATGACCCTTTGGGTGATCTAGGGACCCTTTCACAGAGTTTGTCTAAGACCATCAGTAAGCACAGGTATTTTCATTACAATTCCTAATGGTAGCAAAATTATAGTTACGAAGCAGCAACAAAAATAAATCTCTGGTTGGAGTCAGCACAAGCTAAGGAACTGTGTTAAAGGGGCACAGCATTAGGAGCACTGACAACCAGTGCAGTAAATGTTTTTAAATGAACTTTTTAAAAAATAGGGTTTCACTGTGTAGCCCCAGCTGGCCTGGAACTTGCTATGGAATCAGGCTGGCATCGCCTCTCAGGCTCTCTGCCTACTGGCTGCTGTGATTAAGGGAGTGTAACACCACACACAGCCTCAAGTTCATTAATGCATTATGAAAGTCCTACTGAACACAATTCTCTACTATTAAAAACCAAAACTACAATATGTATTTTACTTCCTGACATTCAAGATTTCTTTCTAGTAATATCAGACAGAGTGTCTGCCTCCTCACTCTTTATCACCTTGTCTTGCCTTGCTCTGCTTATCCACAGCACTGGGAAGTACCTGACATGTGATGTGTACTCTTATTTCCTATCCCTTCAGACTGAAAAGCAAGTTCCCTGAGGCCATGTTTTGCTGCTGAGGGTCCAGCCTGCTTCCACCGCTCATTTGCCTTCTGGCAGCTGCTTAGCTGTCTTCCTTATACAACATGGCCACCTTCTGTCTTTCTCATCACAGTCTCGACCACAGCTGCTCACAAGCTTGTTCAACTTACCCTCCTGCTGCCTGGCTAAGCTGACTAGCTCAAGCAGCCAGACACCTAATTCCTAAATAGGTTCCTGGCATGACATGCAGGTAAAACTCAGAGTGTACAGAAAAATTATAATAAACCTAGAGTGGAAAACATGAAGATTAAAGAATAAAAACAAATGAGAATAACTGAACCCAAAAGCTGGCTGGTTAGAAAAAGAGAAACAAAAGCACTTCTGCTTGTATCTAGAATGAGAAAGCAAACATCTACAGACTGTCCTTAATGTAGGTAGCACTTTTTATAGCTCAACTGCCAAGCTGGGCAAATTCAAACACGCAATGCTCACCTAGAACACTTTCAACATAGTTCACAAAATGGTTCACAAAACGTCCGAGATTTTTAAATACTCCCTAAAAGAAAGCTGTAGGCCTAGAACACGTCAAGCCTGCAAGAGTCTACGGACACACATTCAAGATTCACCCCACGGTGAATCTTAAACATCCTGAGAGAAACCAAACAAAAATGCTAACACTCAATGATTTCATTCATTGGAAATTCTAGAAAATTCTACCAAATAAATCTTCAGGATGAAGGAACAGATCAATACTTTCTAAGGAAAGAAGTCAGAAAAGGAAAGAGAAGATGTGGAGCTCAAGGAAGCTTCTGCAGGTGACAGACATGAGTTCAACTGCAGTGAACTCATGGAGACAGGGACAACACATTAAATGACATCCACAGAGTGTCAATTAAACCTCAGTATAGATGCTTTTGGGAAGACAGCGTAACTATTTCATGGAATATACTAGCCTCACAATCTAGCTTCTATTTCTTTATTCCTTTAAGACATTTCCCAAGATTGTACGTGGTTTCATGACCAAAAAAGCTAACGTCCTTTGAAATTTTTATTTCACTGAGAGTGAATATTGATGTTCACACATTCAGAATCTCAGAGAGCCAATATTTATACAATGTAAAAAATCTAAATAAATATGAATTCTGAAATAAGAGAGACAACATGTCTTAGTCAGGGTTACTATTGCTGTAATGAACACTATGAGCAAAAGCAATTTGGGGGAAAGGGTTTATTTGGCTTAGACTTCTACATCATAATTCATCACTGAAGTCAGCATAAAAATTCAAGCAGGGTAGGAACCTGGAGTCAGGAGCTGATGCAGAATCCGTGGAGAATGGTGCTTACTGGCTTGCTCATCATGGCTGCTCAGCCTGCTTTCCATCACTAGTTAATACTCTAACGGCCTACCTACAGCACAATCTTACGGAGTCATTCTCTCAACCGAAGTCCGTCTTCTCTAAGATAACTATAGCTTGTATCAACCTGACATAAAACTAGCCAGCACAACAGACTATACAAGTATTTCTTTAAAATGTATTTGTGTTATAAGATAGAATAGTCACTGTTTCTCCCTCTCCACATATATCCATCTCTGTTTCCTTAAACTTCAGTAGGTGATATGGGTGCAGCATCGTTGTTGATTTCTAACACCAAAGACAATCATACTTACTTGGCCATTCTAACATCCTTCTCCACCATTGCCTTGGCCAACTCAACATGAATATCCATTGGCTGCAGTACATGCATAGTTGATGGATGCTGGAATCTACACTTTTTCCAATTTTCCTCTTTAAAAATAAAAATTTTGATATTAATTAACTTTTCAAAAATAATCAGATATTCTGTACAAAACCACTTTACATTGCTGGAAGATACTTAACAAATTCAATGAACAAATTTTTACTTCCTTCAGCATATAAGTTAAATAATCTGTATTGTAATACAGATTGGTAGAAGATTAAAAATAGTAATGATAATGAAACATTCATGTGTAATACCACCACTTTTCTAAAAGGAAGATTCCAAAGATGGATTTTTCACATGGCTAACACAGTCAAACACAGAGCTTGATACACGACAGAGACTGAAGAGCTCACTGTTCAAATAATTATTGGTAAGGGAATGCAAAACAAAGGGCAGTTTTTATAGCCTGTGTAAACACTCTCTTTTAAGAACCCCTGAAGCTCTTTAGAGACAGGAGCAGACACGTCATCTTAATGTTAACAGATCTCACTGCAGAGAAGAGCACAGCCTGGTGGGCAGAGATTCTGTCCCCAGGTGATCGTCCACAAAATGACATACTAAGAGATATTTAATCAACACTTACTTCTTCTAGTAACTAAAGGAATATGGAGGACTGAAAAGCTGTACTTAAGCAACAGAAAACACCAAAGCTTTGAGGACATAAACTATTTAAGTCTTCAGAGCATATCTATAGGAGAGTATCTGTAATGAAAACATGGTACATCGGAGAGGAGATCTAAGTCAGATCTGAAAATATGTGCAAATGTTGCGAGATATCCTGGAGATGGAACCCAACTCTACATACAACTCTGGCTGTGTAACCTGGCACCCGCAGGGCATGTGGGCTTTGAAGGCAACCCATCATCTGAGATCGTGTGTGGTGCTATTCACTTATGGCATCATATCAGCAGTTATTGTTTTAGATTTGAGAACATCTCACATTTAGGATTTTTGAATCAAAGAAGCTTATTGTAGTGGTTTTAGATGTATTATTCTTTAAATATAATTTTCTCAGACATCTATAAAAGTAAATATAATAACACAAAATTAAAGACTGGGCTAAAACAGTAAATATTTTCAAATAAAGGCAGCATGGAGAACATGGAAACATCCCAAGGCATTAGGACTAGAGAGCCAGAACCAACTGTAAGTTCTGCTGTGTTCTGACATCTTGTAGTCATACTATAGACAGAGGCCACACAGGAGCTTAGGTTCAAATGGTGCTAGGTACCCTAGCTGACCTCTGTTATAACTGTGGCATTCTGCATTGGGCCACTCCTGCTGGGTTTTCTAAAATGACAAACAGGACAAGTGCACAAGGGACTGATACCCATGAGCAAACAGACACATGCATGCAGAGTGCCAAGGCTAACAAAGCACATACTCTACCAAAGCTACTGGAGCTTATCTGCTCGCCCTGAGAGCTGAGCAGTGGCTGACCTGCTTTTGCAAAGAGCAACTGCACACTCTTTATTTCCACATCAAACTTGTCATATGCCTTGTCTATTATTTCTTCAAGGGATGAATTAGTCGTCTTCTGCGCACCTTGGTCTTTACTGTTGAGCTAAAATGGAGTGAAGGAAAAAAACTGAATTTCTTTATATAACAGAAAAGTATACATATATATCAACATACTTTAGTCACAATTCAAAACTTCTAACTAAAAATAGGAGATTTCCTAACTTCCTGGTGATTTGTAAGCATTTTGTGAGGAGTACATTACCTCACCACAAGTCTGTTACACTTGAGTAATGGATGCATCTGCTGTCACTGAGCCAATTACACAGATGCCTCCTTCAAATGAGCTGTCCAGAAGGAATGCTCCTTCCTCTGCCTGACTCCTGAGACGCCCCGCCACCTATGCTCAGCTCTCCCTCCTACTGTCCACCTTGAACTCTTCGCATTCTGAACACGACCATGAAGGAGGGCATCAGGACTCAGCTCCAGCCTCTACTTCCTTTTCCCAGATGAAATAAAGGTTCCATTCAGTTTAACTCCTAGCTTTTGTCAAATGCTTAGACTCAATGAGATGAAAATCAAAATCCTACTCTAGTTACTTAGAGCAATCGAATATACAGACAGACAGATATATAGATATAGAAATAGAGATATATATAATTTTATGTCAAAATCTATAGCCCAGAAAATGACACTGTAAAATTAAAGTCTATAATCATGAAAACTAAGATGATTCCATCTGGAAAACAGAAAAACCATCCATCTAGTTCTCAATGCCAAATTATTGCCATTACAGGAATGTCTAAAGAAATTTCTTTGTCTAGGTAGCCATATAATACTTATATACTAAGTCTAGAATTAGTTTAAGTGAACCGAAGAAAAATAAGACACTATCAGACATAGAGTTACCAAGCTTATGAAAGAAAGAAAGAAAAAAGTACACATAAACTTACCTGAAAAGTACCAAAATCTAAAAAGAGAAGATTTGACTTTTCATGGTGAAAACCTGTCTGTGGAATTATTAGATAAGAAGGCTTCAGATTTATCCTTAAATCGAGAACTTTCCGAGTCTCGATGATATGTGTAAGTCCTAAAGGAGGGCCAGGAAAACAATGATGTGGTCAAGCTGTACTGGTGACACTAGTAACAAAAAGTCGAAGAATTTCACTTGAAAGGTATCAAGTAGTGTCAGTCCTGTTAAAAGCTGGATTCTCAATATATATTAATATATACTATTACAGTAAATCCTATATAACTAGTATTAGGTCTAGCCATAGAACGATAAGCAACCTGATGAAATAGTCGGCTGGGTTCTTTAAAACTAGGCAAGCACAGGATGGTGAACGCTTTGAAGAGTAGAGGGGGGGTCATGTTCCACCTCAAGGTCATTCTAAGGCTCAGGTTCTTGACAGTAATGCAGGAAAAGTATCTCCGCACTCCATTACTCTCTTCCTCTCTACCAAGTCTACTCAACTGAGTTAGTCATGTCCAACGTATAACACACTCCGCACTCCATTACTCTCTTCCTCTCTACCAAGTCTACCCAACTCTGAGTTAGTCATGTCCAACGTATAACACAGACAAATTTTAAAAAGAAATAAAAAACCTAAACTACTTTAAATGCAATGTTTCCATTACAATGGCCATGTTTAGAGTTTAGTTGGTGTTGATGGACACACTAAAGATTTCACCTGTAGCTGTTCTCTCTTTAATCTCTTCCAGCTTCATCAATGTAGCCGATGTAATTTGCTCAAGATCCAAACCCTTATTTGACTGAAAGAATTCAACAACAGCATTGATAGTTTTCTGTAAAAGAATTTAAAAACACAACAGGTTATATGTTAAATCTATATTATAAAGAATTCACCTCATTTATAAACAGCTACAGCTTTGAAGCATGGAATCCAAAGCTTTTATGCTACTACTTCCCTTCAAGAGTGAGAGACAACCATGAGCAAGGACCAGCCTAGTGAGCTAACTGGAGACAGGAGACGCTGGATGTATCATGGCAGTGGCAAGAGGTCTAAGTGGCTTGTAGAAGTAGCAACTGGCATGACCTCTAGTTTCAGCCTCCAGTTAGAGAGGAAAACCCATCCCTCAACACTGAACTTAGATTATATCATACTTTGACATTTAGAAAAAAAACGGAGGAAAACTATTCACTGTTACCTACATATAAGACTTGATTATAAAGATATGAGAGATTTTATATGACAAAGGAAGTTCTGGAGATCAGTTATACAGGAACTTAGTACAGATGTGACTGTGCTAAACAAACCAAGCCATAGTCCTAAAATGTGTAAGATGGTAAATCTTGTCATGGGTGCTGCACTACAATGTAAAAATGTTTTCAGCTTCATTTTATCATTTTGTGTGAGTGCTTGTGCATATGTGAACACATATGTCATAGCACATGTATGGGGGGTCAGAGGCTAGCTCTGTGAAGTCAATCCTCTCCTACTGCCTTTACTTGGCTTCCTACAACTGAACTCAGATCATTAGGCTTGCATGGTAAGTGCCTTTACCCTGGGCCATCCTTTCAGCCCTAAAAAAAAACAAAAAAACAAAAAAACTTTTTAAATTTATTTTTTGTGTATGTATATGGCATATGCACGTGTAATACATAATCATGTGTGTATGTGGCTGAGTACAGACATGTTCATGTACAGAAGCCACAGGAGAATATGCTGTCCTGTTCTGTCACTCTCTCCACCTCATTCCCTTCTAACAGGGCTTCTAGGCTGGAGGCCAACAAGTCCCACCAATCCTGCCCCCCTCCCCCCCCCCCCCATCTCCCACCCCGCACCCCCCACCCCGGTGCTGGGATACAGGCACCTGCCCATGCCAGGCTTTTACTTGAATGCTGAGGATGCATAGCACACTCAGTTTCCTCGTGCACTTACGTAGTAATTCATCCCTCAACCCTAGAGACAGCTTGAAAAGTCGCTTTCTGACTACACTTACAGCGTCATAGATGACCTCCACAGGCTGTGACTGAACGATCAGAGTCTGGTCAGCAGGACTGTTCTCAGGGTTGGTTTCAAACTCAATTTTGAGCAAGGATGATGTAGTGTCACCAATGGAAGCCACCAGTGATGGCACAATGTCTTGCTGTCGCAAGCCTGTGACGTACCAGTGTTCTAATTTTGCTTCTATCCTATCCAATGAGGAAAGAGCAAGCATGTAACAGATAAAATTATAGCTATCCCTTTGAAAATTCCCCTGACAACCAGCCCTATGCCCAAAGTTACAGTTCATCTTCTCAGGCTGGCCCTCATTTACCTGCAAAACCTGCTTCTGCTGCTGTGCATCAGTGTCTCGTTAGCTATTTATCATCCGCAGGAAAAGCCCACATTAGTCAAGCCCAGGACATGGCATAGGTTCTGAGCACAGGGTTTAAACATAGATAGTGCTGTCACCGTGTTTCTACACCACTCCTGCATGCTCTAGCTGCCTCCTGCTTCTCTTGGAACCCTTCCCATCCAGCAGTCTACACCTCTACCTATTCAGTTGCCCTCCCGCTGCTGTATACACACCATGCTCTGCAGTAAACTGCCTAATGTGTGAAAGTCTTGAATTAGTTTTTGCATATCCTCTTATCAGATACAACGCAAATATCCTGAAAATAGAAATGTACTGTACCATAGTGCAAACACTCTAAATAAAACACTACCTGTTAAACACTTGCAGAAAGGAAGGAGGATAGAAAAGTGAATTACACAATTCACAACAAAACATGTAAGACAAAAGAAATGAAAGAAAGCTGTTTCTCTTCAGTATTCTTTCATGCTCCATAAGATTATTTATTCAGGGCCACAAATGAAAATAAATTCTTAAAACTTACTTCAACGCTTGTGCTCCTGGTCGCTGGGATACTTGGGTACCCAAGCCAATTATCTGAATTCTCAAGATTTCTGGAACATTCCTGTTTTCTCTTATTATAATAGAGGTGCTCACCAACTTCAGAGTCAGTATATGGGCCACATACTAAACAGGAATAAATAAAAACAGCTAACATGCAAATGACTGCTAGCTTTAATGGTTTCTCCTTAACTAAATATGGTGACTTATCAAACAACTCAAAAAAGCTTGTGGGTTCCACACCTACATATTCTCCATGAAGAAGACTAGAAAACTCAATGAAAGCCTATCAGACAGACAGCATACTTACAAAGGATGCAAGTTTGTCTGCTTAGTTTTAAAGAAACAGTAACAGAAAGTGACAGAAGCAGAGAGTGTCCATTGAGAAGCCTTCACTTAAGCAAACTAAGCATCTCAGACCAATCCTCTAGCTGAAGAAAAGAAAAACTATGTACAAGAAATACCTGCCAGATGGCTGTAGGATTTACACTCTCGAATTACACATACACACACACACACATACACATGAACATGCACACACACACATACATTGCCATTACACACAAATATGTGTGCTCTTGTGATACTCCAAACCAAAAATGTAGTTGGAACAGACAACCGCTGGGGAGATAATACAGAATTTGGGGATGTATTTCCCCTCAAAGCATGTGAACTTTTAAGAGCATGAAGGCAGCTTATGAAATGAGGCTCCCAAGAAAATACTAGAAATCAGTTTCTAACACAAGGCAGGGCACTGATAAAATGCCTTCTAGCCTGGGTTTAGTTCTAAGACCCAGAAACAAATGGCTAAAGAGAATTAGAGGAAGCTCTCCAGATGAAGAGTAGAGAGACAGAAGTGTAGGGAGCTGAAAGGGGGACAGAAGACGCCACAAAGGCACAGCTCACATGCCAAAGAAGGATCTGGAGAGCAGTGGGGCAGAAACTACCCATGCTAATGAGACTTATGACATTCCACCGATGTAAACAAAAGCAAGTATAAATTTATACCACAGTAAATACTGAAAACCTAAAGTAAAAAGTTAAAAACTTTCTCCACTGGATGGCCCCATGTCTTACATGAGCAACACTAACTGGATTTAGTGCGTTGTTAAAGTCAAGGAGGATAGTGGGTGAAGGAAGAAAGAAAATAATAGTTGGAAGGGGGACATGAAAGGGGAAACAGAGGTGGATTAGATCATATTTCATTGTATTCGTGTATGAATTTCTTAAGAATTAAGGAAAATTATACTATAAAAAGTTAAGAAAATAAAAATGTCCTTCCTTCGTTGACTAAAACATCATACACAGGAACTGAGTGAACAGACACATCACTAAGTATGGCTCACAGACAGCAAAAGCCAAACAGCAATAGAATTATGGACTCAAAACTCTTTAAAAAAAAAAGAAAAGAAAAAAGAATTGAACAACCTAGAATTCTAAACACAAGGTAGGGGAGTATCCGTAAGACACGGAGGAAAACATTACAAGCCGCTCTTCATTAGTGGGAAGAAAACAGCAGGCGTCATTCAAGAGAAGGGAAATATGGGTGAAGGTCAGAGAGAGAGCAATGAGCACAAGACGTGACTCGTGGGCACTCCGTCTCCGCAAATCGCTCACTCTAAAAGCTATACACAAATGCAAAAGACGGGACATGAGCTGTAAGTCAAACCACAGAGCCCCAGAGACAGCAAAAGGACAAACGACTTAAAACGGGCACTTACAAATGAGCCAGGATGGCCAACAAGCCGTGGAAACATGTTCAATACTATACAAGTTATACATACATCTGCCCTGTCACTCAACAATCTCACTCCTAGGTACTGACTCAGTGGAAATGAAACACAAGTTAAAAAAGAAAAAACGTGAAGTAGAAATAAAGACAACTCAAATGCTTTTTTAAAAAAGCATAAGAAAGAAAGTTCAGATATTTTCAAATGATAGAATCCTACACAGCAGTGAAAATGAGCAAAATATATTAGGTCCAGCAGTAGAGATGACTCCAACAGCAAAGCCAGACAAGAGAAAAACGCGCTGTGTGCCTTCGTTTACAGAAAGACAAAAAAAATTCAGAACAAAATCATGGTGTCTATAGCGAAACACAAAAGGAAATGAAAGATGTGCCTGTGGGAATAATCTGGACATGAGCTAGCTCTGGATAGAAAGGAAGGGAGGTGTGGGACACTCTAGGATGCTCGCAATATTCTAAACCTTGACTGGTAAGGGCCCAGAACAGCATATGGCAATGAAACTGAGGACAACATATTTTCAGTAGCTACTTAGAACATCACTAATTTAACCCAACTCAAGATAATCCAGCAAGTGAGTCAAAACACTTGTGAAGGCATCTGACACCTACCTGCCTGGGCAAAGCATAGTTGTAGGTGTTCTCACTGTACCCAATGGCAGTAAAGAGTTTGTCTTTTTCCTCTGGAGTCATAAGGTCATCGATGGCTATGAGATAAGACAGTCAGTCATTCAGGAAATGAATGGCTTTGGTTTTACAGATAATTTTTTTTAAAGTCTACAGACAGAAATGCTAAAGCAAAACCAGCTACCTAATTCCCTCCAACACAACACTTTGGCTTAATTAAAACAAACACCCTGTGTTTGCCTGTTTGTGTTAAAAACTGCAAAAAGTTTTCCTTAACACTCGTTGTTAAGCAAACTCAGTTCTCAAATATACATATTTTTAAATTCCCTAAAATTTTCAAAAATAAACTTGTCATTAATATTTGTCTAAAGCTTAACAATAAGGAATGCTGGATGCTGAGACCTCTAAGCATAAACATGTTAAATTTCTCACAAGCCATTTTTCAATAAATTTCAAGTTTTTCTCCAGGTAGATAAACAAAACCATTATGTAGCCTGTCGTATCATTCATGTGTGCGTCTGCCGGCTGTGTGAGGCAGAATCTTTGTGGCTTTTCCTTCAGGTCCATGACTCCTGCCTTGAGACTTACTCTCGGGGACTGATGATTCTTCATCTCTCTTCTTAGATTCTTTCTTTCCCCAGAACCCACTAAACCAGCCACGTTTCTCTCCTGCCTCTGCAGACTTTTTCCTTAATTTCTGCCCAGAATGAATGACCTGGAAAATGAAAGCTGAAGATTAATTCAGAAGAAATACTCTGTTCACTGTTAAGTATATCCATGGTCGGTTTTGTTTAATGCTTCAATGGAGCAAGACAGGAGAGGAGGTCAATCATTTTTTTCTGAAATGATCCTCATAGGATGGTCAGGATAGTGCGGTCTACAGATAACCTACTTCCTATGCCTACTAATAGAATTTAAAGAAGGCACACCGTCTAGCGCTAACTGAGACTGTGAATTAATTTCTCTGTGTACTGTAATGTACAGGTGTTTAATGAGACACTGGAATCATGGGTTTGTAAAATGAAAACAATTCTTAAAATGAAGATGCTTCTGCATCTGAAATGTATTATTCTAAAAGGCACATTTCAGCATGGACACACATCACTGGTTTGCTAACTAGTTTGTGGTGTGACAAAGGAATAGTGATAGAGACAGCTCTCAAATCCCATCTTACCTCTTACTTCAAATACAGCCTAAGATGCTTTCTACTCCTCCTCCTACCCTATGTTTTCAGAAACCAGAAAACAAGTATGGGAAAAGAAGAGTAAATGATTTAGACTCCACCATCAGTCTCTGATCTTCAACAATCTTCAGACTCACTTGTAAGAGAATTTTCAATGGATAGTAAATCATTAACATAATTACATATCCCATGATAAAAAGTAAAACAATCCAAAAAGAGAAGTTAAAGGGGAAAAAGTAAGTTCTAAAATGACAGAGGATGTTTAATGAAGGCTAAACACAGAGAAAATATTCAGTGTTTGTCCTAAGTCACCCATGATACAAACATTCAAGAGTGAAGAGATGAAATAGAAGACACCAAGATATATCAAATGTGGTATTCTCATTCTAGCATTAATATATGTGTGCATATATACACTCTGATTGTTTATATTATATACATTTTATATAGATGTTTACATGAATGTATTTGTATATAAACAGTGAGCCACAAAGAGAGACAGATATCAGTCATCCAAAAAGAAAAGAAGGAAGAAATGTTATCGAAAGCATTCCACAGGTGTAAGCATACATATCTGAGTCAGCTCAGCTGCTACTCAGGCGTGTCTATCACAAGTAGCCATAGGGGGTCGGGTACTCTCTGCCTAGAAGCCCTTTTCTGCCTATATTTGGAGCTGTGTTAATAAAGCTTCCCTCCTTCAACTTGGCAACACCCATGGGCACCGCTGAGTTGTTTCCCATCTCTCTAAGCAGGACAGCAGAAGATTTATGGTCTCTTCCCTAATTACTTAGGTAACTTTATCCAGTCTCACACTTCTAACCCATCCTGAATTTACATGTGCAGCAGACTTCTCTTCGGAACTGTGGGTTCACACTGCTGTATCTAATGTGAACTCCAGATCTACTTACACTGTACCCCAACTGCTCCACCCAGTCTTCCCCATCTTGTTTAATGACAGATCTATACTTTCAACTGTTGAAAAAATAACCCAAGGCTTGTTAACTCTCTTATCTCTAGCCTGTATCTGGTTATATGGGTTCTGCCTTCAAACATCTAGACTCTGGAACATTCTATTCCCTCCACTGAAACCAAGCTCCTCCCCTGTTGAGGTTTGGTCTTTTGCTATGTATTATAATGCTAAATACTGCCTCCTCCCTCCCACCTTTCAATGCTTGGCTGCCATGCATACACTACTCCTTAATTTAAAACTAATGGTTAAATAAAGATGGCGACAGCCTATAGTTGGGCAGAAGAGAGGTAGGTGGGGTTTAGGTTCCCAGGCTTGGTGTCTGAGGTAGGACCATGAAGAAGGGGAAGTAGAAGATGGAGAGAGGAGAAGACCCCATGGGGTAAGGGATTGTAAGTACTAGCCTTGTAAACTAGCCAATTGGAATAAGAGTGGCCCACACAGAACATAGCAAGTCCTATCTCAGGGTTATTGGCAGGAATGCAGACATTATAGCACATAGGGTGAGTATCTGCCCCACTCTAATGCTGATTAAAGTTTATTATAAATATAAAGATGTGTGTCTATCTGGGAACTGAATGATCAAAGGTGGAGTAGAAGCCCCTGAGTGAGATTAAATACCTACTCACTCCCCTGCCACCCCTCACCTGATAGCTCAGTAGCAACTGGCCTCCCTATTAGTATCCTCTTGTCCTCTCCTAGAGCTATTTGCAAAGCATGGAGAATGCGTTCTGAAGCATCCCCAATTATAACATCCGGCTTCTCAAATTCAATATTAATGACTTGCCAATTCAACCCAAAATCCACTGCTGCTTATAAAATCCCACACAGCTGGGTGACCTCCCCCGTTCCCAGCAGCAGCACCTCCACTCCACCCTGCCACTTCCTGTAAATCACAGTGGCTGCCACCCTCCCCAGGCCAAAAGCCTTCAACTGGTACAGTCTATTCTTTCCTCCCAGGTCAGCTCTGCCCGTGCACATCTCTCTGCTGTCTCTCTCAATCTCCTTGCGTCATCAGTCCAGTCCTCTCTGAATGAAGTTTTCCCTGCCGTCCTGGTTAAATCTGTAATCCAGTGATCATCACTGCCTAGCCCCAGCACTCTCTGCATCCCTGCGATTTGTGTTTAATTGTGTATTTATTATCCTTCTTTCCCTTTGGAAGGGATTTCTTTAGTTTGCTCACTTCCATATGCTAATACAAATGATAAAGAGAAAGGTGAAAAAATCACTTACATAGTCATTCCTAAGGGCCAGGCCCATAACAGACAAAGTGTTTTAAATGAATTATCACATATTCCCCCACAATAAGCCCAAGATGCAGGTTACATTGTATAAATGAGAAAACCAAAGCACAAAAGAGATTAAATAGCTAGTGCTGAGTCATAAAACACAAAAGCCTGCAAAACTAGGACCATCTGACCCTCAGGTCCATACACTTAACCAGAATCTAGAATGACAGAAACTCAATAATTTTTGCTAAGTCCTAAGGAAAAGCATGCGCCTGATGCCAAATGTTAAATGACATTCCGGAATGCTAGAATGACGGGGAACTTAGGTTCACAATGTTACAAAGTTTTGATTGCCTAGTTTTAAAGCTCTTCCTTCTCATGTTAACAGCTTTTTTCCAGTTAGTTGTCCCTAGAGACAGAATGAAGCAATAAGGATCCATCCCTATTCTTATCTGGGTAAATCTTAGCACCTTCCCATAAGACTCAGATTTTTTCATCCCAGGCTTAAAGAAGTGGTATTTATTCACTGAATAAAGAATAAAGTCAGTTAGGCAAAATGATTACCTCAACTTGTGCTTGTTGTCTCACTAAAATTATGTTAAAAACATCTAGACTTTTCTCCAAGTCCTGCAAAACAAGAGAAAAAACAAAACAAAAGGATTATATACAGCACACGCTATGACTCATGTACTCACCTAGGCAGTACCAACACTGGCAGTGTCTAAAGAAAGCGTGAGCTAAAACATGCTTTTAGTCATTTTAATTTTTATAGTAAGGAAAGTAAGTCTTACAAAATTAAATCGTTACTCAACAGTGTGAAAATAAAGCATTTTCTGTGAGGTATTAGATAACTGCACATAAAACAAGAATGCTTCCGACAGGAACTATGCTGGGGCTGAAGAGATGACTCAGACATCAAGACAAGTGCCGTTTTAACACAGGGTCCAAGCTCAGTTCCCGGCACCCAGCTACCTGTAACAGGAGATTGGATGTCTTTTCTGACCTCCACAGGCTCCAGGCACACAGGTAGTGCTCAGGCATATATGCAAGGAGAATACTCACATACATAAAATAAATACAACTTCTAAAAGGTTTTTTTTATTAAAGGAGGGGATGTGAAGAGCTAAAGAAGTGCTGGAAACCAGCACTGCATTCCCTGCAGAGACTGCAGTTCAGTCCCCAGCACTTACACAGGCAGCTCCCAGCTACCTGTGACTCCAGCCCCAGGGCCTCTGATGCCCCTTCTGTCCTTGTCCAATATCTGTACTTATGTGCACAACCAAATCAGAAACATGTATATACACATCATTTTAAAGGCATAAAATTTTAAAAAGAATAAAAACTGGAGAGCAGTTTTAGGTATTTTCTTGTGATCCTTACTTCTTACTCTCCCCTATTCTGTATTATTTTATAGACATTATATCATTACTTTAAAAAAAAAAAAATGTAAACTACTCAAGTCACCAAGTAGACCGAAGGAGAAACTGAGACTCTAACATTAATTAGATGACCTGAACACTCGTGAAGTTGTTCATACAGCTGTCAGGACTATAAGACAGACACTGTCTTCACTTTATTCCTGAGAAGAAACCTGAGCAGCTAAGAAACCCATGTCTGTGTGTCTATGACCTGGTAAATACCAAGGTCCTTGAATCCCGATCTTTGTCTCCATACCTATGCCCCTCTTGTATCACACTGGTCACTATTATGGTTCCAAAGCACAGGACTCTAGCCCCATCTTATATCCCAGACACAGTGACTGAATGGCAGCCACAGCCACCACATGTTATTAAGCAAATTCTGTATTCGGGGCACAAGTAAGACTCCCAGTCTTTCTCAGGGAAAAGGGGTTTTTATTTGTTTTGTTTATAAAAAATATTTTAAGCTCTAAAATGGAGAGAACAAAATTGTATAAGTGTGGGAACTTTTATGAACAAACAAGATCTAACAAATGAACTAATGTCCATTTTCTAAATAGTAGTAGGAAAATGAGACACATTTTCTTACATAACCTGCAGTAGTTTTACTAACTGTGACATTATGCTATGGAAAAGGAATTGTTGGTTAATAAAAAGAAATGAAAAAGTAAGGAAGGACACTCTATTTTCTCATGTATGAATCTGTTCATTGTCAAATTATATTCCAATTCAACCCAGATACATAAGAATGTTAAAGGAGCTACATGTAGTGGTGCACACTTTTAATCCCAGCACTTGGGAGGCAGAGATAGGCAGATCTCTTTGAGTTCGAGGCCAACCTGCTATTTATAGTGACAGGACAACCAGAACTACAGAGTGAGAGACAAGACATTAAAGGGTGATTAGAAATTAGCAGTACTAAAATATGCAAAATATACCTGAATTTGTTTCTGTATTTCTTCTGAGACTTTGGTTTGTGTTAACTTGCTTTTGTAGGCCATTTTGTAACTCTTGAGTAACTGCCTGTGTTTTTTTATGTTACTCCATGACCACGGCTGAGTATATCTTCTTATATGAACTTCAAGAACAGAATCAATAGCATATTTCCACCTGAAGTCAAATTTTGTTAATGTATATGTGAATATAAAGATGCAAGAAGACAGATTAGATTTCTCAGAATTCCACACTGTTGATTTTGTTGTTGTTCTTGTTGTTTGTTACCATCTTCTGGTAACTTCAACAGTAACACTGCAAACCCCCAATACAACTCTCTGGCCTAAATAGAGTAAGCAGAGAAACACTCCAGGAGGAGGATATGCCGAAGCACAACCGTGAAAAATGGTACATGTGGAAAATAGTACAGTCAAGTGCTTAATAGCAACTTCTTGTTAAACAGCAGACCACATCCAGCACAATGGCTTCACAGAGTTATATTATCTCGAGACAGCATAGCTATTTTAGTTCCCACTGCATGAAACCCACACAATCATGAAATGCATTTCATACACACACCTCCACTGCTAAGTGAAACATGGCTACAGGCTGTGTTCTTATAACCTTGAGTTCATGTGGAAAATTGACAAGACTTTTAAAAACATGTTCAAAGTCTTGAATGCTAAGATAAACTTTAGGAGTCCAGAAGCAGAATATCAAATGAGACATAACTTTTCTTATTGTTTTTGAAGTGTCTGGACAATAAGGCCTTAAAGGTTTCTTAACTCTGAAGGCCCTGACAATATGATATTCATCTCTTGGAAACAAAAGAACAAGAGTAAAGCGATGACTCCATGCTCAAGCGCTTGATGAGCAAGTAAGAACCTGAGGTTGCATCCCCAGAATGCATGTCAACGTTGGGTTCACTGGCACACAGCTGCAGCCCCAGTGCTGTGGCAATGGGAGATGGCCAGGCTCAATGACAGACTGTGTCTCAGAAAGTAGGGATGAGAGAAGCTATCAGGAAAAACATCCAACATTTACCTCCACTCTCCATACACGCTCACACAGGCAAGTGCACCTTTATACACCACAGAGAGAGAGAGAGAGAGAAGGAGAGAGAGAAGAGAGAGATTCTAACTTACCATTGCCGACAGTTGGTGTGCAGTGGTAGGCAAGGTTTGTACTTCCTGTATGGCACATTTCTAACCATATAATCCAGTGACTCCAAAAAGTCAATCATACTTAAATACTATGAGACAAGAACAAAATTAGGTTTGTTACAGTAAATATATAAATAAAATTAGATTTGATTCTCTTTTTCTAGAGGACTCCTAAAAATCTCTGATAATTCAATAATATACTAACTATACCTAATTAAATGTAACATTACCAATTAGAAATTATAGCACGATACTTTAAGCTCTTTTATAAAAGAGAAGGGTACTGCTATTTAAACTGCCACACAGCCAGAAGTACACATCCATTTCTTCAGATATTCTAAAATGGAAAAAATATGTATCTTAGAAATAACAAAATGATATGTCTCGCAGTGTCGACTGTATTTGTCTCTGAGCCTGCCTGCTTTTCTTCTGGACTCTCACTTTTGCCACAGCTACTGTAGCTAACTCCCAAACTGCTCCAGAAAACTGATGTATAACTAAGCAAGCTGAAGCTATTTAATCACTCACTTTACTACCAACACAATTTTGTGCTGTGTGGCCTGACAAACAGTTTAAATAAAGAGAAACACACAAGGAGAGGGGTTTAATGATCACAGACTCAGACAGACAGAGGGCTAGCTTCCTTTGAATCTTCCTTAATGCAATTCTACCTAAAGGTTATGTGACAAATGTGTCTAGCCCAAACTTCAACAATAAACTCTATCACAGATTTCCTGCAAAGGACCTGGATTTAATTCCAGCACCCCTGTGGCAGTTCATAACCCCCAATAACTTCAGTTCCTGGGATCTAATACCCTCACCTTAGGCTCCTGAAAGCATGACTGCACATGTATTCACAGAAGCTCACATACTATATGTAAGTACAAATAAACAAAATTGTTAAAAACTGAAAAAGTGGCTGGCAAGATGGCTCAGGGTTTAGAGGCTCGAACCAAGCTGGACAGCCTGACTTCAATCCCAAAAGCCTACAAGGTGGAGGGAAATAAGTGACTCCTTCAGGTTGCCTCTGACCATACACACACACCACACACACACACACACACACACACACACACACACACACTCATACATACACACACTGCTAAAAGATGAGAAGAAAGAATGAGAAAAGCATACTGAAATTCTTCTACAATTATGATTTCAATGGAATAACATCTTTCAGTATAGGTTAATAAGATTAAGTATAGTTTGTAAAAAAGATCATATTAATGGAAACTGTCTGAAATCTCTCTTTTTAAAAATCTTTACATCTTTTTCATCGAATGTCAATAGAATGAAACAAAGGTACCACCACACCACAGAGAATGACTAATGACAAGCACAATCACGATTCAGGGCTGATTAAAGCCAGAGCTACCTAGTGGAGCCTTACCTGGGGCTTCGTCAGCTCAATGGCAATATTCTGTACTTCTACGTTCCCATCAAGTTTGGGTGTTTTGAGCTCTGATTCTGCACCAGGATTCATGTAGAGTTTTGCAGAGGCTGATATTGGCTGGAAAACTGCCATCACATGGGAAGAGGTAAGATAGGTTTTCATGCTCTTAACTATGAACTACTATAACAATATTAATAATATAATATAATATAATATAATATAATATAAATAATATAATATAATAATTATGAGAATATTATACATTGAAAGTAAAAGAGTACATGATGCTATGAATACATAACAAAATCACTATCAAGAAATATGCAAGGCTTTTGACCTCACAGAAACAGAGACGGCACTCACAGGACCTGCACAGGTCCAGGCTAGATGGAGTCTCAGCACTGTGATGGGGAAGTGGATATGAGCTCCCACCCCCAACCAAGAAGCTATTTCCAACTGACAATTGCTCACAAAGGAAATATTTGTCTCTCCAAGGGAGTCTCACTGCATATACAAACGACACTTAAAGGCAGGCCCCATACCCAGTAACAGGTAGCCAATACAACACTAATTCGATAGCATTTGGAAGTTTATTTTTGTCTCATTATGCTTTATCTGGGCATTTTTATTTGACTGGTCTTTTGATTATATATTACAGTTTCCAATTTTGTTATTTATGACTCTCTAGTGTGTGCTGTGTCTCCGCCTGTGTATGCGCTTCTCATGCTTCTTCTTTGTTTTTCGTTTGCTTTTCTGTTTTGTTCTATTCTTTTGGTTTTATATTTGCCTGTTTTCTACAGAGAGAGAAAGAAGCATGGAGGTGAATGGATGGTGACATAGGGAGGACCTGGGAGGGGATGAGGGGGGATAAAACAGTGATCATAATATATTATATAAAATAATCTATTTTCAATCTAAAGAAAGAAAAATGGACAGAGAGAGAGAGAGAGAGAGGAGAGAGAGAGAGCATGTGCAAGAGAAAGCTATGTATAAGGATCTTCTTATCTGTGTGAAACAAGTTAGGTAGCTTGCTAGTTAATCTCCATGGTTACCTGGGAGTCATGTGCCCCCAGGTAAGGAGAATTTGGAAAACAGACAGTTCCTGTCTACAGCTGAGGTTTTCTATAACTTAATAGTTTAGTGTTGATTTAAAATATTAAAACAAGAGGAGAAATAAAAATCTAATTTTTTTCTTAATAATTGACAAAATTTAGAAACATAAATAAAATCATCCTAGGAACAAATTACCAGTATACTGTTTTCAAGTTCATCATATACAAACAACTACAAGAAAAACTATAAATACTTTAAGGTTGAGTGACAGTAAAAGCTAAAAGTCTACTAGGGTTGATGATAGTGATACATTCTAACTATAAATAGTATCAAGTCCATATAGGTGTATTCATTACACCTTATGGTAAGTGTAACTTGCATTAAATTGTATACTATTTTGACTGACTTATGTGATTCATAAATGCCTGAGATTAAGATGAATATTTTCTAAACTATTTTTATCAAAGAAACTAACATTTTTTACAAACTTTAAATTTTTGTCCTTATTCAAGTAGATGAACATAACAGAAAGCACCATCATCTACAGTGACGAGCTACGAAGGACAGGAAGAAAACCTTGGGGAACCAGGACAACTGGAATATGGAAAGAAAGGGACATGGAAGTTAAGGATGATTAAAGACATTCACTGAATGACAACAAACTAACAGCTTCTCAGGATGAAACTGAAACAGGAAAGCAGATGCAGTAAACAGATAAGCAGGCAATTCTGCCAGAGAAATAAAGGAGAGGCTGCCAAAAAAATACAAACTTCACTTTAAAAAAAATATCCAGCATGATTGGCTTACACTACTAGAAGTGATGTGAATACCACAATCCCAGAGATTCCAAAAGCAGGAGGGAAAGAAGAAAAAAGAAGAGGGAGGGGGTGAAGGGAGAGAAGGAAGGGAGGAGCCCAAACCACAAGACAAAGGACACTGTAACAAGGTAAAAGAAAGCAGAGGTCAAAGGAGTCTGGCTGAAGGAGTGAGCCCCTGCTCCTCTGCCTCCCGCATCATTCTCCAGTACTGTGTGGCTACAATCTAGTCCTAAGAAGTTACCATCCAAATGTGCATGTGTGGCCAAATACCATAAAATCAACACATTCTGGTTGTTAAAATGACTTCATTTAGAAAAGTTTGTGGAAACATTGACTTCCATGTCTCTTCTATAAATGAACTCTCCCTGGTACTCACTGTACTGATGGTCTGGTGGAATGTTTGTACTTGTAAGAATTTCACATTTCAGTTGATTCTAAAGAGATTTAAGAATGAAAGAGAAAGACAGTTAGCCACATGTACCAAAAAATTAAAAATATACATAAATAAATGGTTCTCACATCTGTACCTTCATTGTTCTCTTACTAATAACTACCATGGGGAAAATATACAGTATAAATATACAGGTATTTTATAATAAACACACAATAACCTAAATATCTAAGAGCATATTACAAGTCCTCTCTATAAAAACCACCCAGAGACAGATATATATCTATGACATCCTGTGTCTCTGTTAGAGTGTTCCTGGAGTCTTAAAGTTATCTAATCTAGAAAGTGTGGCTGTTCTGCCTCTCTCTTTTGGCTCAGTACACTGAATCACTGGACCGCCCGTCGACCATGCAGGAAATCATTATCATAGCTATTTGAAGACTTGTAAGACACATGTGCTCCAGATCTGACGGGTGGTATCCCACAATATTCCTAATCCTTCTTATAGGAAACAGCATAATAAGAGCACCACCAAAGTGTGTATGAACAACCACAGAGGGCGCTGTAACAGGCTCCCTGTCAGAGTCAAGTGAATGGTTTCAAAAAGATCTTCAGAATCAGAGGGCTCTTCTGAAGAGACGGAATGAAGTTCAAAAGTTTTTTTCAGACTTTTGATTTAGTGATATGCCAGTTAAACAAATGACTGACAGCCTGTCCTCATTAAGGACCTCCCCTTTTGCTGGGCACACACACGCCTTAATCCCAGCACTTGGGAGGCAGAAGCAGGCGGATTTCGGATTTCTGAGTTCGAGGCCAGCCTGGTCTACAAAGTGATTTCCAGGACAGCCAGGGCTATACAGAGAAACCCTGTCTCAAAAAAAAAAAAAAAAAAAAAAAAGACCTCCCCTTTTAAACACATTTAGGGTGTGCAGTTAACACGTCAAGGTAAAAACTGAAATTACCAAGATGTGTTCCCTTGATCCATGGTAAGACATGCAGCAGCCAACATTCCAATAGGCACTGAGACTGTCAAGCTTCACGAGCTATGAAAGAGAAACGAACGTGGTCAAGCAAAGTACCCTAAAACTGTATAACAGCATTCAATAACTACCCCTGTGTTCACTAAAATTCTAAACTTTTAATGAAAAGAAAATAGCCAAAAATGAAGGAGAAGTGTAAACATAGGACTTTTTAAGTTTAATTTTTAATGTTGTTTGATTTTAAATTTTAGACAATCAAGATTCTGGTGATGTACATATGACTATTCTTGAATTTAAAAGAGCAAATGTTATATTTTAAACTGGCTGTCTTAATCAATTTGTTAAATAGTCTATTTCTGAGTTTTAAAATAACACTTGTTGCCTTTGACAGACTTAAGTATTTCATATAGATTGAATGTGATGTGAGAAACATTTTTTTAAATGCGTTTCTGGGGACACATTTTCAAGAGATTCACATTCATTCAATTATCAAATAGTAAAAAATTAGTATCTACAGACTGTTTTCTAGATAAGAAAATGCAAGCTCCCTCTAGCAGTTATCAGTGGCTGTGCTGAGGACTGTGGAAAGGACCTTACGGGCAAGAAAGCCGGGAAAGCTACAGACTGGAAGACACAACCGCTGGGAAGCAACCATGCTTATGAACCATGTCAAGCACTGACAAGTCCTGCAGTTAAACACAGAGCACACACCTGATGGTTATGCGGGGTGTGCAGCTTAACCACATCTCTTGCCTAACTACAAGTTATTCTTTCTGCATCTAAGACCTCAATTGCCTAGTCTTACGTGAAATACCATCTGGAAGGATGCTTGTATCCAGACCCTTCACTTGATGGATGACGAATCTAAACTTCAGCACAGATAAGTAATCACAGAAACTCATATGGTAAAAGCTGAATCCGAACCAGAACTGGGACTTTTCCACCCCTGACTCATCTTATTAACAAACTACAAAGATAATGTAAGTCCTTAAAATCCAAGGCATTTTAGGCTCACTTAGTCACCATATTAAACACATTTTCCCTAATGAGCTAACTTTGCAAAAAAACTACATCAACCCTATTAAAATACCTCTGACATTCAACATGTTTTATTTGTTTGTGCTTTATGATGGAGAGTGTTACACTCTCAATCAGTATGAAACACCGAAGTCTGTCAAAGGCAACAAGTGTTAGTTTAAAATTCAGAAAGAGGTTATTTAACAAATTGATTAAGACAGCCAATTTAAAATATAGACTCTTTTAAACTCTAGTGGTCATATGTAGATCACTCAGAATCCTGATCCACTAAAATTTGGAATCAATCAAAATTCATTCCATAAATACATTAAATATCTAATGACATCTTAATTTTTAACCTTAAAATGTTAAAAATAAATAGATTACCACACTAAGAAGTACTATCAGGATGCCCACAATTTTGTACATAATATCCCCTGGCATGACACTTGCTAGTTTTATCAGAAATACAAATTTCCCCTAAATACCAGCATTTTATATGGTCAGAAGCAGTTACTAAGAGTTGGATCATTTACTATAAATCAAATATGCTTATATTTACTCTCACACCCTCACAAAACTCCTGAGGGCTTAGATGTGTTACTTTTGCAGAGTTTGCATTAAAATGACTAAACGATCACATTTAGTGAAATGAGACACCTCTCCAAGCTGGCTCCAATGGCTGGATTCTGACACAGCTGCTCTCTCCTACTATCTGGCTGAACAGATACTTTAGTTCTTAAAGATCTTATCCACGTGAGCACAAAAATTGATCCTGACCAAGAAATTCTAGAATCTTGTATATGAAAAATTTAATACCTTATATATGATTTTTTCTGCCTCATTTAAAATGCATGGAGTCCAGTGTTCATTAGTTGTCTAAAAAGAAAAGAAGGTCAACTCTTACAAAGTAGTACGTGTCATACACACTCTAGTATCTGTAAGAAATAATCAAATAATTTAGAAAGAGAAGTGGCCAGCCAGATGGCTCAATGGGTAAAATCATTTGCCACCAAACCTCCAACTCTTGACTTGAACCCCAGGACCCACATGGTAGAAGGGGAAATGGACTCTTACAAGTCGCTCTGACTTTCACATGTGTGCTGTGGTGCAGAGATGCCCCCTTCCCCTCCCCCCCCCTCTCTCTCTCTCTCTCTCTCACATACACACACACACACACACACACACACATTTACAAAATAAAAGTATTTTTTTTAAGTTTAAAAACTTACCTAGGTAATGTCAGGTAAAATTAATTGACTTACCTAGGTAATGTCAGGTAAAATTAATTGTTTTTTTATATATTTATATAACAAAAAAAAAGCAATGAAATTTAAAATTGAAGGGACTCTATTTCAACCAGTTTCCTCCATTTTGAAAATTATTGTTGGGTGACTATATTTCTGAAGTCCTAGACATGAATAAAAACAGGGAATTGGTATGTACATGTGAAGAAGATATACCTTCTTGAAAAATAAAACTTGCTGTAAGGTAGGATGGAAACACAGTATCTGTGGAAGTCAGCACAACCGTGTGGCAGCATGGCTGACAAAGCCTAGTACTAACATCCACTAGGGGGCGTTGCTGACAGACTGCCCAACCCATTTCACAAGCTGAAGAGTTAGAAGAAACTGAGTGGGCGTCAGACACAGAAAGCAGACAGTTCTCAGCAAGCCTGGCTGAGGAGAGAGTGGAGAAGAAGAGGTGGTTAGAGAGTCATTCTAGGGATGGAAACTTAAGTAGAGCCTTGTTAAGTTTTATTAGGAGGAAGAGACAAGAATGTTTAAGACTGGCATGATATAATAGCAACACTCAGGAGGCAGAGGCAGGTGAATCTCCATGAGTTCAAAGCCAGGCTAGTCTACTTGATGAGTTCCAGGCCAGTCAAACATACATAATAAGACTCTGTATAAAAAAAGAAGAAAAAAAGTGTTTGACTGCTTATACGAAGATGTAGGGAAGAGAAAAGGAAACTGATCTGACAGAAAGCAGGGATGTGGAGACAATGAGACCTGTAGACACAGGGGATCTAATATGGATGTAAGCCTGTCACTGAGAAGATGAAAGGTATAATGGTGTGCATACAAAAGAGGCAGCAGGCTTCCTAACAGCCTCTTATCATTGAGGCCCAGCAGCTGTAGCCGGACAATGAGCTGCACACTTGAGATAGACTCAATCTCACAAAACACAAAAGAGACTCGCTCTGAATCAGCTGGTAAGTACAGCTTAGCTAGAAGTCTAGCTCAGTACCTGAGGTAACAACATGTTATGGATCTTGACACAATACGACAGGAAGAATGAGGAAAGGGCACTAATAAACTCTAAGAAGAAAGTAAAAAGCAACAAAGGCAAGACACTCCTTCACATGAGTTCTAAAATCTGAGCAAAATTACCAAGCTGTCAAAAGGAATGGCTACACAGGCAAGTGAAACAGTAGGGGCTCTGAGCAAAGACTGGGGAATCGCACTAGCACAGTAAGACCACTTGCACTAGTATGCCTTACAGACCAGGCAGAGTGGTCTGATATTTCTCATTTTTTGTTTTTTTTGTTTGTTTGTTTGTTTATTTACTTGTTAGATGCTCAAAGTTAAGTATGAGGCTGTTTATGGAGTATATTATTAGACTCAATTTTCTGGATTAATGATCCCTCTTCCCTTAAGAACTCTGGTGTTTCAGACAGCATTGCTACTGAATATTCTGCTTTATCAAAAGCAACTTCATGTCCCCAAGCATGTTTCTTATCACTTAGTTACTTAGAAGAGTTAAAAAAAATCCACTCTGCTATACATACCTTATATTGCTTAAGAAGAATATAATCTGTATTATGAAATACCTAATCAACTTTTTCCCTCCCTCCTTCCCTCTCTCTCTCCCTCTCTCCTTCTCTCTCTCTTTCCTTCTCTCTCTCTCCTTCTCTCTCTCTCCTTCTCTCTCTCTTTCTCTCTCTCTCCTTCTCTCTCTTTCTCTCTCTCCTTCTCTCTCTCTCCTTCTTTCTCTCTCTCTCTTCTTTCTCTCTCCTCTCTCTCTCTCCTTCTTTCTCTCTCTCTCTCTTCTCTCTCCTCTCTCTCTCTCTCTTTCTCTCTCCTCTCTCTCTCTCTTCTCTCTCTCTCCTCTCTCTCTCCTTCTCTCTCTCTCTTTCTCCCTCTCTCTTTCCTTCTCTCTCTCTCTTTCTCCTCTCTCTCTCTTCTCTCTCTCTCTTTTCTCTCTCTTTCTCCTCTCTCTCTCCTTTCTCTCTCTCTCTCTCTCTCTCTCTCTCCTCTCTCTCTCTCTCTCTCTCACACATACACACACACACACACACACACACTTTAATTACTCTCTGGAGATCCTACACAATATTACCAATTAGAAGCTCAGAACACTACACAGTCATCTGTTCCTTCCCCACATATGCAAGATACAGCATTTATTTCCTCTAAATGCTTTAACATTTGTTATGTGGAAACATTTTAAAAATCAAAATAATTACTAAATATAAAAATATTACTGAAATTAGTGAGCTTGGAGAAAATGTGCAGCAAGAGAATTCTTCAGAAACGTAAAAGCTATTTAAAGAAAAGTGTGCCTTAGGCAATTCAGTTGATTTCAGAATATTAATACTTTACAGATTCCACAGAAGTTTTAAATAAGACAACATTACCAACAGACTAAATTCTCTCAGGGTGACACCAAATGAAAGCGGCCTTTCTGGATCGGTGACCTAGCAAAGAAGAAAGGGAACATTAGAATACAAGATGCTGGAGCCTTTGCCCTGTGTGATGTCAGTGGGAGAGAGTGTGCCTAGCCCTGCAGTGATATAGATTGCGGGGGGGGGGGGGGGGGGGGGGGGCGGTACCCAGCAGGTGGTCCTCCACTTCTCACAGGAGAAGGGAAGGAGGGTCTGGGGAAGGGGCTGGACTGTGATCCAGATGTACGTGAATAAATAAATAAGTTAATAGGAACAACAAGATGGCGAAGTCTTTAAAACAGACAGCATTACCCTAAGTGATCGGTCTAAAACGTATGTGCATACGAACAACACCAAGTGGATTCAGGGGTTGTTTTGTTTTTCTGTAACTAAAAATAATGATTTAAAAAGAAGAGGTCATGAATTTGAGACAAAGTTGGGGGAACACAGAAGGAGCTGCAGGGGGTGGGAGGGAAAGTTAGAAGTTATATAAAAACAGGATTTCTGTATACAATTCTCAAAAAAATAAAAAATTTAAATTTAAAATGAAATGTAAACTTAATAATAAAAATAATAAATAGCCAGTGGACAAACACATGGCCAAGAGGAAGTTACATGGCCCAGGTACCTGCAAAGACAGGAGTGGGGGCCTGACATGGCTGTGTGTCCACTGAAGCATTATGGCAGCTCCTATGTCACTAATATGGTATTTTCCCAGAACTGTTTTCGTACAACTAGGAAGCTCCAGAGCTATGGCCAGCAGACTCTTGCTTAGATGGTTAGAAAGAGATGGTCCTTTATGTGCATCACGATGTTCTCCACAGACAACGACTCAGCACTAAATAACTGCTCCAGCTCTTAAGATTTCCATCTTCAGAAACATGAACAATATCTATAATTTTACTTCCTTGATACTTCAAAAGTGCCTGGTAAAGAAAGCATTTAGGTCTTGTGCTTTGCTAAGGTTGTTTTGTTTTTCTTGACACAGGATCTTACTTTGTAATTCAGCTTGGTCTTGAACTTTCAATCCTCCTTTTCCAGCCACACTTTAGAATCTTAGTATTTACTTTACCAAGGCTATTTACCCCAAATCTACCAACTTTTCTATTTCTGAATGTTGATATGTGATATTTATAAATGGTATTTAGCCTGTGTCACAATGTGCATGATGTTGTTGTCTGCGACCACTGAAAGATGTTTGAAAGCCAAAGACAACTGTTTGCTTGTGATGGAAGCATGAGGTACAGGAAAAGAAATTGTAAATGTTGTTCGACGTCATCCAAATGGAACTCCATAGTCTTGTCACACAGGCCCTTATCAAAGAGGAAATATGTGTGTGGGGTAGCTGGAAAGCATAAACAGCTTCATATACTTTATTTGTAATTAATACATATAAATATTTAATTTATATAAATGTATAATGGAGTTAGCCATAATGGTGCACACCTATAATCCCCATACTCAGATATGTACATATGCATATACATATGCATATACATATATGAGATGCAGTATTTGTCTTTGTGTAACTAGTGCATCTCACTTTGACAATCCCCAGCTCCAGCCATGTTGCTGTGAATGACAGAACTGCCTGTGTTCAGGCCTGGCAGTGTTTCACGGTGGAAATGTCCAGTATTTCTGTTAGCCACTCATCTGCTGCGTTTCAGCTGCTTCCATACCTAGGCTATTGTGGACAAAGCTGCAGATGTCTCTTCAAGATGCTTCACTCAATTTATTCAGCTTTACACCAGAAATCGGTGGTTGGCTCTGCTGGCTCTCTGAATCTTAGGTTTTGGGGGACAGCTCCCCAGCTTTCAAAGCCAGTTCTAATCATTTGCATTTGCAGCCACAGTATAGAAACGCCTCACTTCTCCACACAGCTTTAACAATAACTCATTTCCATAACACACTGGGTACATTTTTCCTGACTTGCTACAGCAGAGTTTACTTTAGTAACTCCAGAAAGCCAAGAGATAAAGTGAGCAATAGAGTGGGTTGGTTTTTTTTTTTCTCAAACTGCAAATACATCATTGGATACTGTCACACAGAGAATGCAGCAAGGGGAAATGAAACTCTGTCTATCAATAGTCTTTTAATCTAGTCAAACTTAAGGCAAATTAACATGGAAATCAAAATTGACTTGCCTCAGACCAGCTTCTAACCCCATTGTGGGTGCTCCTGAGCCATCCAGGCCCACTGCAGGGGCTACTAAGAGGCTGTAACTACAGTGACCAGAGGCCCTGTCTGCTGACTGCCATTACTAACAGTTACTCCATCACCATTCACAACCAATTGTTTTGACAATATGAATGAAATTAGTTTCTTAAAGTTACATCATAGCATATACAACAAAATCCAAATAAAGCACAGAGAGCAGTCAATCCATGGAGCGGTTTTACACTATATTTATGTATGTATAGCCTGGCCAACACTGGCTAGTGGAAAGGGTGAAACACTTGCATAGTTACAGGAGTGGCTATCTTAAATTTAAATTAGGTTCAGTTAATCTACAGATGAAATATCATAAGACACACAATATCATAAACCACATTTAATGACCAACAAGAAATACTGAAATTACTTACATCATCTTCATATTTAATGTGAATGTCTGTAATTTTCACTTGAACATTTTTTATGACTTGAGTTGCCAATTTCTCCAGAAATGTATCCTTTTTTGCTTCTTTGGGCTTATCTATGAAAAAGAGAAAAGCAGGAGCTCCAGACTTGCAGTTCTGACACACTTCGCGACCGATGGCCAAAGAGCGCTAAACGCATTACGCAACGGAAATTACAACGTATTCTAAGAAATCCTTTCTTAGATTTATTTTAGAATCTGATAAACAGTTCTAGCTTAAAGTTCAGTTTTATATTTAAACTGCACACTAATGTTCATTTTACCTTCCTAGACAGAAATCAAGGTGTATTAACAGCACAGGTAGAGAACTGCTTGTACCTACCTTTGGAGCGATCAAGACCTTTAAAACGTTTCTTAAAATGTTTTTTGTGCTTTTTACGCTTACGTCCTTCTCAGTGGAAGCATTTTAGTGAGAAAAGGATAAAAGTCAAGTTAGCAGACAAGAGGACAGAAAAGAAAATACGAGAATTCTTCCTGACATCAAAGTTCAGCGAGACTTACCTCCCTCTACACTGACTGACCTACGACTTCAACATAGACACAAACTCACAAGCTTTCTTTACTATATTAACATTCTGCAGTAAAGAACACCCTTTAATCTAGAGAATAACTTGACACGTACAATTACACAAAATATGGATAAAAGTATCCATTCCCACTGGTGTTTCAATTTTTATAACTTTACACTACAGTGTCACTTTAAGTTCAATGTTACCAAATATTGGAAATGTAATGATGATGATATAAAGCCTTCAGGGAAAGGTATTGAGCAATATGCGGCAGGGGCACAGAAATACAAATGGGATGACTGGGTTGAGGGCTATGGCCCGTCTAGATGATGATCTTTACAAACAAAATTGCTTAAGCATGAGGTATAGCTCATGAAAGTAGAAGAGTATAAAATGTATAAACAGTACATTCGGCCAGCAGTTGCTTTCTCTAAATTGGATCCTTCTTATCTGGCACTTTCACATTAACCAACACCTTTCTTATCCGACCTTCTAGTGTTCTGCTCAACTGACAGCCAGGCATCAGCAGTGACCTGACCTCCAGAGGCCGTCCTGCATCGTCTCCTGACACTGCTCCCCATCCTCGCCTTCTGATAAGAGGGCCTTCTGCACTGTTGCTGCATCTGATATACTAGTTGAGCCTGTCAATCACCCGTTACAAATCACTTAAAGGCTCTCTGCAGCCTGACAAATAAAATCAAACGTGTATGCATGACACAAGCCTGGTCTTTGCCACACATGCCAGCCACCCACGGGTGGGAAACTGCAAAACTGTTATTTGTAATTTCCAAAACACCCTAATGTCAATGCTATGGCCTCCCTACACATCACTCTGCAATCAGGCTGCCATCCTCAAATTCTTTACCAGGCAAACGTTTAGGTGTTGCTGTCCAACACTCCTGCTGTACAGCTCACTACCTGTATGAAGCTTTTCACAGCTCTGTGCAGCCTCAGGGCCTGTGCCTTATCCAGAATTCTAAGAAACCACAAGGGCATGTGTCTGAAGTGTTTGCCTGATGGTTCTGCCAGTGGGAAAGAGGTTCCCATCCAGCAAGAGGCTTCCAAGAACAGAGATCCATATCTAAGCAAAGGCATATAATATATGCCTGTCCAAATGAACTGAAACATCCACACATAAACATTATAACAAAATACAAAAATATGACCAGAATATATTTGTATATATCTGCAAGTTCTATTTTATTTTGGTGATATTTACAAATTGTTCTGCCATAAAATTGAGACAAGAGCTAGAATTACAAGAATAAACTGATTTTTCAGATGAAGTCCCTTACATATATAACAGAAGCTGAATGGCACAGCCACTGGCATTTCCTAACATGGTGACAGTTCCGGACTCCACTCCATAAATCAAGCATAAAAAGACTGAGTTCTCAAAGAAACACTACTTGGGGAAGGCACTGCACTTGGCTGGAGCCTCCAGGCCTGGCCATTATCTCTCTAGTTCACGAGTGCTCTAGTCCCTGTTCTAACTCTAATGTCAATGTGGGAGGTGCCATGTCAGATCTCCTAAAACCATTTTAAGTCTACAAAAGTGCTACAGAGTTTTGAGAGAAAGTCCCTATTTAATCTAATGAAGAACAAACTTCTAATTCTCAAATACTCTAAGATAGTTCTCAAAACTTTGGTCTTGAGACCCTTTAAACTCACATTTAAAGCATGAGCAATTTGAAGAGATTTTAAGTAATATAGGCTATTATTATTCATATTTATGATGCTAGAAATAAAAACAGAAACTATTTTTAATTCATTCAAAACAATATTAAACCATTTGATTGTTTATAGCTATGTACTATATACATATAATATATATATATAATATTATATATAATCTTTACAAACAAAACTGCTTAAGCATGAGATATAGCTCATGAAAGTAGAAGAGTATAAAATGTATAAACAGTACATTCAGCCAGCATATATATATATTATATATTATATATATATAATATATATGTATTATATATATATATATATTCACAGTGAGAAAAATCACATGATTTTACATTTGTACAAATGTAAAATATCTGGCTTTAGTGGAAGCCTTTAGTATCTGGCTTAGTGGAAGATGGTGAAATTCACATATCTGCTTCTGCCTTCAATCTGCTGAGATATGTTGTTCTGATTGAAGTACATGATGAAAATATGATTTCAAAGCAGATATGTAACTGGAAAAGGGAAGAGTGCTTGCATAGTCTTGTGTAATTATGAGGAATGCATTTTAGTAAGTAGAGTTTCTTAATTAGTTTTTTAGATTATATATAAGATATATCATCTAATTAGAGTCAGCCAATTAAAGTCAGCTGGCCATCGTACACATGGGCCTTTCAGACAGCCATGATTCAACAATCACTGGGCATATGGAAATAATGCTGCAATGAACAAGTATTCAGTTCAGTCGTGTTCAGTCCTGTCAGCTTTTAACACAAGAGGCAAATTTGCTGCAATTACCTCAGTCTCATGGGAAAGTCTGGCCATACTAGGTGGTTGTCAAGCTCGAGGTGGCAAATAAGGGATTCTTAAAATTCTAATGTTTCCTTAAAAACACCAAGTGTTACTACTCAAATATGTTAGTTCACTTTTATTTTGTTTTATGTAGTAGCTAAACACTCAAACTTGAATGATGACAATCTGCCTTTGTCCATAAGAAGCAACTTCACACAATTCCCACATCTGCACGAACGATCGTCCTTGACAATCAGCTACCGCAGCATTCAGAGATGCTTCACACTTTCTCCTGTGTCCCACAAAATTTTAGAGACCTCCTTAATAGTTAGTGTCCAATTAAATTAAAATTCTATTTTGTCAAGAAGAAACTTTAAGAACTACTGTCACATTTCATTTCCTTTTGCCTTTGTAACAAGTTCACAGTAGCAAAGAAACCAATGACCAGTGGCCCACTGAGCTGTCCCTCCTTGAATCAGGCCATGGCAGCCACTGAGTTACAAGCTATTGCTTACAATTTCAGCATACAAAATCTCAACTCAGTGAAAAGTTAAATGCTTTAATATCACTATAAAAATAGTTCTAATAGCTGTGCCTTTCTGGAATTGATGCTCTAATGTTAAAAAAAAAAATGTGACATGAAGTAAAGGAAGAATATACACTCAGAAACTCAAAGGGGAAACTGTCATGAAGTAACATGTGAGCTCCCAGCTAAGGGAAGGACGATGCCATCATCAAACGAATCTTCTCACTGCACCATGAGCCTCACGTTACCAGGATTACTTTAACATCTAAAAGAAGAAAGGTAATGAATCAGCTAAGGCTTCCTTCACTGTGCCTTCTGCTGGCTTTTACAAGGCCGGTGATTGTGTAAGGTATGAAGATGGGTTACCCAAAATTCTTTATAACTTTCAGGCAGATTCTTCCTAGAAGAGCTGGAAACACCAGCAGCAGGGACAACAGTGGGCTGGTTCATTGCAGCCTAAAAACTGCACAATGGGCCCTGACATTCTCCATGCTATTCTGATTTTGAACAAAGTAACAAAATTGCAGTCGGCCAAAGGGATCATCTCTCTGTGGCCTTTGGGTGGGGTCAACAGAAGACAGGGGGTTTTGGGGTTTAAAAAAACAGCAATGTAGAGTTTGTGAACCAAAAAAAAAGCACGGGGACGCTTTTAAAAAATTTAAACTTGCTTATAGGGGAAAGGGGGTGAAAAACGCAAAATGTTCAAAGGGGGGCTGCCATCTTTTTCACCCCATGTGGTGGGTTTGGGGGGGGGTAAAATTTTTTTGTTAAAATTTTATGTATTATTACCTTGCAAAATTAACATTTTTTAAAAGGGAAGTAAAATAGGGGAAGCTGTATATGATATCCTTCCAAAATTTAGGGAAAAACCCCTCCAGGAAATAAAAAGGAAAAAAAAAAAAGTTTATTTTTTTGCTAAGCAAATTCTTTAAAAAATTTAAATAAAAAACTTTAAAATTTTTGTTCCAAAAACCCAAATGTAGTGGGATTTTTTGGAAACCCCCTCCGGGGTTTTGGAAATTAAAAACCAACATGGGGGTTTTTTTTTTTGCTTGTATTGATCTGCCCCTGCGGGGGGGAGCGTCCCCTTTTCCCATCTCCCGGGGTCTCTTTCACAGGCAAGAAAACAGGGGAAAAAAGTCCTTTAAAAAAATTTTGGTGATAAATTTAAATAACAACTTTAAAATTTAAAAAGGTAGTTTGGGGGGCAAGGTTTAAGCCCAAAGGTTCTCAACCTTTTTGGTTGTGACCCCCCAGGGGGTCATATTTTAAAAAATTACCAATAATTTTTTTTTTTATATCCCCCAGTTTCCCAACAGTAGCCCAAAATTTCCCAATTTTTAAAAACCCAAAGGGGGTAAACTGTATTTTTAGGGGCCCCAACATAAAGGGGGTTTCAGATTAGGAAGGTTGGAACCAAGGTTTTAAGGGTTTTATTTATAAATTTACATTAAAAAGCTCCAAGGAGATGATTGCATTCCCCCCGGGAAATAAGAAAGAAATCTTTAAAAATTTTGGGGGCAAAAGTAACAGATTTCTCCCCTTTAGAAAATTAAATTTTCGCATATTCCCCCAATTCCCAAAATTTAAACTTGTTTAAATTTTCCCCAATCAGTTTTTGTGAAAATGAATTTTACCCTCCCAATTTTAAATACAAACTGGGCAAACCTAAAGATTTGTAATTTACCCCAAAAAGCTTTCCCTGTTTGTTTTTTATACTGCCCGCCTAGAGCCTAACGAGGGCGTCCCCGGGTGTTCACCTTCCCGAAAAAAGCCAATTCCCCCACCCGACCCCAAAAAACGTCAGGAGGAAAATAAATTATTATCACTATCCAATTTTTTAAAAACCCTAAACTACTAAAACAGACCAGAAAACCCCCTTTTTTTTTACAGAGCCCCGAAAATCCTTTAAATTACTTTTAAAATATTAACAATAGTCCAGAAAAAAGGGGTTGGGGATTTCACAAAAAGGAAAAAAAAATTTATTAGACTATAAAAAATATATATCCCCTAAAACCTAAATTTTGCCCTTATTAAATAGATGAATTTTATGTGTGTACTTGTATAAGCACATGTGCATGTGTGGGGTTTCCCCCCGGGTACACCTTGGTGTGTGGGTTTTGTGTGTTGGGAAAACAAAGGAAAAATAAAAATTTTCTTGGAATTATATAAAAACGAAAATTTAAGTTCCCCTAGTATCCAGGTTTACCCCTCATTTTTTTTTTAAAATATTTTTTACATATGAAATGAAGCAAAAAAAGGATTTTTTAAAAACCAGAAATTTTTTTCTGGACTGCCATCCCGAAAAACCCCTTTTTGCTTTATGAAAGTGTAAAAGGGGGAAAAGGGGGAAAAACTATTAAGGCTTTCAACATTTTTTTCCCCTTTTTTCCCTCTGTATCATGGCTGGTACAGGAACTTTTAGTAAAGAATTTAACATTTCTCATAGGGAAAAAATTCTTGGGAAAAAAAGGGATTACAGTCAGTGACCCCGAAAAAACCCTGTTAACGATACTGTTTTTGAACTGTTATTTTAGAAGAGTCTCTGTGTTGCCCACAGTAATGGGCCCATCAGGGTTCATACATCAACCTCCCGAGCCGCCCGGGGTAACAAACCCCCACTCAGTCAAAAAGGGCATTTTTAAAAAAGGGCTCCTCATTTGGTTTTACATTTCCAAAGGGGACAGAAAGGCCTCCCTCCTGTGTGAAATTGTAACTCAAGTCTTTTTAGTTAAAATTTTGCTTTTTCTTGTGCTGTTTTACTTGTAGAAAAAAAAGGGTTTTTTACCCCAGCTGAAAAAATTAAAAAAATTTAAAAAAATTTATCCTTAAAGAATAAGAAACTATCTGCCCCCGGCATTTGTATACATACCCCCCAAATGACTCAAAAAAGATGCCCGGGGTTTTGTTTTAAAAAATTTTTCTTTTGGGGGAAAAAAGGATATGGTTTGATTTTTCAGAGTTTAAAATAACTGGATCTGAAAGAGTCTGTAATTAGATTAATTTCCTTTTTTATTTCATTCCTTTTTGGGTCTAAATCCAAATTTAAAAACCCAAAAAATGTAAATTTTAAATTTATCTGACCAAAAAAAAAAAAAAGAGAAATTATTGAGGGGGTTGAAAGTTGAAAACCTTTAAAAAAATCTTTGTTTTGGGAAAAACCTTTCATTTTAAGGGGAAACAGGGGAGCAGAAAAAGGCCCGGTTTCCCTAGCCAAACCCTACTGGAAAACTTTAACCCTGTCATTTACCCAAAAAAACTCGGTTGTTTGTAGTGAACCTTTTTCAAAAGGGGTAAATGAACCCTTTGAAAAAAAAAAGTCCCAGACAAAAAATCAATTTTTCAATGTTTAACAAATGAAATATTTTTAACATTTTTTAGGATTTGAAAAGTTTGGGTTCATTTTGGAGTTTGGGCCCCGAAGAAGCCTATGAAAAACTGGGTGGGGTTGCTGGTGCATTTTACTTTAAACCCCGGGAATCGGGAGGCGAAGTGGTTTGGTTTTTTTGAGTTCCCGGCCAGCCCCGGTCTACAGAAAGAGTTCCAAAACAAAGGGCCCCACTCAGAAACCCCCAACCCTTAATTTAAATTTAAAAAATTTAAGCAAAAACCCCGGGCCCCTATGAAAAAGAATTTTAAAAATGTCTAAATATGTGTCAGGGATTTATTTTTAAAAATTTAATTTTCAAAAAAAAACTTACCTTTCCCTTTCTGCTTTTGGGAAAGGGGTTCTTTAAATTTTGGCAAAGTTCTTTCTGTTTAATTTCCTGCAAGGATTTTTCTTCTTTTTCCGCTTTATTTCTTAAAAACCTAAAAGCCCTAAATTTTAAATTTCACAAAAAAAAATGAAACAGGGGAAACAAAGGGAAAACTTTATCTTTTTTACAATCTTTTGTTAAAAATTAAACACTTCTGACAAAAATTTTAAACCCACAAAAATTTATACTTAAAAGATTCCCATTTGTTTATTTTAAACTCACAAAAGGGAAAAAAAAAAAAAGGAAAATTTAGAAGAAAGGAAATATCTAAAAACCCGCAAAGATGGAAAAGGTGGAGAAACTAAAAGGGAAAAACAGAAGCAGGAAATATGTTTGGGAAAACTGGCTGCTAAATGCCCCGGTGGTAAAAGTTTTTTGTAAACTTATAAAAAAATGATTTAAGGGAGCTAGAAATTTTTGGGATTTGGGACAGTGGGGTTTTCAGCCTTTGTGCTAAGAGGCCCAAATTGGTTCCCAGCGCCCCCTTTTGGGAAGGGTTCAATCCCGTTCCCGATTTTGGGCACCCTCTTTTTGCCTTCAAGGGAATCTGTACACATGTGGTAAGCATAAAAATTCACACACACCCCAAAAACACAAAAAATAAAAAAAATCTTTAAAAATAAACAAATTAAATAAAAAAAATAGAGGGGGGCTTGGGGGTTTGTGGGGTTACCTTTGATCCCCGCCCTCGAGGGGGGCAGGGGCATGGGGACTCCCAAATTCGGGCCAGTTGTCCCACAAAGTGGGGTTTCCCGGACAGAGGGCCCATATGGAGAAATCCCGGGCCTTAAATTTTTAAGAAAAAAAAAAAAAGAAAAAAGAGGGCAGTTGAGCAGGGGCCCCATCTGGGCCCCTTTAAATTGGGCTTATTTGGGGGGCTTGTAGACTGATAAAAATGTTTTCACACGTATTTTGGGGGAATAATTAATAACATAACATCATTTTTTTGTAATTTTTCTTTTTGTCATATATTTCTTAAAAAAATAAAAAAGTTTTTAAAACTATAAGGGGGATTTAAAGGGAAAAACAGTAGTATATATATGAAGCTGCATGGGTGAAAAGGGAATATAATTTAAGTAAAAAACTTAAATTTTTTAAAAGACAAAAAAGGAAATAATATATTTTATGAAAGAAAAAAAAAAAAGGTTTAAAATTTGCACCTCTCAAGGGGTTTTCCATTCCCCTGTGAAAACCTTTTTACACAAGAGGGTTTTAAAAAGGGCAAGCTACCCCTATGTATTTAAAAATGGGAACTATAAGTAAGGGGGCCCCGGGCTGTGTTGAACGCAGATGAGATGAAAAAAAAACACGTATCTGCTTTTTGGTTTGGGAAAAAGGGGGTTTTTTCTGAAAAACATTCAAATTTTTTTTTCTAGTGTCCATTTTTTGCTGAAAACACTATTTAAATTAAAAAAAAATTAACTTCAGTATTTCAAAATTTGATTATTATTTAAAAAATTTGATTTCCTAAGGAAGAAAAACTACCGATATACCTAAGTGAAAGAACCCCTTGTTTAAATTTTAGAAGCAAACAAACATGGGAAAAAAATTTTTTAACCTTGAAATTTGTAAAATTTTTAAAAAAATTTGGGGATTTTTAAAAATTTACTTTTTGTTCATTCTTTTAAAAGTTTTTTCTGTCAAGCGCATCTAACTTTGAAAAAAGGCTTCAGATTCAAAGTAAAAATCTATCTATTCCATTTTTCTCTGGGAAAAAGCTTAAAAAGACTGAATTTTAGCAACAACAGAAAACATTCCCGTACCACCATGGCCTTTTAAAATGTTGTGTATAATTTTTAAATGCATGCCAAACCATACATGTATACATTGATCGTTTCTTGACACATTCTAGTTTCCTCGTTTATCAGAATACTTCACAGGGGGAACAAAACTACAGTTTAGTGAAAAAGTTAGTGCATTCATAGCAGATAAACAAATGAAGGATGTTTTCAAGTCAAGAAAAACACGACTCTAGAAGGAGATAATCATAGTTGTCATAGACCTTTATGCTGAACAATACTGTACACAACGGCTAAATTACAACCCATTCAGACTTGCAAAAATGCAAGGGCATCATCTCTCTGTGGCCTTTGGACTGGTGTCAACAGAACAGGGGTTAGGGTGAAAAAAACAGCAATGATAGACGTTAGTGAACCAAAAAAAACAGCACTGAGACGCTTAAAACATAAACTAGCTTATAGGAACAGGGTATGAAAAACAGCAAAGTGTGCACAGGGGACTGCCATCTATCACCCTATGTGCTGGGTGGGGGTGGGTATTTGATTGTTAAATGTATGTATAATTACCTTGCAAAATTAACATTTTAAATGTGGAAGCTAACATAGGAGAAGCTGTATATGATATCCTTCCCAAGTATAGAAAGTCACTCCAGAGAAATAAAGGAAAAAAAAAGTTTATTTTTATAGCTAAGCAAATTCTATAAAATTGAAATAAAAAACTTCAGATTTTGTTCCAAACAACAGTAGTGGCATTTTAAGGAAGCTACGTGGTTTAGAGTAAACCAACATGAGGTTTTATCTTTGCTTGTATTGATCTGCCCATGCAGGCCAGAGCGTCCCCTCTCCTCATCTCCCGGAGTCTCTACACAGGCAAGAAAGACTGGGAAAGCAAGTCTGAAGAATGTGTGATAATTAAGTAACAACTATTAATTAACATGGTAAGATGGGGTGCAGTTAAGCAATGGTTCTCAACCTATGGATAGTGACCCCCTCAGGTGTCATATAACAAATAACCGATATATAAGATGTTTACATCACAGTTCATAACAGTAGCAAAATTACAATTATGAAGTAACAATGAAATAACTGTATTGTTAGGGGTCACCACAACATAAGGTTGCAGCATTAGGAAGGTTGAGAACCACTGGTTTGAAGGATGTATTTATCATTCACATTAAAAGCTCACAAGGAGATGATGCATATCCACAGAAACTAAGAAAGACTCTTTATAATGTGGTCAAATGATAACAGATTTCTCCACTTATAGAAAAATAATCTGTCAGCATATTCCTCAATTCCTAAATTAATCTATGTTACATTCTCAACTCAGTATGTGAAACTGAATTTCACCCTCTGAATTTTAAATACATTCTGACAAATCCTAAAGATTTGTATCACCAAGAAGCTGCCATGTTTGCATTTCATACTGCACAGACCTAGCAGACCTAGCTCCACGGGTGTTCACCCTCCAGAGAAAGCACAAGTCTCCACCAGACCCAAACACGTCAGGATGGAGATAAGTTATTATCACTATCCAATTAAACCATCAACTACTAAAACAGACCAGATCACACCTTTCTTACAGAGCCCTGAAAATACTAAATTACTTTTTAAGCTATTACAATAGTCCTAGAAAAAAGGGAGTTGGAGATTTCACAAAGGGAAAATATTTTTATGAGACTATAAATGTATATATCACTACACCTAAATATGCCATTATACCTAGATGAATATATGTGTGTACATGTATATGCACATGTGCATGTGTGTGTACCTGTGTACACATATGTGTGTGTTCGTGTGTGTGTGTATAAACAAAGAAAATAAACTTACTTGGAATTATATAGAAAGAAATGAAGTTCCACTAGTATCCAAGTGACACACCTCATTTTTATTTAACTATTTCTACATATGCTAATGAAGCAAAATGGATTTTTTAGAAACCAGAAATACTGCTGGACTGCCATCAGAAAACCTCATCATGCTTTATGAAAGTGTAAAAGAGAAAAGGAAAAAACTATTAAGGCTTTCACACATTTTCTTCCATTAAGATAGCCTCTGTATCATGACTGGTACCAGTAACTTCTAGTAAAGAATCAACATTTCTACATAGGAAAAACATTCTTGGGATAAAGAGGGATTACAGTCAGTGACCTGAAAACCCCATGAACAGATACTGTTTTTGCAACTGTTATTTGAGAAGAGTCTCTGCTGTTGCCCACAGTACTGGGCCACAGGGTCTCCTACATCAACCTCCAGAGCCGCCAGGGCTAAACAACCACACTCAGCTCAAGAAGTCATTTTAAAATAGACTCCTCATTGGTTCACATTTCCAGGGCCACAGAAAGAGCCTCCCTGCCTCGTGTGAAATTGTAACTCAAGTCATTTCTAAGTTAATATCTGCTTTGTCTTGTGCTGTTTTACTTGTAGAAAAAAGATGTTTTGTACACAGCATGAAAGAATAAAAATTCAAAAACATTCACCTTATGTAATAAGAAACTATCTGCCTCCGTCATTAGTATACATACCACCAAATGACTCAAAAATGATGCAGAATACTGATAAATTGTATCTCGGTCAGAAACAGGATATGGTTTGATTTTACAGAGATAAACTAACTGGATCTGAATGAGTCTGTCAATTAGATTAATGCTTTTCATTTCATTCCATCTTGGCTCTAGAAATCAAAGTCAAAATCAAACCATAATGTAATTATCAAATTTATCTGACAAAAAAAAAAGAGAGAAATTATTGAGGGTGTTGAAATGTTGAAACCTAAAAAAATCTCGTTTTGAAAATCCTTTCATGAAGAGATGGAAACAGGGGCAGCAGCAGAGCCTGGTGCATAGCACACCTCCTACTGTGACACTTTAACCCTGTCATCTTACAAACACACAGGTGTTTGTAGTGAACACATACAAAATGTGATGACACACAATATATACCAATGATAAATACGTCTTCGACTTGAAAAAAATAGTCACCAGACAAAACCAATCAATCTTCAATGTTTATCAAATGAAATATTTATAATCAGTATTTTAGGATTTGAAAAGAAGGTTCATTCTTTGGAGCTGGGCTTGAAGAAGCCTATGAAAGCTGGGTGGTGTGCTGGTGACACATGACTTTAATCCCAGCACTCGGGAGGCAGAAGTAGGTAGGTTTCTTTGAGTTCCAGGCCAGCCTGGTCTACAAATGAGTTCCAAGACAGCCAGGGCTACATACAGAAACATACATATATATAAATAAATAATCAAGCAAGCACGCACTCTATGAAATGACATTAAATATGTCTAAAATATGTGTCTAGGTATTTATATTAAATTTAATTAACAAAATAAACTTACCTTTCTCTGCTGCTTTTTGAAGGGCTTCTTCAATTCGGCAAAGTTCTTTCTGTTTAATATCCTGCAAGGATTTTTCTTCTTTCTCAGCATCATACTTAATACCTAAAAGCATAAAGTTAATTCTCACAAAAAGAAATGAAATCAGCAAACAAATGGAAAACTTTAATCTTATTACAATCATATGTTAACATTAAACACTTCTGCAAAAGTTAACCTACAAAAACTTTATACATAAATGATTCCTATTTGTTTATTAACCTCACAAAGGAAAAAAGAAAGAAATTAGAAGAAGGAAGTATCTAAAACCTGCAAAGATGGAAAAGGCTGGGTAGATAACTAAAAGAGAAAAGCAGAAGACAGGAAATATGTCAGAATACTGGCTGCTACTGCCTGAGTGGTAAGAGTTTTAGTATCTATAACAATGATTTAAGGGAGCTAGAGGTATGCATGGCACAGTGGTTTACAGCCTTTGCTGCTCACAGAGGACCCAAGTTCGGTTCCCAGCGCCCACATCAGGCAGCTTACAACTCCAGTTCCAGATCTGACACCCTCTTCCTGCCTTCAAGGGAATCTGTACACATGTGGTAAGCATAAACTCACACAGGCACACACAAATACACATAAATAAATAATCTTTAAAAATAAAATAAATAAATAAATAAATAAATAATAGATATGCTGGGTGTAGTGGTGTACGCCTTTGATCCCAGCACTCGAGAGGCAGGGGCAGGTGGATCTCCAAGTTCGAGGCCAGTCTAGTCTACAAAGTGAGTTCCAGGACAGCCAGGGCTATATGGAGAAATCCTGCCTCAAATAATAAGAAAGAAAAAAAAGGAGAAACGAGGGCAGTTGAGCAGGCCTCATCTGGGGCCTCTACATTGACATAATTGGGGTCAATGTAGACTGATAAAAATGTTTTCACACAGTATTTTGGGAATAATTAATAATCATAACATCATTTTTATCTGTAATCTCATATCTGATCATATATACTAAGAAAATAGAAAAGTTAAATCTATAAGGAGATTTTTAAAGAAATACAGTAGTATATATATGAAGCTGCCATGATGAAAGGCATATTATATGATGAAGTAAAAAACTTAATTTTTAAGAGACAAAAAAGGAAATAATCATATTTTATGAAAGAAAAAAAAACAGTTAATATTTGCTACCTCTCAAGATTTTCACTATCACGTGAAAACCATAAGACACAAGAGGTATGAAAAAGTCAAGCTAACGCTATGTATTTAACATGGTAACTACTAAGTAAGGACCCCAGGGCTGTAGATAGTAACGCAGATGAGATGAAAAAATAAACACTGTATCTGCTTTATGGTTGGGAACTGGGAGTAATTTTTCTGAAAACATTCAAATTTTTCTCATAGTGTCCATTTTAGCTGAAAACACTAATAACTAAAGAAATTAAGCTTCAGTATTTCAAAATATTGATTATTACTAAAATATTGTGATTCCTAAGGAAGAAACTACCTGATATACCTAAGTGAAAGAACACTTGTTTAAATTCAGAAGCAACAAAACATGGGAAAAGTTTCTAACCTTGAAATATGTAAATTAACATATTGGTAGATTTTAAACGTCTTACTTCAGTTCATTCTTCAATAGTATATCTGTCAAGCGCATCTCAACTTTGAAAAAGGCTTCAGATACAAAGTAAATCTATCTATGTCCATTATTCATCTGGGAATAAGCTTAAAATAGACTGAATTTTCAGCAACAACAGAAAAGCATTCTGTACACACACATGGCTATACATGTATGTGTATATATAAATGCATGCACATCCACTACACTGTATACATGTGATCAGTTTCTTGCACACATTCTAGTTTCCTCAGTATATCAGAATACTTCACAGGGAACAATTTCACTTCACTGCAATGTCAATGGATGATTACATGTAAAACAACATACTTGCTCCAGGGACCACAAGCAGATATAATCCTTCTAGGGTGGCAACAACTGCTTCTCCATAAAGGTTTTTCCAGGGAATCTTCAAAGTTAATTTATCTAAAGAAACATAATTTCCATCTTAAATCCTTACTTGACTACTAAAGAAGATACAAATAAATTTCCCATGAAAAGCACAAAACTCACCAGGCATTTAGTATGTTTGCCACTCAGAAAAAAGAGGAGGGGAGGATTCAATATTCAAAATGTATATTTTATACTTTTCAAACTTTATAATAATGACTTGATATCTCAAAGCCCTAAGGTAAGTCAAACAGTAATCACTGCAATTTGGAAGCGGATAAGGCAGTTCAGTGTCATTAACCCTGATGCCCAGCAAGGTCGTCGGTGAGGGTGCTGGAGACAAGCTTAGAGCTAGACACACCTCAAAACTGCACATGCTCTCCCAGCCCCACCCACAACGAAGTCAGCGCAGCCACTGCAAATACTGTCTGTGCAAATAGGAACCAAACCAGCAGAGAAGTCCCTTCTTTTCTTTATGAATGTGGGCAGCTATCAATGGAAGAGGCCAGATCTGAAGGCAAGGCATGCTGTTTCGAAATCAGTATTATCATCTTTTCTGTTGCTAATGCTTTAAACTCAGATCTATTTTCCAAATATGTACTTACAAATCACTTAGAAGCAGAACACACTTTCTCCCTTAGGAACCATGATATTAAGCTGAGCATGGTGGTGTACACCTGTAATCTCAGCAGTTGGGAGTTGGAAGAAGGAGGATCAGGAGTTCAAAGCCAGACTCGCTACACAGCAAGTTGAAGGCTGGCCTAATGATACTCAGAAACAAGCCTGTAAAAACACCCATTTTCAAGGACTATGGGCCTAATATTAGTAACTTACTTGGTGTCATATGAGGAGAAGGCTGCACATGGCAGAAGAGAAAGGAATATGAATTCTTGAAACAGTCAAAACCATTTTAGGGGCCATTTCTTATCTATCTTTTACCAGTCTCTAGAGCTCCTCTTCCCAAGGCCACAGAAGTTAACATTGCAGTCAGTTGTCTTGATGGCTACACTTGCTTCCTAACATTTCCTATTCCAGAAGTTTTTTGTGTTCCAAAAATAAAGTATCTTCCTCCATTATAATTTTTACTTATATATTTTCTGTGTGTGGTTGTTTGGACAGTGTGCATGTCTGTGGAAGCTAGAAGAGGGTGTTGGATCCCCTGTAACTGGAGTTAAGATGGGAGTTGCCATGTGGGTGCTGGGGATTGAACCCAGCTCTATTGCAAGAGCAGCTGGTGCTCTTAACTGAGCAATCTTCTCTCTAGTCCCCTTCATTATAATTTTGATAATAATGACATTAGGTCAGTGCTGCTAGCAAGACTTATTAGAAAAGGAGCTGATTTGACTCCCTCGTGGATATGAACAACTAAGTCATATGACCAGCATCACTGACATATTTAAAGAAAGATGCTCAACATTCAAACAATTTGATACAACAAACTGAAAGGAAATAATGTTCTACAAGGGAGAATATTCTGGTCAACTGGATAGCTATATAACCTTGTCAGTTTTATGTGGATATGTAGTCCAGGGATAATATATCAAATTATTCTAGATTAAAATTTTCATTTCTCAAAAAAAGAAAAAGAAAAAAACACAATAATATTAAAAAAGCCAGGCAGTTGTGGCACACACCTTTTGTGTGCCAGCACTTGGGAGGCAGAGGCAGGCAGATTTCTGAGTTCAAGGCCAGCCTGGTCTACAGAGTGAGTTCTAGGACAGCCATGGCTATACAGAGAAACCTTGTCTAGAAAAAAATAAATAAATAATAAAAAATAATAAAAAAAATTTCATTTCTCGGGGGACAGAGCGACGGTCCGTGGTTAGGCTAAGCAGAGAGATGGTCCGTGGTTAGGCTAAGCACATTGAATGCTCTTTCAAAAGGTCCAGGCTCAGTCTCCAACAGCCCGGTCAGGTGGACGGCGAATACCTGTAACTCCAACCCCAAGGGCGTCTGAGTTCCGTGGCACCCCTGGCCTGACCCACACACATATAATTTAAACTAGTGAAACATTTTAAATTTTAATTTCTCTTCAGTTTTCAAAGCTGTTGTATTTCTTATATGGCTTCCAGGTCAGAGGAACCTATTGTTAACATCAGTACACTTCTGGGTCACTTCTAATTCTTGTGGTTTTACAGTGCGTACCACTTATATTTACAACAGATAACACTTACATATAACTTGATGACCTCCTAACAAGGCAATGCCTTCTTAGGGAGTATAAGGTCGAAACCACAGACAATACCCCGTTAAAGGGGAGCACTCAACAGAGTAGGGGAACACTCAGCAGAGTAGGAGGAGCACTCAGCAGAGTAGAGGGGGCACTCAGTCATTGCTGGTGGCACTGCAAACTTGTACAGTCACTAGGAAGTTAGTGTGGCTATTTCTCAGGAAGATGGCAGTTGATCTACCTCAAGATCCAGCTATACCACTCTTGGGTATATACCCAATGGATTCTTCATCCTACCACAAGGACAATTGCTCTACCATGTTCATTGCTGATCTATTCACAATACTCAGAAATTGGCAACAACCTAAATATCCTTCAACAAAAGATAAGGAAAATGTGGTACATTACAAAATAAGAGTGTTACTCAGAAAAAAAGAAAGAAAGAAAGAAAGAAAGAAAGAAAAGAAAGAAAGAAAGAAAGAAAGAAAGAAAGAAACCATGAAATTCCCAGGTAATTCAATGAAACTAGAAAAAAAAATTATCCTGGGTGAGGTATCCCAGACTGAGGAAGACAAATATGATGTGCATTTATTTATATGTGGACCAAGCTTCAATCAGTAGAACCACATATGTTAGGTATAGGTTAGGTATAGACTAAGTGACTAGGGGGACAAATAGATCTCATTAGGAGAGGGAAATAGAATAGATAGCTATGGATGGATACAGAGGACTGGTATGGGAGGATCAAGTAAGGAGGGGGAGGGGAGAGGGAGATGAAGGAAGGAGAATACAAGAAGAGACAGCTAAAATAAAGGACCACTAAATAGGCATTATGGAAACCTAACACAGTAGCAGCTTCCATATATAAAATGGAGAAGACAAACCTCAACCGGCCATCACTTGTTACCAAATGAAGCTTCCAGTACCAAGATTGGGTTACATCTAATTGAGTTGTTGGCCAAAACAGTCCCAGGGGAATCCCTCAACAACCCAGGCTATTGCCAAAACTATTAGTTATTCTGTACAAACTGATGGCAAGTCCCCATTACTAAAGACAACACTACACAACTCATCAAGTATAGAGAAGTTGAGTTGATTCCTACTTAGAGCCTTCACCCTTATATTTTAGTCTTTAGTACAGAAAAATACTCTGCATACTCCCAAAGGAGAAACATAAATACAAACCCACCCAAAACCCTTTTATCCACAATGCTGTTCTGTCTGCAAGATATGACAGGGCAACAGTGTCACAAAGCTTGTGGGAGTAACCAATCAACATCTTATCTGACTTAGGGAACTCTCCACAAGATCAAAACCATACCCAACATTTAGGGGAGCGAGCACTTGAGATTACATGGCCCAAGGACCTAGGGGAAAACCAAATACTAGTGCTCTAAATGATGATGATGATGATGATGAAGAATATAGCAATGAGTCCTAATGACATTCTGATATACTTATAGATTAATGCCTTGCTCAGCCTCAGAAAAGCTCCCTGCTGTAGTAGATGGGAACAAATACAGAGACTCAGAGCCGCACATTATGCAGAGAGTGAGAGACCTTGGAAAGCTCAGCCCTAAATGTGATGCCTCCATCAAATCCTTCCCTCAGGGCTCAAGCAACCCTGAAGAAGAGGTAGCCAGAAAGAGGGTAAGAGCCAGATGGGATGGAAGGCATCAAGAAAACAAAAACCTATAAACCAACATGATCAAAGTTCATATGAACTCACAGAGACCAAGACAGCATGCACAGAGTCTGCACGGGTCTGCACCAGGAGATATAGTATATAATCATATTATAGATTACAGTTAGTGTTTTCATGGAATTCTTGAGCATGTAAATGAGTGGGTCTCTGATTCTTGTGCTTCCTCTTGGTTTCTTTTCCTTGTTTTGAACTCAGACATGTTAAGTTCTTTATATATTATATTATATTATCATTATCCTTTAGAAACTTGTTCATTTTCTCATGAGAGACAGAAAGAGAGTAGATTCGCATGGAAGGGGAGGTGGGGGAGAACTGGCGATTTTGAAGAAGGGGAATGGTAATAAGAATCTACTATGTGAGAAAAAAATCTATTTTCAATAAAAGGGGAAGAAAGATGCCAAAACGGTAAAGGATAAAGCCTTAAAATTCAGCAGAATAGTGATGAAGCAGGGGAAATTATGTAATCTAGCAGTAGGCTTAGAGAGAGAGTGCTTAAGTCAAGTCATTAAGCCAAATTCTAAAGTAACAGTAATCCATCTGAAGCTGTACTTTAGATGGATGATTGACTGTATGGATGAATGAATGGGTGGGTGGATGGATGGATGGATGGATAGATGACAGGATATAGATAGATGATAGATATAGATAGATAGATGATAAGATAATATCGACAGACGACAGACAGACAACAGATAACCAATAGATATAACAGAAAAATAAGATCACATGAACTATTTGGGAGAGTTTTGTAGATAAAATTCCTATTGATTATTTCTCCAGCAGACACATATGCTGAGTTATGGATAATGGATAAGAGTTTGGCTGCAAAGAAAGAGACTTCGTACTTACCAATGCACAAGGTCCATACCACACTGCTGCATAATACATTAAGTGAAGATGAGTGAGCAAACAGGAGGGACATGAACTTCATTTAAGTCTACTTAACAGAGTTTTACAATTGTATGGCTTTCACAAATAAAAGGAAACTGGATTATCACCTTGAAAAGGAGGTGTTTTATGTAGTAAAACCAAAGCCTGGAGGTCACGACTACTGTTCAAATGTCGTTCCACTTTAGAGAGTAATTCTCTATCTCCTTGGCTTTTTTTTTAAAGTAGATATGTATTATATATGATGTTCATTAGGCTTAGAACTCTGAAATTAATATAAGCCAAAAACTTCCCACATTTCTGGTGAAGCCAAGAAGACTTCTTGGTTAAACAGTACAGGCAAAATGAACTCTATAGAGAACTAAGCAACTTGATGTAGAGTGAAGTACTCACCAATCTGGCCAGCCTTGACTTTGAAAGGAACGTCCAATTCACTCTTCAGAAGGAAGACAAAAAGTTAAGGTCATCTTTACACAGCCCCCAAGTCCCTTGTGCACATCGGTAATAGAGCTAGTAGCAGTCATGGCTATGACTGCTTACTAAATGGTAGTTTTGCATAAAGAAGTTACAGAGAAGCAAAATTATAAACAGGAAAAACAAAAGATGGTTCATAAGGAAAGTAATTACATAAACTGGTTATTTTAATAAATGAAACAGATGGACACCGTTTACCTGAAATACGAAAAGAAAAAAAGAACAGAGTCCATGCACGTAAGTCAGCTGAAAACAATCACTGAATAATTCTCTCAGATAATATTTAGTAAATGAATAAACAAAATCCCCTGAAAAGGAAGCCTCTAACATACTATTTACCAAACTAGCATTTCTCTTCAATAAATTATACATACCAACAAATAATAATCAATTTTGCCTTGTCTGACTCCCAGGTACTAAATGATAACTCTCATTCATAACAATTTCAAATCTTCGGAATTATTAAACTTTAATCAGTCAGCACTGACTTTCTCTTAGGTATTATTTAACATGTAGACTTTCTGTCAGGTATTGTATAACATATAGGAATACTATGAGTATTTAAACACTGAACTACAATACTGTAGGTTACAACTGACTAAAAATTCATTCTCACGATCAGACAACATTCTAGGTGCAAACACTCTAGGTGCAAAGGAATGGAACATAATACCTTTGACAAATGAACTGGTGTAAGTAAAGACTCCCCAGGGTCAGGGAAAGTATATTCAAAATAAGCCACCTAGTAAGTGCTGTCCCGTGCTCACTTTTTATTCTCTTGGAATAATTTAAACAAGAAATAAAGTTCCCATTTCCAAGTAAAACTTCAGGCTAGGGACATGTACAGTGTAACAGCATCAACCTGGACACAGAAGATACAAGGTCCCATCCACAGAACTACCAATCAATCAATCAATCAATCAACCAACAAATCAATAAAACCTCACTAATTTGGTTAAACTGTGAAAAGGGGCTAGTTCTCACTAATGAAGTCTATAAATTATGAGTAACTTATTACACTTAATTTTAACTAGAACTCAAATTATACTGACAGTCAATTTGTCTTCTGGGGATGAACATGAAAATAGTCCTCACCATTTTTATACTTATTTTCTTATAAAATCTTCTCACACCCAACTCTAACCTCTAGCAACAGAATCATAAGTTGTGGCATACCACATAAAGGCAGGGAAGGATAGGTAGGTATTCTGAGTATTCCCAGTGTGCCAGGGAAAGAGATTTCCCATCTTGGCCCAGGCCACAAAGCCAAGGTGGGCTCTGCTACTGAACCACTGGGCAAGCATAGTAAGAAACTGAAACTGAGAAATAAGAAAATCTAGCGCTTGCTTGTAATCTCAGCATTTGAGAAATGGAGGCAGGAGGACCAGGAATTCAAGGTGAGCCTTTGCTACATGGTGAATTTGAAGCTGAAGTTGTCTACATGAACTGTCTAAGGGGGGAGGGGAAAGAAGCATATATCCATGTACACACACACACACACACTAAGTACATTCAGGAAATCTGAAGTGTGATGAATATACCTTCTTAAGTGATATCGAAGACGTCAGCTTTACACACCAGGTTAAAATGTAAGCTCATTAGGTCGGGAGGGTAGTGCTGCTTAGTTTTTAGCTCAACAGCAAATGATGCAAATTCCTCACTAAAGCTGAAGAGTGATTCCCTCCTTACACCTTACTATTCCCTCAGTACTGTATGGCTTGCATGTCACCACACTGCTCCATACCATCTAGATCACTGGTTAGCACCAAGTCCTAATTTGCCTGGAAAATGTATACAGATAATTTTGAAGAAAAAATATGTCTGTAAGAGAATAGAGACAGCAAAGCTATACAATCAAATTAGGTCAAGGGATGAATTCCATTTTGAAAAAAAAAATGATCATTGAGGGGAAAACTGTAAATCTTTAATCTCATGATTTCCAATGACAAATAGTTAAATAAAGAATCCTACTTGCAGTGACTCAGTCACTTTATCTGGTACCTGGTACAGACATCTGGTAACCAAACGTTTCTAAGAGCTTGCTAAATTAGCTGAGTTATTAAGCATAAATTAAAAAATAATAACCCTTACCAGAGCATTTTCTTTTATCTGCAGATTATCTAAAGCCACATTACCTGCAAAAAAAAAAAAGAAGAAGGGGGGAGGGGACAAGAGACATAACATTAATACAGCCATTAGTATAACATGTTCCATCTATCAAACACTACGGATGCAATGCTTAGAACACAGATGGAAGAATGTGGGAGCCTCTACAGTGCATCTGGAAAGAACCTAAAATCTGAAAAGCCAGCTATGGAAGTGGATGCCTGTGACCACAGCACTTGGGAGGCTAAGTCTGAGAAACATTAGTTTGAGGCCAGGATGGGCTAGACAGTGAATTCCAAGCCACTCTGGTCTATATAGAAATACCCTCTCCCAAAAATCATACACACATACATACATATCCACCCAAAATAAGGTAGTAACTTCAGTATCAACGAGGAGCCATCAGAGTAAAGAGAAATTTTGGAGCCAGAATAGAAAGGATGGCACCACTATCAAACATAAAAATCATCAGGTAATCCTAGAAGACTGACATGTATTCGGTATTTGGAGGAATCCCCCTTCTCCTTCCCTCCCTCCCTGTCCCCCTCCCCCCCCCCCGTGTGTGTGTGTGTGTGTGTGTGTGTGTGTGTGTGTGTGTAGAGTTGTCTGCATGCATGTCTATGCACCACACGCTGTGTCTATGGAAGCCATAGAGGGCACCATATCCCTAAAACAGGAGTTACAGACAGCTGTCATGTGGATGCTGGGTATTGAACTCTTGCAAGAGCAGCCACAGAGCTCCTAACCTCTAGCTAACCGAGTCATTCTTAGGAATCACAATCTCTAAAATTACAGAAGTACAGAGATAGCTCTGCATTTAACTATACACTAATGTCTTCCACAGATTACAACTGAAGCCCTATTCGAGTCAACAGAAGGAACCTGCACAGAACACTTCTTTTCAGTCCTTCAAAGCAGTTGAACAAGCTCTATGGTCAGCAGAGACCCCAGACCTTCTTATGAGCTCTGATTGTGCCACCCAGAGACTCCCAGTGAGTGGGGTCATTGTTACCAGAAGTACTCAGATCATCCATACTAAAAATGACATTTTCACAATCACTAAGACAGTAACATGTGTGTATCAGACAAATGTGACCATATAGATACAGATACAGATATAGATATAGATGTTTAAAGAAGTGTATTTTACAACCCGACAAAATATTGAAAGTGGTGATCATTGTTGATGAGACAAATATGGCTTTTTATTAACTGTTTTAGTATTTTTCAGATTTTAAAATTATCAGGAATTACTTTTAAGTGAAATCATGACACAAAATAAGGGGAAATGAAGAAATAAAAAATAAAACAATGGTAAATTCTGAAGTTAATTTGGCTCAGCATTTGGATATGAATTCTTCCCATATCTAACACCTACTTTACTTTCAGACACATAAAACTAACAAAGAATAGCTAGGTCTGTTCATACTTCCTGGATAAATGACATAAAGGGTAGCCATAGCAATACCATTCTGTAGCTATTTGCACTAAGGGAGGGGCCACTAGTCCAGTAAAAAGAGAGGGAGGAAAATTAGCAGCTTGCAGATTAGCAGAGGCCCAGGGAATGGGGGAAAGTGCATTCATCCCTCAGCCAGCAGCCTGTGCCCTGGCTAGGTGAGGCACCAGCCAACTCGCCAACACAACGCATGCTATTCTGCCAGGCACAGGTGCATCCGTCCCATTCCATGGCCTAAGAATGCAGAAACTTCCATTTAAATCAGTTGTAAGACTGAGACATATCCAGCTAAAAATCAACCATTTCATATTGAACTGAGTACTGTAAAAAGTATCCTAAAAAAGATGGAGTTTTCCTTCCAGAAACAGTCATTTCAAACACGCAGAAGTAACCTTCCCATTTAGCTAGCTCACTAGAGATAAGAACACTCAGAGGCCACAGGGGGAAAAAAATCAAAGAATCAATAATCGTGTCTTATCTTAAAAATAAAGAAAAGAAACGAGGTCAGGAAGATGTACGACGGGAGTGAGACACGCTACACTCTGCCAGCAAGGAAAACAGGAAGGTCAGGCATGCCATCAGGTGGCGCTTAACCTCAAGTCCACAGACACTACAGAAAGAGGCAGGTAAGGAGCGCTGCTGCAAAGTGACCTCTGGTGCAGACTGGCAGGACGGAAGCATCTGGGTAAGGAGTGTGGTGGAGGAGTCCAGCTCTGAAGGAGACCTCACTCTCACTTGCTGCTCATGAGGAAGCTACAGGCTTATTTGAGCTCCTGGTGCAGAAAGTTACTTAGGGAGCTTCAGAGCCAACGCTGTGGGTATCTCAACATGGTAAACCTCAATCAGAATGCATGAAATAATCATTGCTAGTGAATTAAAGACAGAAATCAAAGCAAGTCCATTAAATTAGCAAATAACACCGTCTTTTAAAAAAAGAAACAGTTGTTAAATTAGAAGAAACAACCAACTTAATGTAATGAGTAAAAAGCAAAGGGGCTGGAGACATGGCTCAGTGATTAAGAACACTTGCTGCTCTTACAGAAGACCCAAATTCAGTTCCCAGCACCCACTCTGGACAGCTCACAGTCACCTATAATTCCAGCCGCAGTGGGATCCAATGCCCTCTTCTGGCCTCCTGGCCTCTGTGGGTATCAGGTACACAAACAGTCCATGCAAACACTCAATTTGGTTTTGTTTGTTCTTTAATCAATTGGAACTGTCCTAACACAGAACAGGCTTGTATACATGTATCCATCTACAAAATAAACACAGGAAACACTCTTGCCTCGGGTTTGGTGGTTCTCCCAGCACTGACTCACAAGGTGGAGTGACATCTAAGCTGGCCAGTGCCACACCGGGAGCTCAAGGCCAGCTGGGAAATATGACTATGAAACAGAAAGGGCTAAGGATGCAGTGCAATTAATAAACAGTGCTTGCTCAGCATGCATGAAGTTCTGCTTCTATCTCTAGCAAGCACAGATCTAATGTGGTGGCACACAGCTATAACCCCAACACTGAACAAAGGCAGGGGCAGCCTCAGCTACACAGGAAGTTTAAATACTGTCTCAAAAAAGAAAAAGAAAAATAGTGTTGATATTAAATAATTTCAAGCAGAAATAATCTCTCCCTGACTTCACAGAGGCTTAACCTGTATCTCCCCTACAGTATTTTAAGTTTTTATAAATCCCCAACACAATTATGACCTCCTTATCAATGTCCCTCACAGCTAGTACTCAGTAAACCCTTGCTTAATTGCCTTAGGATGCACATAACTATGGGGCAGAAACAACTACTATAAGGCCATCAATTAATATTTCAAAAAGTATGTTCAGATATGTTACATTACTGGATCCTCACAGCTTCACGGCAGGAGGGAAGTAGCACGGACCTATCAAGAAAGAGAAGCTAAAGGTACCTGGAGGTTAAATGAATGAGCTGTGAAGTCCATGACAAGAGCCACCACTCAGTCTTCTGACACTTGATGCCACGTTCAGCACACCATGCTCTCTTCTAGACAGTGGAGCAGAATGGGTAAAGAGTCCAATCCCACCAAATAAATCTGCTTCCTTACCACACAATAACCAGACTGCACTGAAAGGCCTGTTGGTGTCACTTTGGTTTTTAAGGTTACATAAAAATCCAAAAATGAATGGAAAAGGTAGAGTCAGAGGATAACATCCAGAGCACCAGAAGGGACAGTTCCTCGGGGACACGGGAGGTGGCACTGCAGATGGCCATGCTAGACCTTTTCTCTAAAAACAGTTCTAAGCTACATCCCAGAACTACTCCGGGAACACAGAAGTCACTCCTACCGCTCTCAGCATTATCGCATGAAGAAGCTGGCGTTTAAGCAGAATGGGTGGTTTCTCCAAGGTTGTACAGTAACTGTGCCACCCTATCTCCTGACACCCTGGTCAGTTCTTAATATAAAAACATAAAGATTAATCCAAACTATGATACAACAAGAAATGACCAATAAATAAAAACACCAGACCCTAAGCAAGCCACAGGGCCTAAAACAGTGACGAACTCCTATGAAGTGCTGTGACTCAAGGTTTCTCTGATCTAGCTATAGCAAAAGTTTCCAGCATCTTCTTCACTGGATCAATGTTTGTGACTCTTCTCAACCAAGGAAATGAGCTCAACCACTAAGCAGTCTGCAAAAGCACGAACCAATTTATTTTAATGATTCATGTTTTCACAGACACCAAAGAAAATATTGTACCAATTCCTTCCAAATGAATTGAACTATCTGACTCCAAACCAAACCAATCCAGATTGTTTCAGTTGCAGGATTGTGCGCAGCAAATGGAAGTAACCGACTCTTACTTTCTAGTTTCCCAAAGAAAGAAGTCTTGGCAGAGAAAAGCAGAAAGCTGCACGGAGGTCACCGAGACTTTCTCCTTACAAACACCACACAGAGCCTAAAACCCAAGTCACGGCTTCCTGGCAAAAAGTTTCAAGGCACCAACTTCTGGCTCTGTTTCTAGATAAGGGTGGTTTTGAATTAATGGTGATACTATGTACATGCAAGCCTCACACTGGCTGCAGGAGCGCAGCACCACCTATCTAAGGAAGGGTTCACACCGCTTCAGCCTTGCTCAAACCACAGGCGCTACAGCCCAAGAAGATATGCTCGCCTCATTCATTTGTAGAGAAGAAACAGATGGCTTCCTGTCAGTGACCTGCCAAAAGCCCTACACCTGGTGGAAGATAACTTCCTACCCAGTTTCCTCATCCTCTCTCTCCTTCTTCATGCTGCTTTCTACCAGCAAAACAAGCTGTCCATCACAAATCTAAAATCTAAAATGCTCCAAAATCCAACACATGTTGCCACAGACCCAATCTTGCATGGTACACTGCTTCAAAATGCAGCATGCTGGAAATAATTGTAAGGCTATGTGCACTATATGCACATGAAATAAAACTGAATGTTACGATAACTTGGTTGTCATCCCCAAGAAATCACATCACACACTTATAAATATTCTAAATTCTGAAAAACAAAATCCAGAATCTACAGCAATTCTAGTCCTCAGCATTTGGACTAGGAACTCCACCCATAACTGTGGGCTGACAGGAAAGGGCCTCCAGGGTGAAGGACAGGACCTGAAACTGCAGCCCAGAGCCTGGCTTAGGGGGTTATGAACTCTGTGTGCACTACATCCTGGTTCCTGTTCCGGTACCACAGCCACCCCTGTCATCCTACACACCATATCTAAGGTTCAGTCCACTGGATTAAGGGAAGTGAGAGTCACAGAGTCCTGAATGGAAGCTGTTCCTGTTCCTCCACAGTAAAAACATTTGAAAAATCAAATTGGCAGATTCTACATTACAACACCACTTAACCCAAATTGCAAAAGATCTGACATTTCGACATACTGTTTTAGAGACATGTTACGCTCAAAACAATTAAATCCTGGATACCTCTCAAACAGCTAAGGGCTGTGTAATTTATCTGCTGGTACAAGTTTGTGGGGATCAAAAACCTAGATAAAAATCTTCCGCTGGCAGTACCTGCCCACCAGGCACAGGTACGAGCCTTTGAAGACTGTCCTACACATTGTTATAGAAGACGTGAGCACTGTCAAGCATAAATTAATTGCAAAAAAAATTCTGTGCTTGTAAGAATTTGGAGGGTAATACATGTATGATGGCAGCAGATGGGAGCATGTTAGAGGAAACATGCTTCAGAAAATGTAAGAGCAGGCTGACCTGCTCGTCATTACCATACATCACCAACAACTACAAAGGACTTTCCTTGGACTTCCATCACGGACACTTCCTGTTGTATTTCTCCTTACAGATGAGGAAACTGAGGCTTAGAGAATAAAATGCTTTTCTCCAGGATCCTATAAGTAGTGAACTGGGACCTGTTTCTACAGCAGCAAGTTTTAAAACTGTATTTTGCCTAAACCATTTTCAAAAATACTTAAGAATTGTTTGGCATTAAATAATCTTTTAAGGGGCTGGAGAGATGGTTCAGTGGTTAAGAACACTGACTGCTCTTCCTGAGTTCAATTTCCAGCAACCACATGGTGGCTCACAACCATCTATAATGGGAACTGATGCACTCTTCTGGAGTGTCTGAAGAGAGCAATGGGGTACTAACATATAAAATAAATAAATAAATCATTAAAAAAGAGAAAAAGAAATAAAATATACTCTTTTAAGAATAAATTCGCCAGGCGGTGGTGGCACACGCCTTTAATCCCAGCACTTGGGAGGCAGAGGCAGGCGGATTTCTGAGTTCGAGGCCAGCCTGGTCTACATAGTGAGTTCCAGGACAGCCAGGGCTACACAGAGAAACCCTGTCTCGAAAAACCAAAAATAAATAAATAAATAAATAAATTCCAAGCAAGAAGGTGATAGCACGTGCCTTTTTATCTCAGCACTCAGAAGGCAGAGGCAGAGGTAGGAGGATCTCCAAGGGTTTGAGGCCAGCCTAGTCTAGAGTTCCAGGACAGACAGACAGGGCTACACAGAGAAACCCTGTCTCAGTAAGCAAAAAAATAAATAAATAAATTCCAAAATTTAGTCACAAAGTTTAAGAGCCCTTTATGTCCTCTATGAATAATAATAATAATAATAAGAAGAAGAAGAAGAAGAAGAAGAAGAAGAAGAAGAAGGTTATTATTATTATTATTGCCTTGCTTCTTCAGTTAAAAAATTTTTTAAATTATTACATTTTTATATATGGGGGGGTGTGTGCCACTGTGCCTGCATGTGGAGTCTGAGGACAACTTGAAGGAGTCAGTTCTCTCCTACTATGTCATTGCAGGGACTGAACTCTGATAGTTAGGCTTGACAATAAGCATGCTTACCCACTGATGCCATCTTGCTGGCCTTGCTCATTCTTCAACTTAAAAGCAACTTCCAGAATATTAACCTGATTCTAGACTTTCTATTAACTTGTTCCTTCTTTTTCATGCTACAGTTTTCTTCTTTACTATGGCTTTCATTGTTTCATTGTGTAGATGTCTCACAGGTCCAGCATAATGTCTTTCAGATTATAGCAACACTATATTTTGACTCTCAAAACTCCCCAAGCACATCAAAGCAAAGATCATGCATGTCTGTGGACATGAAAAATGTCAAGTCATTTGAGATACCTGTTTGTCTTGTTAGAAATTTCTTAAGAGTAACGTACTCTCTAGATTCTCTTTTACTCCCTAGTAAAAGCTGTTAACCTGCTGGGTCTCGTTATATGCAGGAAACAATCTCCATTTTCTCCTTAGGCCAGTTCCTCAACTACTGTGCAGAGCAGAACAGCAGTTCATTACTGACTGCCCATCTTTCACACTGCTAGATGTTTTCACAGTATCCCTAGGTTCTACCTACGACATGCCAGCAGCATACCTCCTCAGCCGATAGCATTTCAAGCACTGCCAAAGAGCCTCCTGACACTGAAATCAACTGCTTTGGGCTGGTCTAATCTGTAGCCCAAAGAACAAAAAAACAAAACAAAACAAACAAACAAAAAAACCCTACATATGTAAAACTTCTACAGGAAGAATCTCCCTACTATAAAGTTTTCAACATGCAAAGTTTTAAAAAGGTTTAAAAAAAAAAACCTGGCATTTAAATTTTATCTAGTAACACACACGTAGTTTTCAAATAGGACTACATATCACTTTCAGATTTTCTTGAAAAGTTTTGTCAGCATCATGGATGTCTTATCAACGATTTCATTAATATCGATTTGTTTACCGACCCCATAAAGGTTAAGACCAGTTTCTCCAGCACTATTGTCTTGAGTCATACTCAACTCGGACTTGTCTTTCTATTTTAAGGCGAATCGGATTAGAAGACCACGTGTTGAGCAACTACAAAACACATGACATCCAAAAACCATTAGTTAAACTTTTCAGGGCTGAGCTATGAGCTGACAAAATGAAACCACCGACTGTTCCGGGGACAGCTGGTGAAAGAAACCAATGTATCTGCTGCTCAGGCACTCTGCACAGTTAATGCGCACTACTGGCAGAATATGTTAGTCTAAAAAAAATAAAATGGAGCTAAGGGTATATTATAGCTCATGGCAGAATGTCACTGGGCACCATCAAGGCCTGGAGTTGGGGTCCCAGCACCACAAAGAAAGTTAAAGCAGAAAACAGAATAAAGAAAAGTGAAATCATTCCTAGATTTCACTAGAGACAGTGAGGTGGGAGGTGTGACACAGCTCTTAACACTTGAATTCAGTGTGAATAAGCTCCAAGTCTTCAGACTATCTTTACTGTCAAACGGTTTACAAACTGAACAACACAATACAGACACTGGATCAGGCCTCAGATGCTAACATGTCCAACTCCTAACTTTAAAAGTGAGTACGATTCGGTAGTGAAGCAATCTTCAACCGCACCCATACATTTTATTTCTTTTTTAAAAGACCTAAACTGAGGACAAGGCAACCAGTAGAACCCGAGGAGTGGTTAATGGGAATTTCATCTTGTCAGGTGTGATTTAAACTCCTCAGATCATACAAACGCTTTCTCTGTGGAAGCTGAAATAAAAAACAAAGGTCCTTATGGTAAATGGCTTGCCCAACACACTAGCAGGCCTAGAACTATATATAGGTGTTCTAGCTCAGAGTTCACACCGAAGCACTGTTTTCAAATGCTTTACAAAGAATATCTGACATTACTGCAAAAATTCTGAAGAAACACTTTCTCTTTCTCTTTTTGCAGAAGGAGATATTCAACTAACTCCTTTTTAGAAACTTTTCCTTTTGGATTATGTAGCAGGGATGGGTACATAAAGTGTGTATTTATGGAAGAATCACCCAAAAAAGTGAGCAGCAATCTATTTTAAAATAAAACCTGTGTCCCAACATAATTCAGGAGACAAGTCATAAATCAATGACAGCACTGTCCAATAAAATAGGGTGCCTCTCCCTAATCATTAATTTTAGGAGTCCAGATTTTTGATAGACATAATGTGTTAGTCCTTTGTAATTGCTAATGGCAGGTGATAAACAAGTCGAGCAGAGCGGATGAGAACAGCCTATGCATTTTAGCTTCATGATTCTGTTTCTTGTAACCTCATTATAAATTGACCTTGTAGCTGATGATGGTTCTGAATTTTAATAATGTATTTAATTCAATCTAGTCAAATACCATTTCATCATGGAGCCAACATCAAATTTATTGAGATGCTGTTTTGTTTTTTGTCCTCCATTAGGTGAAATGCTCATCTTCAAAACCCAGCTTATTTTATACTCGGAGCATGTAACCACATTTCAAGCATCAAACAGCTAGCTTCACCACTGGCAAATGCCAACCAGACAAGAGCAAGCCTATACTTAAATCGCTGACAATTAAAAGTAGCTCTGTCCATTTAAGTTGGATGCTGTTTTTTTCATTTCCTCCCAAAGTTGACAAAATTCCCAAGCCTTATAGTAACCTAGTAAATTAATACAAGTACTCCTCATATCCCCAAACACCCTATCCGTGTTGGTATTCTACAGTGCTGAGGCCAGAAGCAGAAGTTCTACCACTGAGCTATACTCCCAAATCCAAGTTTACTGAAGAATGCAGAAGTAAGCTACTTATTACAAGACTTTTCTACTCCTAATCTCTAGGATAATAACCTTGGCAGGTCTTCTCGAATTTGCACCCTAGCCGACATCCCTAATTAATGATGCCTCTGGCCAGTAGCTCGAGAGTCTATTTCAAAACAAAAACAAAAAACTGCAGAGCCCTCTACCTAACTAGGAAGTGGCCAATGGTAGGAATCCCTGAGTTAGGAGTCCTTGGGGACAAGGCACACCTTTCTTCTCACTGTCACCCCTTGTCCATCCCACCTCCCCGGGCTGGGAACCATCCTGGGGCCATGAGATGCAAGGCGGGTGAGGGAGACAAGCTGGCACTGTAGGAAGCATGAGCCGCCCTCTGACGTCCACTGCTGAGGTAAATGATTACATTTTTTTTTTCTTGTTTTATTCTGAGGCGTTAGTGGGGACTGCCAAGCAGCGCGCTGCCCCTGTGTGGCGACATCGACAGCGGCATGCCCAGCTAGGTCCCCGGGGTCCCCAGGCTTCCACACGCGCAGCCCCCTCTCCCACGCCGGCAGGCCGTGCCATCGCGCTTACCGCCCCAGATCCCCAGCTTTAGCTGGGACTTGTTCAGGTTCTCCACGTAGTCCCCTAGGAAGCGGTTCAGCAAGTCAGCGACCACCGACTCCAGCACCATGGCGGGGACCTGGAGGCGGGAGAGGGCGGAGCCGGAACGCAGCGCAGGGGAGGGCCGTGGCCCTCTCAGAGACTGACAGCTGAGGCCCGCCCCGCGACGCGCGTGCGCGACGCCGCCAGTGCGCAGGCGTAACCCCACCACCCTCACCTCCGCGATTACAGGGGGCCGAGAGGGTGAGGCCTGGGGCCAGGCGCTGTGACTCTCCTGCACAAAGCTGTGTTCCAGTCCTGAGCATCTCATAATCCCGGCATAGTAATGCATTTCTCTTAACTCCAGCACAGAGGAGACAAAGGAGAGTCAGAATTTCAAGGTCATCCTTGACTACGTAGTCAGTTCAAGGCTAGGCTACATAGTGGAAGGCCAGACTAGGCTATATGAGGCCCTGTATTAAATTTTTTTTTAAGTAATACAATAGACCAGTGAGATGGCTCTGCCCTAAAGATACTGCTAAGTCTGATGATTTGAGTTCAATTACTGAAATTCAATGGAAGGAGAGAACAGACACCTTCAAGTTGTTCTGACGGCCACACTCATTATGCCTTGCATGCACACAAACACACAGAAAACCAAAGATACATAGTAAGTAAGACCCTGTCTCAAAAATAAACAAACAGACAAACAAATGCAATTTAAAAATAAAGGCTGGGCATGGTGACACTGTCGTTAGTCCCAGGCAGATCTCTGCGCGTACAAGGCCAGGGCAGCTTAGTCTACATTAAGGAATTCCAGATGCGCCAGAGCTACACAATGTAATGTTGTCTCAAATGAATAAATAGTAGGGAGGATTTTAAAGGCGGCTGGGGGGGGAGGGGGGAGGACAGTGCTAACCAGTAACTGATAAAGACCTACCTCAGTCTTCATTCTTGCTACATAAAATAAATCCTTAACCATTTGTTTTTCCTTGCTCCTTCGGGCTAAACCTAGTCCCTCTCACCTTCCCCATGTATAACCAATGAACAGCAACTCTGCCTGTTCTATATTGATTGTGTTTCCTTAATTCTTCTGTCTCCCTTGCACCAGCTCACTGGTACCTACTAACTACTTCACTATCCCCAGCCCGTTTTCTTTTCTTTAATCCATCCTTCAGAGTGACACCAGAGCTCACTTTTCCAGAACACACATAAATCTGTTAGTCACCTACTGTTTGGGGTTCACTTAAGACTAACATAAATCCAACATATCTCAAACACCAGGTCAATGCAGATGACAAAAATTTATTGCAATCAAGCCGCTACTAATCCATCAGGGCTGTAGAACAGACTCAGGAACTGAACTGCAACCCTGAAGAGATGTTGCACAGCCTATTTAAAGGATGAAACCATAAGAGAGGAGTTGCTGGGTGGGATGTAGCCTTGTCCTATCATATTTTGACATAAGGGGTTGAGCAAGGGAATTTCACCAATCAAGATAGGAGTTGGTTCCTGAGCCTGGGAAAATGAACTTAATTTGATCCTGCCAGCAAGATGGAGAAGTTGTCCCTGAGATGTCTGGACAGAAGCTGTTCAGCTAGTGGGAAGTCCTAAGCTCCCCTAGAGGCTGGGAATTTAGTTTCTCCCTATGATTAAATGGAGCCTGAAAACAAAAGGTAGTACTTAGAATAAATTTCTGTTGTTTGTTCCCAACATACGAAAAAGTAATAACCTATTATTTACAATACACTCTTCAATATTATCCAACAACCCCAACATTTAGAACATTCTCTTCAGTCTGTCCCCAAGTTCTTTCTAATCATACCCCTTGGGATGGAACCACCTGGGAGATAGGCCCCGGGCACAGCAGTAGAGGATTAGCTTGATTTGGATAACTGAGGTCATAGGGAAGGTCTGCCCACTGTTAGTGGCACCATTCCTGAGGGTAGGATCCTGAGCTGTATAAAAAGAATAGAGTTGAACTTAACGCTGATATATTCTCTCTCTCTCTCTCTCTCTCTCTCTCTCCTCTCTCTCTCACACACACACACACACACACACACACACAGCCTCCACCTCTACCACTACCCTACCCCCTTCTTTATCATGTGACTAGCTGCTTCAATCTCCTAATGTCTTGACTTCCACAGCATGGTGGATCACGGTACTTAGAACTGAGACAAAACAAACCTGAAGCTGAAGTTGCTTTTGTTGGGTATTTTACCACAGCAATAGAGAAAGTAACTAAAACAAGTACCTCTCTCTCTCCCTCTCCCTGTCTGTGCTCCTACTGACTATTCACTGAGGGAGTTTAAAGAAACAATGGATGTTGCTGTTGGTTTGAGGTAAGCAATAAACACACAACAAAGGGGTACCCGGGTTTGGAAGACAGTGGGACTCAGACACAGAAGCATGGTATGGTCAAGCCAGTAATGGAGGAAGCACAGTGAGGGGTGTGAGCCCCACTGACCCTCCGGTCCCCGTGCCCTAGATTTCAACAGCTCCTTACAGGTTTGAAAGAATAATGGATAAGCATGCTCTTCTGAGCTTAATTCTATTTAATGGGTTGCAGTTTTTTTAACCAGTATAATCAGGAATTCTGTCATTAGTTGTTATCTTGCTGTGTGTCTCACTAACAATTTATGAGGTACTTGATTTAATAGAAATGTATGAGAAAATGAATATTTAACCTCGGGAATGCTAAACGACACCCTTCAAATCACAGAGGAGTAACTTAATTTCCTTCTTTAAATGCCACCACCCTTCCCTCTGTCAATCATTATACAAGGTAATCACCACTGGACTATCAGCCATTCTTAGGTCTCTTTTAAAGGTTACTAACAGAATAAAAAACTTTAAAAAGGGGGAAATCCAAACATTTTAGTACAAATAATATTAGTCTCTACTAACTAGAGCTTTGAAATTCTATCATTTTTCACCTTGAGCCTGTTCGGAGACGCTGATGTCTGGCTGTGTACCTCCAGTAATATACCAAACACCTCCACATTTCTTTAAAAACCAAGAATGTACATTCCATTTTATTTTTTAAAGAATTCCTGAACCAGGCAGTGGTGGTGCACACCTTTAGTCCCAGCACTCGGAAGGCAGAGGCTGGCCAGGTCTACAGAATGAGTTGCAGGACAGCCAGGACTACACAGAGAACCCCATGGGGGGAGTGGATTTTTGATTCTACACTGGACAGGGAAAACCCATAAGGCCTCAACACTACACAAAGAACTACAGGCAACTGAAAAAAGCTGATAGCAGGAGAGCTGACCCTCCCTAAGGAAGAGCACACCCTTGCTTATCCAGTGCCAACCAGTCCTGAAAACATACATACACATAACATTATAAAGCGTGAACAGGTTATATTTAGGAATAGACAGACAGACAGACAGATAGACAGACATCATATAAAAATATATAAATGCATGCAGTAACAATTGATGAAAAAGAGGCCATGAGTTTGAAGGAGAATGGGGAGAGTACATAGGAGGGTTTGGAGAGAGGAAAGGGGAAGGAGAAATGTTGTTAATATATTATATCCCAACAATAAATAAAAAGAAAAATTCAAGAACCTTATACATGAGTACTGCATCTACATCATTTGCATCCCACCCTACTCCCCATCCCATAACTAATGTCAAAACACCGTCGGGGAGAGACTCAGGGATTAAGAGAAATGGTTGCTCTCCCAGAGGACCCAAATTCAATGTCCAGTGCCCACACAGAGGCTCACAGCCACTGTAATTCCAGTTCTGGGGGATCCAATGATTGCTTCTGACCTCTGTGGGTACTGCACACACATGATGCAGAGATGTGCATGAAAGCAGACCCTTGTGCATAAAATAGTAAGAATTTTAAAAATTAAAACACTATCAGCACCCAAAGTACAGCCCTACGGGGTACTACAGCTTGGTCTAGCTAAACAAGATGAACACCACAGTGGTCACAGTTATTATGGCTTTGTAAACCAGAATTAATGAGGGTAAGAACACTTTAGTTTGTCTCTGCCTTTCACATGTGCACCAGAGCATGTGCACACGCTTGTGCACACCACACACACACACACACACACACACACACACACACACATTCACAGATCAATGGGGGATGACTAAGGAGTTCAAAGGCAGGAGACAGCACAGCAAGGAAGTCTGACAGAACACCTGGTTCATCCAATCATGTAAGGCAGTGGTTCTCAACCTTCCCAATGCTGCGACCCTTTAATCCAGCTCCTCATGTTGTGGTGACCCCCCAGCCATAACATTATTTCACTGCTACTGTAATTTTGCTACTGCTACAAATTGTGATGTAAATATCTGATATGCAGGGTATCTGACATGCGACCCCCCCAAGGAGTTGTGACCCCCCCCATGTTGAGAACTTCTGACCTAAGTACCGTGAAGACCAGAGAGAACTGAGGGGTTCACCCAGTGTTCCACATGTTGATAACTGTAAAGCTAAAGCCCACGAGTCCTGCACGCCATACTTCCAGGGCTGAAAGAGATGTGTGAATCAGAGCATCAGCAGGCAACCTCTCTTCTTTCTAGACAGCCAACTCCTGACTACTGTTTCTGTAGATGTTTCTTTATTACTTTCTTTTTTACTGACACACACAAAAAATTCATTTTACTAGCTATAACACAATTTGATTTAGGGTTTATCTAAATAACCAGGAATTATCTGGTGAAAAGAATTAACATAGCCATCCCTTTAAACCTGTATTTGCCTGAATGGTGAATGCATTCAAAATCTTTCCTAGCTATTTTCATATTATATTATTGCATACATTATACATAATGCAACACTGTTAACTATCTTCGCCCAACTGTGCAACACAACACTAGAACACATGTCTCCTCTTCAACTTCAGCCTCTCTCATTCCTTCCTCACTAAATCTGCTTTTAAATGTTCCTTTCCTATTTACTCTGAGGATACATCCGGCCACAATGGATGTTGTTTTCACACATCTATCTCTAGATAGCCCCATGGCTACAGGTATGAGCTCAGAATGATCACTGCCTTCTTCTGAGGAGATTTGTGTGTTCTGGACACCTGGCTGGACTAGATTACAGCAACCTCCCAAGTACTGGATGGCTCATGCTTCCGTGTTAAGTAAAACATGAGACTTCTGTGGTCACCGAGAAGTGGCCTATGAGGGTGCTTCCCTGTTGTTTTCAAGAAACCTTATACAGGAAATGTCTCCGAGGTGTTACTAAAGAAGGTGAACTGCTGATAAAAATAAAACAAGCCCACCTTGCTTGGCTGAGCAGAGGGATGTTTTTCAAGACTCCCAGTGTGAATCAGCTAATTCCTGGCTAAACAAACATGCATGGTAACAATAACAACGGCTGTTAGCCAGCACTTGCTGTCTGCCCAGAGAAGCCACAAGAATGTCTTCATTCTGACAGCAGTCTATGTGATACATATGACCACTACCACAAGCTGGATTCAGCAGGAGAGTCACCTTGACTCACAATATCTCAGACTGAGTTCCCATAGTCCTTGTCATTTTAACCAACATCCAGGATCACATGGAATCAGTAACACTTTTTCTCAGGAAACAAAAAATTAATTTGAACATATGTATATGCCCTCTAGGTATAGCTTAACAATTAATCTATCACAGACTGAATCTTGGTCCAAGAATTTGAGCCAGGAATAGAGAGGTTATAAAATGAAGGAGAAGCTAGCCACAGACCCAGGACCCTCTCCAATCCTCCCATCAGACTAAATATTAAAAGAGTCCAAAGTCCCTTGAGGCTGGAGAGACGGTTCTGTGGCTAAAAGCACTTGATGCTCTTGTGAAAGACCAAAGTTTGGTTCCCAGCACCCATGTGGAGCAGCTCACAACCTTGACTTTAGCTCCAAGGAATTCGTCACTCTCTTCTGGCCTCTGAGTGCATCTGCATGCACATGCATGAGTGTGTGTGTGTACACCCTCATGTGCATACACATATTAAAAATAAAATAGTTTTACATTTTTCTTCTTTACTACCTCCCTGGCTAGATGAAATTCAAATATTTCAACTTTACCATTTCCTTCTTCTTCTAAGAGTTAAACCTAAGCTGATTGGTTCTGGGACAGCCTGGATTCATGAATCTATCATGACGGCTAAAACCCAGGAAGCATTCTGTAAATTCTGCTTTAAACACATGAATGATTTAAGGAGTGTTTAGTGTAATGACAATGGATATAACAGCTAATATTATGCACATCTGGTCCTATGCCAAACTGTTCATTTGCATTACATATTTTATCCAAGGGCAAACCTACACTGTGTATTATTGTGGTCTTTACATTGGATACCAAAGCTCAGAAACATTCAGTAACCTCTTCATAGTAAGCTGCTCATAGCAAGATACTACCTTTCTGTCATGAATTCAAAGCCAATTTTCTTAATTTCTGTCACTGTTCCCACTCTCATTGTAAGTAACAATATTGATCCTCACTGGGTGTCTAGCATTTGCTATGCTCCATACACATTGCATAACAATACATATGAATCCCCTAATAACTCATTTACTACTCATGAATGGGCATTCCTTTCATTTCTTTTCCTTAAGTTATTTAACATCTGAAATGCTGGGGTGTTTGTTTATAAAACATGGATAACCCAAATTTCCTAACCCTCCTGTGACAACTTTAGAGATTAAGTCTTCTAGCACAATGCACATCCTGTATGTAAAATAAACGCAGAACATGCCCCAGTCAGAAGCCCCCTTTGCCAAAATTTGACCTAACTGGCTCAACACTGCTTGCAGAGACCACTCCTTTGCAAGGCAGCAACTCAGAAATACACATTGTCTACACCCCAATTCAGATATCTCGGGATCTCTTTCAACTCAAGCTGCAAGCAACTCTCTTAAAGGATAAACACCAGTTTTCCAAAGAAAGGATGGAGGTCTCAGATGGGCATGGCTTGCAAAGGTCAGATATGGTTAGTGTGTGCTCCAAAAGGATGATGCCAGTGGCTGGATGTATGGAGTATAATTCCCTAATTAAAAATTAGCTTAAGAAGGTTGTGGTTTTTAAAATATATATCTTAAGTGTACACTGGATTATTTCTTTACATAGGAATACACCCCTGTAACCTCACCCAAGACAAATATGTAACACTTCCGGAACCCCATAACCCCCACCACCGCCCCAGAGTGATTTAAAATCTACAGAGAAATGACCTCTAAAATCAGAACAGAATGCAGAAAGTAAAGAACTTTCAATGCTGGCAGCAAGAAGGTGGGAGATGGGAAAGGTCATTTGGGTAAGACAAACCCGACTTCTGGCTTCGTTCCAACGGTGCGTGCAGAGTGCTTCTGTGCACTCACGTTCATTTTGTCCATCCGTCCTCAAAAGGGCTGCGACATGGTCCACACTTAATCCTGTTTTGCATGTGAGGAAACAAACTGGTTCAGGGTTTTGGAGAACAACTCCAACCGCAGCAGAATTGGCTGCAGGATCAGCTCAGCAAATCCATCCACGTGGCAGATGGACCTGGGAGGGCCTGGCGTCAGGTTACCAAGCAGCATCATAGCCGCCGGTATAAAAGCCTGGACCAGCTATCCTGGAACACCAGGGATCAACTCTGCCGCGCGCGCTTTGAATTTCTCCGCGTTTCTCTTGTTGGAAAACTGTCTGACTCTGAACACCAGGTATATGAATGGGAACCCAGCTCCTTCCTGGGTGTGAGACCCAGGTGGCCTCAGGCTCTCTGGAAGAAGCCACCATTTCTGGTGTGTGTGTGTGTGTGTGTGTGTGTGTGTGCGCGGAGGACTACAGTGTACTAGACATTTAAGGTTTCAGAAACTGCATGCACAAATGTACAAAGCAAAGAGCCTCTTGGCACTAGGGACAGAAGTGCAAGTTAGAAGACAAAGAAAGGTAAAGAGGTAGGACAGAAAAGACTGCAGCAAGCTGCAAATAAATCTACCTGGCATCGGATAGGACTAGAGACAGGGTGGGCGATAGATTGTTTTTCAATCTGTAAAAACAGTTTGTAATTGGGGCGAGGGATGCATTTTATCTTGTAAGGCTCAGGACAGGACGAAGTCGAAGAAAGGAGACAGAAATTTCTGTTTTCCTCCAGACTGCCTCTGTCAGGTATGCGTTTATGTGTTGCAGGCAGCCTCGAACAGAGGATCACCCCGTTCAGACACTAGCGGCCAGATGTGGTGTCTGGAGCGGCTCTTGCGGGACCGAGATGGGTTTCTCCCGGGGCGCGCCCACCGCTTCAGAGTTCGTTCGTCCGCTGCGTGCGCAAACGTGCTCACTCCAGATCGCATCCCAGAGTTCTGCATCCCACCAGGCTGGAGCCTAGCACGGCCTGGACTGCGCTGCGCGATGCCTGGGCTGCGGACGCAGAGACCGACGACGGTGCGGGCCGCACCGACTGGGACCCGCGCTCCCAGGCTGCGCTCTCGCTGCCGCACCTGCCCCGCGCGCGCACCGTTTACGGCTTCTGCGCGCTGCTCGAGAGCCGCACACGCGCCGGAAGGAGTCGCTCTTCCTCGGCCACCCGGGTGCCCCGGTCCGCCGGCCCGGGCTTCGCTACCGCGCGCACACCTACGCGAGCCCGCGCCGAGTCCCAGACACTCCGCGCCCTGCGCCGGGCGACCCAGACACCTCCCGGGTCCCGACGCCCGCTCCTGCTCCCAGCAGACGCCGCCTCCTGCGCTCCCCGGGTAGGCTGCTGAGCCGCGCGCTGCGGGTCCCCCGAAGTCCTGCCAGCGCGCCCCCGCGTCCAGCGGCGACGAGCACGAGCGCGCCGCCTCCTGCGCGTCCCCGGTCCCCACCGGCCGGTTGCCGAGCGCCTGAAAGCCGAGGCCAACGTTGGCTCTGGGCCGCGGGGCTTGCACGCTGCGCCTGGCGGCCGAGTACTGTCCGCGCAGCGCCTGCCTCCGCCTCCGCCTGCTGCGCGCTGAGGGCCCGGCCACCGCGCTCGAGCCCCGCGCCCTGGGCTGCCGCCTCAGCCTGGTGCTGCGGCCGTCGGGCCAGCAGCGCGCCAGTGTGGTCCGCCGCAGCCGCAAGGCCGCCCTGGACCAGGACTGCTGCTTCGACGGCCTCCCGGAGGAGGAGCTGCGCCGCCTGGCCGTGCGCATCAAGGCCGAGAGCAAGGGCCGCGGGCTGGAGCGCGGACGACCGCTGGGCCAGGGCGAGCTGCTGCTGAGCTCTCTGCTACTGCTCTGAGCCTGGCTTCCCTGGCGCCCTGGACACCTAAGGTCGCTTGGCCATGAGATACACAGAACTCTTTGCCCAGGGAACTTGTAGCCTCTTGGTCCTGTAACACTTGCAGGTTCTTGGCCCTGAGACACTCTTAGGTCTTAGTCCTGGCACACTCTCAGCCTCTTGGTTTTGGACAGTGACTGACAGCCATTTGTACAAAATAAACATGTGTTCGTTTTTTTTCTAATCAGGGCTTTGTTTCAGTTCAATTCTGGCAGAGATGATCCTGGATTATCACAATAACATATGTAGCTTATTTTGTGTGGGCAGACACCTTGAAATTTTTTTGTTGTTGTTGTTGAGCAATGGGGTAGTGTTGAGCAGTGTGCCCACTGTAGACAGCAATTGTATTTAATGTGTTCGCACATTCCAATTGGAAAATAGTTAATGTCGTACAATGTTAGACCATAAGTTCGTTTTAAAAGTTCGTTCATCCCATGACATCCTTTGAGACTGATAGTGTCAGTTGTCACTATTACGACCCAGGGTTTAGCAAGATTGATGAATAGTAAAGGTGCTTGCCCCCAAGCCTCATCGCCATAACTGGAATCTAGTGAGGTTTGGGAAACTTCTTGATGGAAGGAGAGGAAAAATTTCCTTCAAGCTTTCCTCCGGCATGACCTCACCCCAACCCCAATAATAGGCACTATTCCATCTTGCAGATGAGAATACTGAGGCACAAAATAAAGAAAAGTTGGGGTTTGAATGTAGGACGTAAGTATTGAAATGCTTGTCTGGGAATTGGAGCATAGCTCAGTTAGTAAAGTGCTTGCCTAGCACATACAGTGTCCTTAGGTCCTATGAACACATACCTGTAATCACAATACTGGGAGGTGGAAAGAGATGTGTCAGAAGTTCAAAGCCATCCTTGATACACAGGGAGTTAAAAGTCAGCATAAGCTAAATGAGCCGCTACCTGAAATGAATGATGAATGAATGAAAGAATGATGAATTGAATAATAAATATTCATCCTCCAAAAGTGTCTGGAAAAAATGGCTCCGAGTTTGAAATCATATTCCTCATTTTCATCAGGGAAAGCAGACTGGTGGAAATAGTGACATATGGACAAAGCTAATGACATCAGTCTGAGACTAGGAAAATGCTAACCCAGCTCAGACCCATAGGGCCCCAAACCCCAATTTCACTGACTAGGGCTGAGTTAATTTGCCATTGCAGCAGTCTGGAGAGCACACAAATGGGTGTTCTACCTCTGGCTTCCAACGAGCTTTCCTGAGTCTTAAGGACAATTTTCCTTCATCCCTCATACTCACTATCAAACTGGCTTACTCCTTCCTTTCTTGGGCAGGTAAGTAGGAAACATATCCTAAGCAAGGGCAAACGCCATTAAAATGTACAAGACAGCATAAGCCATGGCCACATTATCAGACTGGACTCAGAAATGGTTTCTGTTGCCACTCTATTTAACACTGTTAATAACAGGCGCTCCTGAAGAATGCTATTAAGAGAAGAGTTTCCGTTTCTGATACATCTCAAACTGAATATTGTGGTGAGGATTTACAACAGTGACCGTTGGAAAATATCACCACTGTCTAAATCCCCTGCTTCCAGCAGTTTGCTGTTAGCCAGGGAGCGATGGTTTAACAGTAGTTCCTGTCTGACTCTGCCCTTTTCCATATTTACTATATCCTTGCCCTTCAAGCCAATTGTCTTTCTACATATAAACCTTTTCATGATTCTAGAGGTCCCCTAAAGTGGAAATAGAAAGTGGAAACAACTTAGCTGTATGATATGTTGACATGGGTTTTCTGTTTTCTTTGCACTGGTAGTTGAGGTAATTGCCAGTCCTTATTAATAACTAGAATGCTGCAGTCTCTATCCCTACTAGATTATACGCATGCCATTTTCTTAGGTAAATTTCCCCAAGAAAGTGAATTAATAGTTTTTAAAGTCCTAGTTTCTCCAAGAAATTGTGGTGGGTACTTCTAACCAGAATCCCCATCAGTAAAAGATACAGTTGACCTGAAGTCTAAGACTATAGTGGGAAGGATTTCTAAAAGACTGAAATACAATGAAAAAACAAACACTTGAACCATGGAATTATCTGCTTGAAGAGAACTTTAAGTATCGTTTTGTGCAACTATGTAATGTCTTAAGAGTGGGTCAAAATGGTCAATATTACATTGCTTCAAATCACATACATAAATATGTAAGAGCTAAAACCAAAACTAATTCTTTTGTCTTTTAACCTAGTGAACTCCTACACCAGTGATTACAAAAAGACAAACATTTGCATAGATTTATTTCACATCACTGAGGAAATTTGAATTACATTTAACAAATCATATTTGTTATATATTTGCCATACCAGCAGTCTTTTCTGGGAGCAGTTAAATTTGGTTGTTCTTGCTGCCCTCTAGTGGATTGATCAGGGTTTGTTCGTGGATCTTACCTTGGTAGATAGACCATCTCAGGTAATCAAAGTTCTGTTTTCTTTTTCTTTCTTTTTCATAATATTTTTAAAAACATGGTTTCTCTTGTACCCAGTCTGGCCATCTCAAACTAGCTGTGTAGTCAAAGATGACTTTGAACCCCTGAGTCTCCGAGCTCCACCTTCCAACTGCTGGAATTATGGGCTCAAAAATGGACATTGTTAAAGTTGTTTATTAATATTAGATTGTAATAGAATTCCCCCAAATAAAATAACCAAATATAAATGAGAGAGAAGGTGTGAAAACATCATTATAATAAAAAGGGAGGGCTGGGTGGTATGCTTATGCCCTCAGATGGAAGAATCTATCAGATCCCCACAAGTTCAAGTGAAGACTGGCTACATAGCAAGATCCTGTATCAAAACTGAGAGAGGGAAAGAGGTCTAGCCTGGACTACATAACAAGACCCTGAATCAAAGGGACAGAGAGAGAAAGAGAGAGAGAGAGAGAGATCACAATGGACTTTTTTTCCCCACTGCACTGGAAAATGAGTCCTGAGAGATTAGTTTCTGGGTCCATATAGATGTTGAAATCTTCAGGTGCTCAATGTCCCTTATATAAAATTATATATTGTTTCATTATTTGTGTACAGCCTATGTACATCTTCTAAATAATTTGTAGGTTGACTATTACACCTAACATGGTATGAATGCCGTGTTAAGTAGAGTTTATATGTGTTGTGTAGGGAATTATGAGAAGAAAAATCTGCACGGACCAATACAGAAGCAATTAAAACAGTATTTCTATCAATAGTTGGTGGCATGTATTAGCCAAGTATTTGAATAAAGGGGTGCGTGCGTGGTGACAGTGGCTTGTTGCTTTTGGAAACCGTCTGTAACTGTGCTCTGAGGCTGGAGAGGTGGCTCAGTGGTTAAGAGTACTTGCTGCTCTTGCAGAGAACCCAGGTTCAGTTCCCAGCACCCACACCAAGTGGCTCATAACCACCTGTAACTCCAACTCCTGGGGTCCAATGTCCTCCTCTGAGCTCTCTGGGCATCTTCATACATGTGGTGCCCATACAGACATGCAGGCACACACACATACAAGCTACACGAATGACTTACCCAAACAGTGGTTGTAAAGCTAGAAGCTCACAAAGAATTTATTTGCCATTAAAAAAAAAAACATAAAATGAAAACAAGAAAGGAAAGAAAAATCCTCATGTCATTCACCCACCTTGATAACTCACATTGATTGTCAGCTTGACTCGAGCAATGAGTCCCATGCTGTGGGCATGTCTCCAAGGGAGTGTCCAGATTAGACTCATTAAGGCTCATAAGCCTCACCTCAACTGTGGCTAGGGTCCGCCTGAAAAGGAGAAAACAAGCTTAGCACAGGTTTCATTTCCCTTTACTTCCTGACTGAAGGCCCAGTGAGTCACCTGATCCAACCTCCTGCCCCCTGACGCCCCACCATGACAGAAGGTACATGACAGATGCAGCTAGAAGCCCAAGCCAGTCCTCCTTTCCTTTGGTTATTTGGCCAGGCATTCAGTAACAACAATGAAGAAATAACTAATACGCCTACTAATGTCCCCCAAAGCCAGTTTGAACAGTATGTGGCCTTCTTTCAAACTGATGTCATAGCTGTTATAGACCCATAATAAAATTCATAGCTAATGAAATTTGCTATATCCATGCCAAAAAATATAAAAGCTGGGTTTATAAGCACAGTAAGATATTTCAGATGAATTTCCTGTTTATTTAATGTTCACTTTACAAGTCTTGGGGCAGAAGATCCCCTTTATAGACCAGGATTCACCTGGAATACTTCCAAATAGTGACAAGGTGTTAGCAGACTCCCTGGGAAAGTGGTACCTTGAAATGAATGACCTAGCAGATGTGCAGACATTGCAAAATGGCATTATCTTCTACAGCATTCATACTCAAAAGTGCATAATCAGGTTCTCAAAAGCAATCATGTTTTCAGTAAGTTCACGCTCTTCCACTTGGCTCCATTGGTTGCTAACCTCGGCAGATTGCGGCTGCATGGATCCCATTGATTCCCAGTCACAAATGCCTGAACAGACTGGATTCCTTTAAATCTCCCATGCTTCTCTTGCTTTAATACAGAGATCACATAGAGACCAGGTTCTTTCTTGAATTTCAAGTGGCTTTGCCCAAATCTAGTGTTCTCATCTAAGCCCCGGGATCACTGGAAATTGCTGGGGTGCATGTAAGTGGAAAACTGGATGCGTGTCATTTAGGCAGATCAAGCCACACTGAAGCTTGAGTCTGGAGAGTAGAATGCACTGTCTTTGTAAAATAAAGTAACAAGGCAGTGGTTTTTAAATTTTTACTCAGAAAAAAAGGCACTTAAACTGGCATATTATTTTATTGCCTGGAAGCTTTTCATTGAATAAGTTAAGACATTTAACCACAGAGGCAAGATTGCATTTATCATATGCAACGATAGGCCCCTAGAGTCCAGTGAGAAATGAGAACTCTCTTTTCCATCCCACCCTCTAATTTTTTTCCATAAATTTATTTTTTAGATGTTTATGCATGTCTGTATGTGCACCCCATGTATGCAGTTGCCCACAGAGGTCAGAAGAGGCGCCAGAGCCCCTGAAGCTGGAGTTACAGGTGGTTGTAAGCTGCTTCACTCGGGTGCTGGGTCCTGTGCATTATGATGAACCCATTGCTCCTAACAACTTCTTGATGCTCCATAATGATCCTTGTCTTCTTCCTCTGCTTACTGCCTATCTCCCACCCCAAGAAACAGATCATCCGCTCTCTGATTGCTGTAAATGACTTTACATGTGTGGGCTTTTATGTGAATTGAAAACCAGAGTGTTCTTTTTGGTGGGTGTGGCTCCTCTTTCATCGTTTACTATCTGAGATGTATCCATGCCATTTCCCACATCAGTGGTCTCTCCCTTTATCCTGCTGAAGATGACCACTGCGTGGAGATGCTGAGATTCCTCACTCATGCACCTGCTTGAACTGTTTTCTGTTCCTTATGTTTGCCCCTTCTTTCCCCTCTTCTCTCTCTTTTCCTCCACTCTCCAGTTTTAGTTGAGAAACTAAACTGGTTATTTTTCTCTTCTCTCAGCACAGCAGCTACATTTCTTCTTATCATTTCTCTAGGAGTTAGCCTAGTCTGTGTGTGCATGTAGTATGAATTATAATTAAATATAAGCCCACTTCTTTTCTGAAGCAGAGTCTCATGATCTCATATAGCCCGGGCTGGCTTCAAACCTATCATGTAGCTCAGGGCTAGCTTTAAACTTACTATAAAGCCAAGGATGACCTTGAACTCCTCAGTTCTCCCATCTCTGTCTCCCATGTGCTAGGATACTGCCATGTGTCATGACAGCTGACTCAATCCACTTTCTAGTAACCCTACACGGCTCCATTCTGTCAACCTCAAACAACAGAGGAGATGGTCACAAAAGGATAACATTTATTAGAAGATAGCAGAGCAACACACGTGCCATAGTAAACCATGGGCAAATCCAAAGAGACTGAAGCAAGAGGAAGTTTTTAAAGGTGAAATGGGAAATATCACATGAGGTGTTTCAAAACAATAATCCTTGGCTACAAGGATCAATAGCAAACATGGCAGCAGTTCAAGTTTAAACAGATAGTTTCTGGGAAATGTCTTCCCAGAAAGTCTGGTGACCCACATTTAAGGCCATGGTTCTCAGTCTTCTGTGAATTCATTATTGTTATGTCTTCACAGAAGGTCTGGTGACCCTCCTATAAGGTCATGTATAGTCCTGTCAGTCTTCTGTGAATTTATTATTGTTATTATCAATGAGATCTGCACACGTTTCCTCCTTCAAAGCCTTCCTGCTTCCTTTCTCCTTTCTTTCCTTTATACTATCATTTCTAGAGCTGCACAAATCTGTGTCTGTATCACTGCTGATGACCTTGGCAATGGACCACTGCAGGAGGAAAAGTGAAACCCTAATGTTTTCTTCTTACCCTTTAGACTGTTGCCTTCAGTCCTCCCACATGTCTGATATTTGGTTTCTACCATTCCTTTTATCAAATGTTTACCTATCTCCCTTGTCCCCAGATATCACTGGTACCACCTCTTCCCATTTTTCCTAGCATGTCAATCACTAGCATGTCAGTCACTCATAGGACACCTTTTGGAACTGTCATGCGACTTGGATCTTCTGTCCTGGGTCTCTCCTTCATCATTTTCTTTCCTTTGCATTCCAGCATAAGACTTCTGATCACTCCTCAGACATGCTGTTTGTCAAGAAAGCTACTTCTGTTGCCATGTTTTAAACCCCTAACGTTTCCTTTAGCTATTCTAGCAGTTTACATGTTTCTATTGCCTTCCTCCCTCTTCAGTGTTGTTTCCTTTTCCCATTACAAACCTTAACACCTAAAACCTAAAATTATTTAAAGCTCCAGATCAAATTATGAAAATTTTACATCATATCCCAATCTGGATCTTCTGTTCGCCTCAGTGTCCTTGTTTATAATCTCCTCTGTTGTCTTTGGTTTGCCCTTAGAGCAGCATCCTCTTAGAGCTGCAACCTTGTAGCTCTTTCAGCCTTTCACTGCTACACTGGAACCTGCTGATGCAGTGAAGAGGGTAAGCTGCAGACAATCTATGGTTAGCTCTTGGTCTTTTAGGGGCAGGAAGATGACACAGTGGGTAAAACAAACCTAGCATCGTGAGTCCAACCCCTGGACCCATGCAAAAAGCAGAAGCACCCAGGTAGATTTATGGAGATCCCTTCGTCAGGAAGCTGACAATCCTGTCCTCTCTTCTTGTATCACCAGCAGCTGGTGGAGCAGAAATATGAGCAGTCTATTGACATCAGAGCTACCACACCCTGGTGGAGCCAGTTTCTAACAGCCACAGGTCAGAGGCACCACTCCATTCACAAATGGATGTTGGGCCTGACGCTGTTAAGTGTTGGCTGTTCATAACACTTGGATTTTTTTAATCTCTGGAATCCAAGGTGGAGAGCAAAACATTTTCTAAAGAATAACTTAAGATTTAAAGTAAGAAGAATGCGAGTTTATTTCTGTGTGTTTGTGTGTGTCTAGCTCTCAGCTATCATTTAACATCTGTGTCTTTTGGCTCCTAGCCTTTCTAAATGCCATTTCATCATAAATCAAGAAAAATAATATTACCAATCACATGTGATTCCTTTCTTTTCCCTCCTCCTCCCTCCCTTTCTTCTTCCTTTTCTCTCTCTCTCTCTCTCTCTTCTCTCTCTCTCTCTCTCTCTCTCTCTCTTCTCTCTCTCTTTCTTTCTTTCTGTCTTTCTGTTGAGGCAGGGTCTTACAAGAAGCCATGGCTGGCCTGGAACTTGCTACATGGACCAAGCTTGCCTTAAACTCACAGAGATCTGCCTGCTTCTGCCTCCTGAGTGCTGGAATTAAAGGTGTACATCACCATGCCTGGTCCCATATGTGATGAAGGTTGAAAGAAAATTATGTTATTTTAAGTTCTGAGCTAGTAGCTGGTTCTCAGAGCCACTTGATAAATACTCTGCATTTGTTTCCTTTTTCATAAAAATCTAGACTTTCTTGTCAAACTTGTAGAGTGTTAGGCCAACATTATCTCCTGAATGAGCTGGTAGGAAAGTTGAACCTGGGAAAGTCATTTGGGAAAGGAGATGAAGGTACCAAACAATAGTAATGTAAAGATTATTTTTCTGTTCCAGACAAGTTCTCATGAAGCCCAGGCTGACCCCACCCCCACTTGCTCCCTAGTTGAGGTGTGACTTGAACTTCTGATCTTCTTACCCCAACATCATGAGTGATTATGAGTTTCTCACCACAACCAGTTCAGATCCAAGTCACTAAATAAGTGCACCGAGATTTAGATTCCTTTATACCACAGTCACAGGAGGAAGGACATCATGAGCAGACCCTGACGCCCAGCGAAGGCAGTGACTGATGCCTATTTGACCACAAGTCCTCCTCTAGACCTCAGGAAGCCAGGGTGGGGTGGACTCTTGTCCACAGAGGAAGAGGATTAAAAGGTAGCTTTACAGAAGGAACTAAGTTTGAGAGCCCAAATAAACTGTGTTGCAGAAACATCCCAGAAGTCCACGGGAGCTCCTTTATAGAAGGTTCCCTTGGTGATCATGTTGTTGCTGGAAATTTAACCTCCTGCCTTCTCAGCACACGTAATTAGAATATTGGATGTCTTTTAACAATTAGAAGACAGCAGTCAGACTCCCAGTTACTCATCCACTATAGCTGATCACTGTTGGACATCCCTGTTCCTCCATCTTTGGAAAATATTTGGCTGCATAATAAATACATCAGTTGGAAAAATGATCTGTCCTGGAAAGTGAGTCAATCAAAACTTTTGTACTAAAAGTACAATGACTAGGTTTGAGCCAAGATTGATTTTATTATTTTTATTATTATTTAATCCATTCTTCTGAATTCTAAATGAGGACCTGGGAGTTCCATTGCTGGACAAAGGCCCTGAAATTTGGTAACTATTTATTGTCGTAAAACATTTTCAAATGTTATTCAAACATAAGTCGACAACAGTTGACAGAACTTATATATACCTGTCAACTTACAACAACTTGCTTAGCATCTTCACATTGCAGATAAAGGAGAGACGGAAAGCAATGGGTTCCAGGGGTTTGAGCTGGAAGTTAACGGTGCTTCCTGACTCCAAGCCCCACTTTCATGTGACACAGCATGAGCTACATTGTTGTATTGTTGAACTTTTAGACTACAAATGGATTCATCCATAAAGTGCTTGCTATATAAACCTGAAGACCTGGGTTCGTATCCCCAGCACCCACATAAAAAGTCAACGTGCCCTTGGGGAGGTAGAGACGGGATCTGGAGGCGCACTGGCCCACTACTCTAGCCACAGTGTGAGCTATAGGTTCAGTGCTGACCTTGTTTAAGAAAATAAGGTGAATAGCCCATAGACCCATGGCTGCCACACATGCATACGTCTGTATACATCACACATGTGTATGTCACACACATTTTAAAATAATATAAATAGACAAAAATTTGTACCATTACAGAATATTTGAAAACTGGTCATCGCCAAAATATAATCTCTTTGCTTTCAACTAAGACTGAAGGTATTTCTGTCTTTGTCCACTGCCTCCCAGCCTTTGCTCCTAAGTGAGAACATGTGCATATGTTTATATAGTTCTGATAAGAATGCATACTGTTGTGATTATAATTTAAGAATTGCTCCTGTTGTCATTAAGTCTTCATTAGCATAGTCTTTGAAGAAGATACATAATAATTAACATAATATGTCTCTATTGTTGAACTTTTTCACTCTTCCTACTTTATTTTATTTTTTTCTTTAAAAATTTTTAGAGTCTATCAACAAATCCTTGTGTTGGCCCATAGCAAGGACTCATAAGCACACTCTTTTCAGTTGGCTCTATTTTCTTTGGCAAAGTAAATGTAGAAAAGTGGCTTGCCAGGGAGGGGGAATCCTAAATTTAATAAACATGTGACTAAGGGACTGAGCCTGTTTGTGGAAAGCACAGTACTTACTGTGTTCCTGCAGTTAAGACAGAGCAGGAGGAATGAGGATGGTGTGACTGACATGCTGACATCTACTGTGTCATCTACTGATGACTGCAAGGGTCTCCTTCTGAGAGGATCTGATGGTCTGGGATCCAGAGAGAAGGAAGCCCTTTCATCCAAGGGAGGGAGGGAGGGAAGGAGAGAAGGAAGGGAGGGAGAGAGGAAGAAAGAACCCAACCATTGCCTTCCCTGGTATGCTAACTGCCTACATAAAGTGCCTGGGAAGAGAAGCTAGGAGTAATGAGTTCATTGTATCAAAGTCAGTCTTGATTTACTGAGAGAATAAACTGATATCACACATATACTTCTACAGACTTGTGCTTTCAAAATTAAAGCTTCATCATGAATGTGAGCAATGTGTTATTAATTAATTAACGTACAAAGCAAGGAAAGTGTTGTGCAATTAGAATTCCTTGTGTACAATTGATTTAGACTATGGCAAACATGAAGGGAGGAGTGTGGGTATGTCCTGGGAAGATTTTGGATATCGTTGGTGAACTTCATTATAGACAAATAAGAATCTGGGGCTGGAGAGACGCTCAGGGCTTAAGCACACCAGAAGAACCAGGTTCGGTTCCCAGCACCCACCATTCCCTAAGTCCTGTTCCACTGATCTCTGCAGGCACCAGGCATACCTGCGATGCACAGGCGTACATGCAGACAACACACATAAAATAAAAAGAAACAAATCTAAATAAATAAAAAATGTTAATTGAAAGAATGACTGCTACTAAAATCAGGACAGCTAGCAGGTGCTGGTGAAGACACGGAGAAGACTTAACCCTGACATGGTGGGAATATGAGTTAGGAAGGAAAACAGTAGGAAGGTGCCTACAGAAATGAACAATGGCTCAGTCTATAACGCAGAAATCCTATTACCAGGCACATAAGGGAATGATGTTAGTATTTCAAAGAGTGCTTACAGCCCCACGTTCATGGGGACACTGTTCATTATTACCAGGAAGTGGAACCATGGACTGATAAACAGATTTTTTTAAATGTAGCATACACACACCACAGAAAATTATTTGGCTGTGAGAAGAAGGGAATCATCATTTGCAACAAAATGAATAGAAATGGGAGAGATGAAGTGAAATAAACCAGACCCAGAATGACACATAAAACATAATCTCACTCACAGTAGACTTTTTTTTATGGTCAATGATTTTTTTCTTTTCTTTTTAAATTAATTTATTTATTCACTCTACAGCCCAATATATAAGCCTTTCCTCTCTTCGAAGTACCCCCTCATACAAGTCCTCCCCCATTCTACCTTCCCATTCTATTTTGAGAAGGGGAAACTCCCTTCTGGTTGTCACCTCTCCCACTAACGCCCCTATTCCCCACCCCCCTGCACATTAAGTCACTGAAGGACTAGGCACATCCTCTCCCACTGAGGCCAGACAAGGCTGTCCACTTAGGGGCATAGGACCCACAGGCAGGCAGGCAACAGGCTCAGGTACAGCCCCTGCTTCATGCAGGTTGGGGACCAACATTAAGACCAAGCTGCTCGTCTGCTACATATGTGGAGGGGTATAGGTCCAGTCAGTGCTTGCTCTTTGGTTGGTGATTCAGTCTCTGGAAGCCCCCAAAGGTTCAGGTTAGCTGACCTGTTGGTCTTCCTGTGGAGTCCCTGTTCTCGTCAGGTTCTTCAATCTATCTCCCAACTCTTCTGTAAGACTCCCCAAGCTCCATCTAATGTTTGGGTGTGAGTCTCTGCCTCTCTTTATTGGCTGATGGGTAAAGCCTCTCAGAAGACAGTTATGCTAGGTTCCTGTCATACATGTCTTTTCGTGTCTGGGTTACCTCACTCAGGATGATATTTTCTGGTTCCATCCATTTGCCAGTGAAATTCACAATGTTCTTGTATTTAATGGCCAAATAGTATTCCATTACATAAATGAACCACATTTTCTTTATCCATTATTCAGTTGAAGGACATCTAGGTTGTTCCCAGTTTCTGACTACTACAAATTAAGCTATACCAGAAAAATTTAAAAGCTGCCATGTAGAATTGACAGCAGAAAAATGATTCTCAGATTAGAAGGATGGGAAAAGTTTTTCATGGATCCAAGTCACCATCAGATGGTAGAAAGAAGCTCTCATGTCTCCTGAAGCAGGGTGGCTACAGACAATGATGATGCGTTGTGTGTTTTGTGTCAGAGAAATGGCACATGTCTGAGGAGACAGATATGCATACCCTGACTTGACCATTACACAGTGTCTGCAAGTGCCATCATTTATGGTATCAAAAATATGCTCCACTTTATGTGCCTGTTAAACATTTCAAGGTGCAAACAAACATACAAAAGAATAGAGTTTTTATTATGCATGCAGCATTACCTCATTGTCTCTATTGGGTACATCAGCCATCCAGCATGTTTAATGATACTGAAACAAGAGTAGGAAGCCAGCCATTGTACAATGCCAGCATCCTAGAGGCTGAACAAAGAAGATTGCAAGGCCAAGGATAGCCTGGGCTATGAGTGAGACCTTGTCAAAAAGAAAGGAAGTAGAAAGGAAGAAAGGAAAGAGGGAGGATGGGAAGGTAAAGAGAAGGGAGGAAGTGAAAGGAAAGTAACAGGAAGGAAGGAAGGAAGGAAGGAAGGAAGGAAGGAAGGAAGGAAGGAAGGAAGGAAGAAAGGAAGGAAAGGAGGAAAGAAGGAAAGAAGGAAAGGGAAAGGGAGTTAGGAAGGAAGGGAGGGAGGGAAGAGGAAAGAAGAAACCTAATGGGAGAGAAAAGGAGGGGAGAAAATAGGAGACACAGATCTAGTTCAGCATTGTAATTCATGGGCAAGACACCTTGCTCTTGGGCTTTAATTTTCTCTACAGCCCTCAGACAAGTAATACAATCATCTGTGTATCATAAGGTCAGGTTAGGAGAAACAAACTTAAAACCGGTAGGGTTACAAAGAAGAAAATGGAAGGGCAAGGGGACAAGAGGCCAGGAGAAGTGGGAAATTAGATATATACATAATCCAGACTCCCCTCCCCCAAATATTTTAGGTGGAAAATACACTACAGGGCCTGGGAGGTGGCTCAGTTGGAAAAGTGTTTGCCTTGGGGACCTGAGTTTAAGTTCCAGAATGCTAGAAGGCACAGGCTAGTGAGAGACCATGTCTAAAAAGGGTGACATGGATGGAGAATAGAGAATGCAGACTTGAGGTTGTTTTCTGGCTTTCCTACTCATACCTGTGTGCACACCAGCACACATACAACATGCATATATATGCAAACTGGTATTTGGGGATCATAACCAGGAAGTTTCAGTTTTAGACTTTGTGATATAACGTTACACACTTAATAAAAGGGATCTACTTCCAGAAAATAAAACAAAACAGTTCAGCTTCTATATATGATCAAAGCAGAGTCTTCCACATAGAATTATCTTAGAAACAAGTTACTGTCATGAAATTATCGAAAGACCCCCTATGGAGCCAAAGACTTCATCATCAACAAATTATCTGAATTAAGGGGCAGAGCTGTCTACAGTGACATTCCGTGCACATGAAAATGTCAGGCCAACACCTAGGGATAAGAACTCAAATGAATCCAGGTCTTTTGCTGGTGAAAACAGACTTTTTTTGTGAAGAACTGATGCTTAGCCTTATCGCCTTAAACCAAGTAGAGAGAGATGAATCAGTCAGAAGCCATTGAATTCACAAAGCCTTCAAACACCCCCACATTAGCTACTCTTTTCTGTGTTATAACAAAATGCCCTACAGATGCAATTTAAAAAGGAGCAGCTTATTTTAGTTCACAGTTTAGAGAGTTCAGTCCACCATCCAGGGAACTCAGGACAGAAACTCAAAGCAGGAACCTGGATACGGGTATGGTTGATACAGGGCCCATGGAAGAATGCTGCTTACTGCATACTCCTCCAGGCTTGCTCAGCCTGCTTTCTTATTGCACCCAGGGGCACAAGTCCAGGAACTTCCCACAGTGAGCTGTACCTTTTCTTATCAATCATCAATAAATGAAATGCAACACAGGTTTGCTCACAGGCCAGTCTGGTAGAAGTATTTCTCAATTGAGGTTCTTTCTTCCCCCAAAGACTCCAGTGTTTGTCAAGTTTAAAAAAGCTAGCCAGAAAACCAGGGCTTCAGGCATGCTACGTAACCAGTCTACGAACTCAGCTGTATCCCAGCCCTGTTGTTTTGATTTTCATTGTTGTGAAAAATCACCATTCAGGTATCCATCTAATTACTTCACCATTCATGCACACAGGATGAAATCCCAGTGACCAAGATTCAATCAGATAGTCACAAATGAACTTCGCCTTTGAGGACACTCAGAAGCCATGGATCTAGACTGCCCTTACTGGTCTTTCTTGTGCCTCTGTCTGAGTGAGTACTTGAAGAAAGAGCTCAGAGTCAAAGACATTTCCACAAGAAATGGTTTTCCTGTGGTCTGGATAAGAAGCAGCTGCTCTTAAATCTTTCCATTGATCAATACCTTCTTTCAGGGGCTTGTAAACCATTCAATCAGTATGGGCCCTCACTTCTAAAAGTCTGCAAATCAGGATGGGCTTACCTCAAACACACACTTCCAAGTATCAACCAATCAATGGCTGGCTCTGAGAATAGCCTTGTTTATCTGTTTATCTGTGTCTCTAGGTTCCCCAGTCTCTGAGCTCCACACTTCCAGCCTTTTCTGCCTAGGGATCATGTGCCCTGTCAGCACCTTTCTTTCCTACTGTAATTGTGACCTCAGTTTTGGTTTTCTCTGTTTTGAGATCTGATGCTGAGTCCTGCTCTCTTCCCTGTTTAGCAAGATCCATCCATGAAGACGGTGGATGTATTATTACAAGGCACCTAGAGTTGGAAGAGCTAGGAAGGCAAGTGGGGATGAAGGAACTCGGAGATGAATTCATCCAGATGAGCCACAAACATATAAGCCAGTGCTTGCACAAAGGGTAGACTTAACTCATGAACAGCCTTCTCCCAGGCACTGGGAAGCAGCCTGGAGCAAGATGCAATTGGATACAAACAATAATGAACTTAAAGATAGACCACAAGGTAAACCCAGATACAATCAGTAACAGACAGATAATTCAGCAGAGTGAAGGGACTGAAGCTAACAGCCAAGGGAGGCCTGTCTTGACAGATAGATCATCTGAGATAGGTCAGGCCAACCTTGCCAGGCCTGGGGATATCATACCCTGGACAAGGACCACAGTGCCAGACCGTGAGCCTCTCTGCTCTAACTACTAATCCTGAACTAGGGTTTGCGCTCCTCTGCCGGTGTGTCAAATTACTCATCCCTAAACTCCAAAAACCTTCATGAGATCAGTAATGGCGGCACCATTGTGGACACTTGCTGTCTTTTTATTTAAAGTAGGTGGGGCACATGGCACATGACACAGATCTGTCAGCACGTCTATGGCTGTCCAGATGTTTCTTCTCCTAAGACACGATGAAGGGAAGAGAAGAGGAGTAAACCACCTGCCAGGGGAAAACAGGAACCAGATGGTGGTGTTTATGACCTCTTTTCCCTTCGCATATGTGAGGAATGCTTGCGAAACTTCTAGGAATTGAGCAGTAGATTAAAAAAAAAAAAACTGTATGAGAGTTAATTACTAGTACCAACAGCATCATTGTGTCTAATCGTACCTGAGCTGGAAATAGAAAACTGAGCTTATCACACCCTTCAAAGCCTGTCACAGGCAGTAATCCGAGCCTAGAGGAGATGAGAAGGGCTGTCTTTGGGGAGTCCAGTTCCTGTCAGCACTTCTCAGCATGGAAATGAGTAACTGTAAAATTGAGAATCTCTAAGCAGGTGTGAAGACGGAGGCAGGACCTTCTGGGGAATAATGGTAAGTATTCTCAAGGAGTCTGGCAGCGTGAATCAGGAGAGAGGCTGTATTAAGGTTCTCCTCTGGCCAGGTGTGGGTCTCCTCTAAGTGTGGGCTTCTCCCTCTGTGGAAGTGAAGGATCTGACCACAGCAGTAGTTTCCCAAAAACACTTTCTGTATGGAGTCCTCTCTGCAAATGGAATCTTAAACAGAGCTTTACATTGATACTGGAGTTCAAATTTGGGCCCTCATGAGTAACAGCAATTACTCTATGGGCTGAACTTGATCTCTGAGCCCCACCTGGTCTTGTTTCTGGTTTGTGTCAGGCTGTGTTCTCACTGTCCCTAAGAAACATTAGTGAGCCAAACAGACACATGTCTCAGCTCTCATGGGTTTATAATCTGGCAAGGGGAGGCAGGATGAGTAGACATAGTAAGTCAACAAAGTATACGACATGACAACATGCTAACTGTTGGGGGTTGGTCTGGTGCTGCTATGTATACAACCTCCGAACCTCAAGAACTAGTTGCCCCAACTAGCACATTCTCACATAACCAACTGATGTTGTAGGAAGCTGGCTCCTCTATAACCTCTGATCGGTCAACTAAAAGGCTAGACAGACTGGAGCTGGGCAGAAGAGAAGTAGGTAGAGCTTCATTTCTCAGGCTTGTGGGGCACAGGCAGGAACCACAAAGCAGAGGGGGGAAGGGAGGGAGGGAGGGAGGGAGGGAGGGAATAGGGAGGGGAGGGGGGAAGGAGGGAGGGAGGAAGGGAGGGAGGGAAGGAGGGAAGGAAGAGGAAAGGGAGGGAGGGAAGGAGGGAGGGAAGAGGAAAGGGAGGGAGGGAAGGAGGGAGGGAAGTGGGGAGGGAGAGAGGGAGGGAAGGAGGGAGAGAGACAGAGAGGAAAGAGAAGAAGGAAGTCACTTTGGGCTAGTAGGGGTTGTGAGCATGTGGCCATGCAGACTGGCCTGATAAAGCAGGAGAAACACAAATGGAACAAATGCAAGTATTTATGGGGATTTTGGCAGGGAGAGCAGACAAGATAACTTAGAGAGTTGATATCTGCCCAACTGCAGTACTTTAAAGCTTATTATAAATCTAAAGGTCTCTGTGTCTTTTATTTGGAAACTAAATGGTGGGAAGTAGGTTAAAAACCTCTAGTAGATATTTAAAGGCAACATGGGGATATAACAAACCCCAATAATAATAACAACAACAACAATAACAATAATAATAACCACTCCAGTTAACAGGTAATACCAATATTGGAGGAAGATAAGAGAGGCTGTGGAAGAGGAGTTACCAGAAGCACAGGGGACAAGAGGAAATGGTGAAAATGCTATCTCACAAAATAAAATGGAGAATGATTACACTAGATGCAGAACGTCCATCTATGGCCACTGCACCCACACAAGCACACAGCACACACACATACACACACACACACACACACACACACACACACACACACACACACACAGAGAGAGAGATCCCTCTACACATGGTCCCCGAGCCATATGCACTATCCCATTCATGACAAAGAAAATAGGTTGCATTGATTTGAATCCATACTGAACTCCACCTAGAAACTGTTGCAAGAGAGATGGATGTTTCTGGCACAGACAGGTACAGAGTGTCCATCTACCTGACTCACTCATCTCTGCAGCCTCTATTTCTGGAATTATCACAGTTTAATCCAGTATGACAAGCAAAATTGATCTCTCATCCTCGAAGTGGTCAATTAGTGACGGCTGCTCAGCAGTGTTTGAAGGTAGAGAAGCCACACCCAGGGTCATCATCAGCTACAGAAAAACTGTGATTGGTTAGTAATGTCTACCCTAGGCACCCATAAGAAATCACCGTCCCACCTCCCATTCTTGTTTGGAGCTTTCTTTTATTTATTTATTTGTACTATATTTTTTATTTCTTTCCTCCCCCTCTATTCAGAAGGCACCAATTAAAACACAAGCACCAATACTGAAGCCATGTGCATCCATTCAAAAGCTTGTGTGCTTTGAGGGGCATTTTCCATTAGTGAAGCGTGACCCTGAGCCCTTAGTTGGCTGTAGTGTGGCCCACCATTCAGAGTGCAGCTCTGTTACTGTTTCTAGATGACAGATCACGTGATCACAGTAAAGTCGAAACATCCCCTCTTCAAAGTGTTCAAGTGGACTGTCTACTGTCCTTTCCCTTCTTAGTCTTAGAGAAGTTACTTTTTGAGACTTTGGGTTTTTTTGCCAAGTGATCTCTGTGAATCATCTCACCTTCTCCTGTCAATTCAAGAGAGTAGGTGGGGCCTGGAGAGATGGCTCAGTGTTTAAGCACTGGCCATTCTTCCAGAGGTCCTGAGTTCAATTCCCAGCAACATATGGTGGCTCACAACCATCTATAATAGGATCCGATGCCCTCCTTTGGTGTGTCCGAGGAGAATGACAATGTACTCGCATATATAAAATAAATAAATATTTTTAAGAGAGAGAGAGAGAGAGAGAGAGAGAGAGAGAGAGAGAGAGAGAGAGAGAACTAGGTGGGATTCCTCTTCATTTCCAGAGGTGGCTTTAGGTGGATCGATTATATAAGGTCATAGGCAAAGGATCTGTGTCCATTTCTGCCCACTAAGTCCCTGCTCTCTTTTGCTTTAAAAAATTAAGGGAGTGGACTGAAGAGTTGGCTCAGCAGTTAGGATGGTTAAGAGCTCACTGTCAGCTCCTCCAGAGCTGCCTCCTGCCATGGGGGTTAGACTCCCATGGCAGCTCACAGCTGTCTGTAACTCAGTTCCAGACAATCCGAGGCCCCTCCTTCCTCTACCTGCCCCAGGTATGCAGGTGGTGCACAGACATACATCCAGACAAACATTCAAACACACTGAATAAACATAAATCAAAATTTTAAAAAGTTGGGAACTGGCAAGAGCTTTGTTGGTAAAAATGCTTGCTGTAAAAGCATGGGGACCTAGATTGAAACCCCCAAACTCATGTTTTAAAAAGTGACATGCTGTAACATGCATTTGTAATCCTAATACTGGGAGGTGGAGGAAGGCAGATCTCCATGGCCAGCCAGCCTAGTCTAATGGTGATGTTTCAGGCCAGGGAGAGACCCTCTCTCAAACAACAGCTAGGTGGATAGCACCAGAGGAAGAAGCACACAGATGCATACACACCTGCACACACACATGTGCACCCACACACATGAACAGGCACATATGAGTACACGGAATTCTGAAGCTAGCTGTACGTGCTCCTGCATCACCTCTTACAGAAGGATTTAGCTATGAAGTCACCAAGGGACTGGCAAGCCTGGTAAGGTTTGTGACTTCACCAAGTAAAACCACAAAGGTTATTAACAAGATTCAATATAGCCTAAAGCCATCACCCAGCCATTTGTTTGCATCTCTTCCATAAAATGGAAATGTCATCTGGATGTGACGTTGCCTCTTTCTGCCAGTGATATTTTGAAAGAGGTGTGTGTTTTCTCAGAGCTCACATTTCCCTGGGCCTCCCACTTCCTGATGCTCCTCCCCCAACCACCGTCTGCCAAAGCTGTTGCTGGGAAAGGCCTGCTGGGTGTCAAGTTTCCAAATGCCTGGCCGGAAGAAGTGTGTGCACCTCTGCTCCTTAGAGACCAGAAACTTTGAGCTGCAGCCTTCTACTGTCACTTGTGGTTTTGAGTTGAGGGTGTTAAGAAGCAATGTTTTCAGACATGGCTCTTTGCCTTCTGCATTCAAAAAGGCAGTTATGAAAGCAGCTGGCGAACATCAGAATAATAGCAGAGGATGCTCTTGTAGCAAATTCTGCTACACATGGATCCCTGAGTGTTGTGTGACAAAACTTGTCCTGGGGACATGCCACATATATGTGTCAGGAACCTCCAGATAGGGAACGTACAACAGACCAAAGTATGGGTACCAAGAATCTTAGTTAGGGTTTTATTGCTATGAAGAGACATCATGACCACTGCAACTCTTATAAAGTGGTATGTTGGATCTATAAAGGCAAACATTTTATTGGAGCTGGCTTACAGTTTCAGAAGTTTAGTCCATTATCATTATGACAGAAAGCATGGTGGTGTACAGGCACACAAAAACCTATTCAAACCATCACACCACCAAGGTCCAGCTTGGTGACAGATGAATTTTATTGGGGTTACTTACAGGAGTAGAAATGACTCAAAGACAGCTACATCACCAAGATCCACCCCAGCAAGGCTAGTAGCTCACAAAAGCTAGGATACCCGAAGTACATTGCGTACCCCGTAGGCAGCTCAACAGATTGGAAAAGTATCATTTCCAAGTAAGTGACTCTAGTCTCAAACCCTTCCAGGCAGCATGGCTGGTTTCTGCTTCTGCCAGGTAGCTTGTCTGGTTTCAAAGCCTTCTTTTCCACTTGGCCTGTCTGAGTCTTCTTTACAACTTAACTCCACACTTCTGAGAGGAGCTCTGGGCTTTTATTGCTTTACTTGGGCTGGGGGTGGGCATGGGGGGTAGGGTGGTGAATCTGATCAGTTTCAGGGACTCCCTGAAGCTATGTTGAGTTGTTTGCTTTCCTGTTTCAGGAGCTTCCCTGTAGAATGAAAAGTTTCAGTCTCAGAAGAAACTGTTACATAATACTGGGGCTACTTCTGTCTCCTACTAGATGCTCAAAATCACTGGGAAATGAGGCTGGAGAGAGGATGACACAGTTAGAAGCTCATACACATCAAGGGGCTCACAAGAGCCTATAACTCCAGCTCCTGGGGAATCTGATGCCTTCTTCTGGCATCTGTGAGTACCTGCACTCATGTGCATAAACCAGTTACCTACACACACACTCATATATGAAATTTAAAATACAGTAAATATTGAGGAGAGACAAAGAGAGGAGAGGGAGAGGAAGAACGGGAGGGGAGGGAGAGGGAGGGAGGGAGCTGACTGAAGCTTTGGGTAACTCTCTACCTCTCAATGACTATGACTTGGGACACATTTCTTGACCTTGCTGTGTCTCAGTTTCCTCACTACATGCTGGGGATTTAAACTGAACCTATAAAAAATTCTAGAGTTCTCATGAGAATAAAATATGACCTTAGAGTCAACTTAAGTCCCCAGAGTGCTTTAACACACGGGCAAGCTCAGGAGCACCCCTTGTTAGCTCAGGCAGGGTTACAAACAGGAGTTGGTATGCTGGATCTTTAAACGGTATTGGCTGTGCCTACAATCCCACATACAAGGGAGGCTGGAGCAAGAGAATTACAAGTTCAAGGCCATCTTAGGCAGCCTATCCAGATCCTGGCTCAAAATAAAAGGTTAAAAACCAGGGGGAGACTTTTGTCTAGTGTGGGCCAGGTCCTAGATCAGTCCCCAAGGCTGCCATCATCAAGCTTTTCCATAGAGCGGAGGAAATCATGAGTAGGGCCAACCTGACCATGCACGTTTACAGGTTTGTGTCTGTCTGTGTTTTTTATATTCATATGTGTGTGCGTGTGGGCATATATGCATATGTATGTACTTGTACCTGGAGACTAGAAGCCAGTATCAGTTGTCTTCCTAAGTGGCTTTCCATACTTCACCATCACCATCACCACCACCATCATCATCATCATCATCATCATCATCATCATCATTTTGCTTTTGCTACTGGGTGTTTCATGGACCTGGAGCTCACTGATGTTAGAGTGGTTGGCCTGCCAGCTCCAGGGACCTACCTGTCACTATCACCCGAGTGCTGTGACACCCAGCTTTTTAAAATGTGGGTGCTAGTAGTTTGAACTTAGATCATCTCTCTTGCCTCCCATTTATAGCTTTTTATCAAACTAATGCCGTCAGGAGAAAGCATAAGGCCCCTAACAGAACCTCTGACTGGCCAAGGTTAGCTGTGTGACCCTTCCCAGGCCAAACCCAGAGTGAAGGGAAAAGGAAAAATTCTGCTGAATGTCCAGTGGAACCTCAGCGAGATGGGACCGATGTCCTAGAAGGCAGGTCAGGGACAGTAGCAAGGCAAAAAAAAAAAAACAACAGATGTTTCTGCAACACCCACTTACATTTTGTAAAACCAAGCTGACTTTGCCACACATGAGAACATGACTGTATTCATAACCAAACCACAGACTTTGTGATAAAAAAAAATTAGTATGTGAACCACGGCAGAAATTTAAAAACAAAGGAAACGAGAAAGAAAACATCTGCCAAAAGAAATCGCATTGTTAGCATTGTAACTTGCCCCGTTCATCGACTTAAATTACTAAATTAATGCATTTTGTCAGGGTTACACAGAGGAACTTTATCTTGAAAAACACAAAACAAACAAATCATCTCCTACAGGGATCCTTCAACAGGGTTTGTTGTGTAGTTTGGGATGAGAGCCATGTTCTGGGGTGAGAACTTGTTGGAATAAAATTTGTGAAGAATATGGTTCAGGGCTAGAGACATGGCTCTCTGGTTAGGAGTCCTGGTTGCTCTTACAGAGGACCTGGTTTCCATTCCCAGTAGCCACAGGGCAGCACACACCATCTGTAACTCCAGTAGAGGAAACCCACACTCTCTTCTGGCCTCTGTGGGCACCACATGGATGTGGTGCACAGAAATATGTGAAGAGACAATGTCCAGTCTGAGGAAGCTTCCACATCCTTTGGACTATAATTCACTGTCATGAGTCTTTGTCTTTGTTGACTATGACGGAAAATTCTACTGCCTCTGCCTAAGAGACTGGCCAAATCAAGTTTCTCCTAGAAAGTCTCCAGACTGGCGGTGAAACTGATGGAGATCTCCGAGTGTTGGAATAACCCGGGGGAGCTCTGCTCTGCCCCCAGGTCTCAGAGCACAACTGATCTCCAGCAGCAGCGTTTGTCAGAGTAGAGCGACTCGGAACTGTAGAGCTAATGTAGGGATCTGTGTCCACATTAATTTTTAATTAGTGCTGTCTATTTAATCCAAAACCATTTAGCTGATTAGGAATTAAGAAGGAACACTTTAGAATATCCTGTGTGTCACAGGATAACATTAATTCTAGCCTTTGGAGTAGACTTAGGCATATCCAATCTTTTGCTATTATAATGCAATATTGTCACCTACAAAGTTTACACTCAAGAACTGCACAATCTAATTACCCTCCTCCAAATGCCCCCGCAAACCTCATAATGTTATGATTTTATGTATGTTAGGAATCACAGCTATATATGGTCCCAAAGGCACAGATTGAATAGACCACAGGTATGCTTTTGTGTCTGATATTTTTCCTTTCCATTGTAATGAAAGGAGAGAGCCAATCGATTTTCTGTAGTGCTTATGATTTACACTCACACACACCCAGATCACATTAACCTCCTCAGTCCACATGCTGATGCTCTCATGGTCAGCTCTTCTATGGAGGGCTTCCTGTTGGGGCTCTGCAGAGAAAAGCTGGTGGAGAGCTATGTGAAAGAGTCAGCTTTTCCTTAGATAAGGCAAAGACACACAGGGAAGTGTCCATCTATCATGGGGTAGCTTGAGCTGTGAGGACTGAGCTGCCAAAAGGAACAGGGACTCAATTAAATTCTGAGTCAGGACAATGAAGTAATAGATACACAGGATAACCATAAGAAATCCTGTGCTGTGTGCACTGTCAGCTTCTGGAGCAAATAATAAAAAATGTTCTCTTTATTTCCAAATATAAGTTGTTGGAGAAACACAAAGATGCCACTTGATCTCTTTTTATTCTTTTGTTTTGTTTTATTTTGTTTTTTTTCTTTCTTTCTTTTTTTAGAAAATAGAATAAGGATTGGAAACATTAAATATTATTTGAGCAAAATGTAACATATCCATATTTTATGTTCCCCTTAGTCATACCTCGAGAAAGATATATATTTACTTGCATAAACACTGTGATGGCTAGTTTTAGCTGTGAACTTGACACAATTTAGAATTACCTAAAAAAGAATCTTAAATAGTAATCACCTGGATCAGGCTGACCCAAGGTTATATCTGGGAGGGGTGTCATGATTATTGATTTGTGTGGGAGGACTCAGCCCACTTTGGGCAGAGCCATTCCCTAGGCACATGATTCCGAACTGCACAAGTAGTATTATCCATAGTTCCGCCATACTCTTTGCTATGAAGTGAGTTCCATGATTGTAGGTAATGCTGTATGGAATAGCAAGCAAGCCTTCCTTTGGGTTCCTACCTTGACTTCCCTCAATGATATGCTGCATCTTGAAAACTATAAAGCTAAGCAAAGCTTTCCACTCCCAAAGTGCTTTTGGTTAGGATATTTGTCACAGCAGCATAAACTAAACTAGAACAATTATCTAGCATCTAAATATCTAAGTCCCCTCAAACCTGATTCTTGACAGGACTCGAGACTTGAACACACCAGAGGCTGAAAAGACCACAGTCATTTCTTTGTCTTTTCCTGTCACTATGACAGGTACTTGGGGATCACCAGTCAGACACTCTCAGATATGGCCTCCAGGAGGCAAGGTCAGGCTCATAAGCATCCTGTCAGCACTTATGGCTGCTACATCATCTGGATCTTTATAGACTGAGCAAGTATTGTTGTCAATGGCACACTGTTGTCACTTTTTCTGCCTGTATAGAGTCCCTTTGTCTCCCCCATTTTTGAAGCCCAATCCTTTAGCTTTCTTGAGATCCCATGAGACAATAAATCCATTTTCTTCTTAAGTGACTAGAATCATTTCTATTTCTTGCACTAAAGACCCTTGACTAACACAGTGATTTTTCCATCAATCTTCCTAGGGCTGTGTGTATCATGTGCATCTCTTTCTGGTGGAGACAACTTTATTAGCTCTTGTAATCATGAGAGAAGTGTAAAAGAGCTCTTCAGGGAAAATCAGATGATTGCATTTATGTCAAAGGATTAATTAAAACCATTAATTATATCTTATTACGAGTTCAAAACCTTCCTTGAGAAGGATGAATCTTGCATTCATTGTCAGCTGAAAAATGAGAACAACTACCTAGGAAATCATTGGAGAAAACCATGCTCGGTAGATGTCTCAAATATGGTCTATCTCCTACTTGGTCTTGGGATAAAACTTGAAGGCAAGAAGTTACAGCATCCTAACAAAATCCAGACTCCAAAACTGTTAGGCTGCATGGAAGGCGAGTGACTTATCCCATGTAAGCTTCTCTTTTTGAAATGTCTAAGTTGATGGGGCTGAGGAGCTGGCTCAGTGGGGAAAGGGCTTGCTGTGAAAGCGTGCGAACCTGAGTTTGGACCCCCAGCAACCACATAAAATACAGGATTGGCTGCACAACCTACAAGCTCAGCTGTGGGGAGATTGAGATAACAGGTCCCCGTGGCTCATTGGCCAGTTGTTTTAGCCGATTGTCAAGCCCAGGTTCAGTGGGAGACCCTGTCTCAAAGAATAAGTCAGAGGGCCAGGCAGTGGCGTGTGCACATTTAATCTCAGCCCTTAGGAGGCAGAGGCAGGCAGATCTCTGAATTTGAGGCCAGCCTGGTCTATTGAGGGAGTCCAGAATGGCCAGGGTCACACAGACAAACCCTGTTTCCAAAAACAACAAACAAACAAAAAAAAAAAATTAATGGATGGATGGATGGGTGGGGTGTGGGTGGATGGGTGGGTGGATGGATGGATGGGGTGGGTGGTGGATGGATGGATAGATAAGGCAGAGAATGATGAAGAGAGACAATGACTTCCATGTGTACATATGCATACCCCCACATTACAAGGTATACACATATACATACAACATACCTCTCTCTCTCTCTCTCTCTCTCTCTCTCTCTCTCTCTCTCTCTCTCTCACACACACACACACACACACACACACCCCACACACACACACCATCTAGCTTCCTTAGACCTGTCTTCAGATCCTTGTAACTCATACATTTGCTGTGATGGTAAAACATCAGATCCCTCCTGCAGGCCAGCTACAACAAGGTTAACAACCTATCCCACTCAAGTTCTCCCAACCCAAAAATAGCAGCCAGGGCCGTATGCTTATCACACACTTAAGTGATAAGCTTGTCAAGGGACCATTTCTTGATTCCTTTTACATTACCCTCTCAGTGCTGAGTGCAGAGCCTGGCATCTACAGGTTGATTAATGAGTGCTTGTTAATTTAATCCAAAGTTAAAATGATTAGAGGCAGTAGCAGCCTAGAGACGGCAGTGGTCTGAAGTGTATCATGCACACAGGCACGGCCCAGGCTGCATGTAGATCAGAAGCGCACTGGGGAACCAGAGTTGGGGAAGGGGCATTCTCAGACATGTTGGATTGATCTTGGCAGTATCAGGACATTTGGGGATATTTTTTACAGAAATGTTTAGGGTGGTTGCTTTGTGTTAATTCTAATGACAGTACTGTCACCACCATATGAGTTAGCAGCATCCTGGGTAATCCTTGGACACTGAAACTGCTGGATAGGCACTCAACCTTAAGATCCCTACCATCACTGGAGGAGGGACAGGACAGCCAGAGGAGGCCTGCAGTGTGAACACTTGCTTTTTTACTCTGTACTTGTAGCAAAAGTTATGGGAGCCAATGTGTTGCATCATTTCAAAAGGAATCATCATCACCACCATCATCATTATCATCATCATCACACCACCACCACCACCATCATCATCTCTTCTTATTCTTCTTGTCACCATCAGAGACTTCAGGCCACTTGCTACTGGATGGAGTGGGCAGGTGAAAGAGTAGGCTGTTAATGATGTGCAGAATCACAGCAGCTAGATCACATCCCAGGCAAGCCACATGTGCGGGGTGCAAGGCAACAGACACTGGCTTGGTCACTGGGGTTCCTGCAATCACGAAACAGCAGGGGGAGGGGCCTGCCCTGTAGCAACTGGGCAACAGGCAGATTAGATAAGCCCGTGGCTTGAAGCAGTGGCCCTCAGTGAGCCGAGAGCACATCTCAAGGGGCACGTCGGGAACTTGGAGGGGAGTTCTAGCAAGCACAGTGAGGGTGAGTCTGCTGGGTAGACTCAGGTGCTAAACAGCCTGTAAGAGGGAAGATATTTTCGTCCAGCCAGTCATTTGCTCAAATCTTGTGTGAAACTGGGATATCAAAAAGAAGCCCTTTTTTATAATTTTGTGAACCTAGACTGTGTTTTTATATATCCAATTTCCCAAGATTATGACTGTTCATGCAAACCTCAACCTGCTCCCCAGCCCTGTCTCCCTCCTCCCCACCTCCCAGAAACCAGGCTCACGCCCCAGTTCTCTCTGCGACCCAGGGTAAATAAAGAGTGCTGACTTGCCTTGTAACACCAGCACCAGCGCCAGCACCAGCACCAGCACCAGCACCAGCACCAGCACAGCACCAGCACCAGCCACCAGCACCAGCACCAGCCCAGCAACCAGCACAGCACCACACCAGCACCAGCACCAAGCACCAGCACCAGCCAACCAACACCAGCACACCAGCACCAGCACCAGCACCAGCACCAGCACCAGCACCAGCACCAGCACCAGCACCAGCACCAGCACCAGCACCAGCCAGACCACACGCACACACCAGCACCAGCACCAGCACCAGCACCAGCACCAGCACCAGCACCAGCGCCAAACCACACACCAGCACCAGCACCAGCACCAGCACCACCCAGCACCAGCACCAGCACCAGCACCAGCACAGCCCAGAACCAACACCAGCACCAGCACCAGCACCAGCACCAGCACCAGCACCAGCACCAGCACCAGCACCAGCACCAGCACCAGAACCAGCACCACACCAGCACCAGCACCAGCACCAGCGCAACAAGCAGCACCACACCAGCACCAGCACCAGCACCAGCACCAGCGCGAACAACACCAGCACCAGCACCAGCACAGCCCAGCACCAGCCAGCCAGAACCAGCACCACACAGTGCACCAGCCTCAGCACATCGAAGAACCACACTTCAGCATCAGAACCATTTGTCACTCATGACACAAGGCCAGGCCAAGCAGCCATGTCTACAGCAAGGTCACCATCCACTACGCCCGAAAGCTTCGTAACGTCAGACCCTTTGTCCTTCTGAATTAGAATGCATTGTGATTTCGTGCTTGACACATGGCCGCCAAGCTACCATGTCTCAAGCTGTCCTCTCCCCGGAATTGTAAGAGTCAACCCACTTTGTCTACTAATAAAGATGCTAGCATGCTGCCTTGGTCCAAACCATGTCTCTTACATTTACTCTTGATTTAAGGTAGCAACATGATAGTTTTTTTTGTCAGTTTACTTAAAAGTTCAACCTGAGGTACATCTCAACGTTCTTTTCAGCTGACGAAGTGTCCACATATAACATTATGGATTGGATGCGAAAGTGACCTTTGCCTTGTCAAATGCTATACTATGGCAAAATGAGTCAGGCTAAGTGACCGGTACACACATCATGTACCTGCACTTGGATTGTTTCAGTGAGGAGGTTTTTGGGGAATACGCTAATCTAAGTTGGCTGGTCATTCAAGCACAGGGACCTGAGCCCGCTCCCCAGAACCCATGCAGATAGAAGCTATGTGTGGTGATGTGTTCACAGTCCAGCGCCAAGGAGGTTATGGTAGGCCGGCCCTGGCCTTGCTTACCAGGCAGGCTAGCCTACTTGGTGAGCTCCAGACTAATTACAAGATCCCGTAGGCTTAAATTTTCCAAAACCTACTTTAATAAGGGTTCTTAAATGCTTCTATCTCGCTTCTAGCCCAATGGGGATGTGAACCTGTTTAGAAGTAGTTCTTTGCGGCAATTCCAAACATGAATCAGTAGCAACAGTCCAGTCTAACAGCAAACACCTAACATGAATCAGTAAGAGCAGCTCGATCCAGAAGAAACCATGAGGCTATGCAGAGGCAGCATAAGTCTGCAGAAAGCAGCAAGAAGCAGCCAGATACCATGAGACTTCTTTGAGTTTTTTCTCTTACGACATGAAAAGATCAGCAAAGGCCAGCAAAGCACTGTAAGATGAACTAATTCAAAGCGTCATCCGCTGTCTGTTGGGTTCTACTTATGCACTTTCCAAATATCACGCAACCTCTCAAGTGTCTGCCTCAGCTGTCCTTATAAGACAGCTTCCAGGGAAACATCCCATGACACAGCTGAGTCTCCAAAGAAATCAGAAATCTCCACTTCAAGATCCTGCCTCAAAAAACAAGGTAGATAGCCTCAAAAGATGGTATCTAACATCTCCACACCCAGGAATCTGCGCCCACACGAACCCTCAAACGATATGTGTACACATGAACAAACCCCAGATAGAGCATAAGGATCTCACAATGGAGCTGTCGCTTGTTTTAGGGCTGTCTATCATTCTCCCATCTTGCTCTATTCATGGCGTAGAATGTCTACTCCTTGACCTCCTGAATCATTACTGTTTTCTAGGGGGAAAAAAAGATTTTAATTCTCTCTCATGTATTATAGTATGTTTCTGGCCTCCCAAGACTTTTTCAGGATTAGCAATTGGATAGCAAAGCTAGACAGCGGTGATCGATGCTGAACAGCTTTGCAAATAGGAGATGTGTTTTCCACGAAATGGCATCATTCCCCATTGATGTCATAATGGTAGTCATGGATACAGCACCTATAAATAAATCCCAGCCCCTCCTCTCCACTGTGTCCCTATATTGTTTATTTTGGTCTGTTAGTCTCCTTTAATTAAGATTGCTTCCCACTTTATCTTATCACAAACAAATAAGCCTGGCCTGCCTGCAGCTAGACAACCCACGTCCTCAGGCTCTGAGTTCTCCTGGGCATCAGGGATCCCTCACCATCCTGCACATCTCGAGTGTCTAGTGACTTCCTATCTGCTGTCCTTACTTAAAGGCCAGCTCATTCATCACAGAGGCACAACCATGCTGCCAATCCAAAGTGAGAAGTAACTAGGGGACAGAAGAATGGGAAGAAATGTTCTGGCTCTGCCCACTCTCCAGTCCCTTTTCACCAACTCCTCTCACTGGGGGCAGCCAGTGGACACAAGCTGGAGAGACATAGAGGGATCAGTTTCACTTGGCCTCTCGTCTGCCGTCTGTAACACTCTTCCTCGAGAAAACAGAAGGGAGAAAGCAAGGGATCTAAGAGCAAGCTAGTCTGCACAGGCAACCTCCCTGCACACACTGTGGAGCACTAAAGAGGTAGTTTTGAGACAAAGCAGGAGCTGAAACTACATGTTTATTAGCCCTATAAACTGAGGAAGGTGAGTCATGGAAGGATCCAGCTAGGATTTTCCAAGATGTAGAGAGACTTTTTCAGAGAATAGAATAGGATTTTGGCTTCTTCTGATTATGTATAATAGAATTAGCTCTGTGCCTACAATATGGAGTACAGCTTCCTTAAAAATGTTTTTAAATTGTATTATGTATATGTCTCTTGTAGGTATGTACACACTCATGCAGTACTCTTGGAGTCCAGAAGATGGCGCCAGATCCCCTTAAGCTGGAGTTACAGGTGGTTGTTAGCAGCCCATCATGTGTAATGAGATCTGAATTGGAGTCCTCTGGAAGGGAATAGTATGAGCTTTTAACTACTGAGCCATCTTCCCAGCTTCTGAAATGGTGGGTTGTCACATGTAAGTAAATGTGGGGGGTCACAAAAAAAAAAAAAAAAAAAACAGTAGTAAAAGCTTTCTGAATGCTCAATAGCCAAAAATTCAAATTAAATAAGTAACAAAGCCAAGACATTAGCTCTATCCCGAGTAGCCTTGCCCACTCACTTCACTGAAGCTTTGGTTCTGAACACACCACATGGAGCTTTGCACTATACAGTCTGTCCTTAGACACAATGTCATCAAATGCTGTCTCCATCCCCTTGGTTCTGATGGGAGACTACTGCAGTGTTTTTACTGCAGACACAAAGTGTTCTGTTCTCATAGACACGTGATAGTTTAATTATAGAAAAAAAAAAACACTTAATAACGAATTACCTTCACTCCTCGAAGGCAAGCATCAAATTAGTCTATCCTTATTGTAATGTGTTAGAATATTGGATTTTTAAAAATACTGCTTGGGCTGCTATGAGTTTCATAAAACATGGTTAAGGCAATGAGAGATAGCTCAGCAGTTAAGAGCATATCCCTTGCAGAGAGGACTGGCATTTGATTGGGAGGCCACTGATTCAGTGAACAGGCAGAAGAGTGATTGGGATAATTCCTAGTATCAGCCTTGGACCTCCACATTCATGAGCATACACACCCAGACATGTGTACCCACAAGTGCAAAATGTGTGGAGATGCTCATGTGCACACAACACAATATCCTGAAAAAACACAGAAAGAAAAATATAATCAAAATATCAGCCAACTCCAAAAAACATTGAAGATGCTCTACGCCCCACAGTATCGAATATTCAGTCAAGATTTAGTTCTTCACGTAGACCTAAATAAGCTCATCAATTCATTGGTATGCAACTTTCTCTCATTGTTAATAAACAGTGAAAATGCATTTATACCAATCGAGTGTTTGGAAGGAACTCATTAGTATTTATTATCAGTAAATGACTAACTTACTTCGTAGATTCTTACGACCCCACTTATCAAAACTTCTCAGAGCAAGTTATAACGGATGGAAAGCTTAGGAAGCCCTGCTTTTGAGGACAAGATTGGATCTCATTTCAGAGCCAAGCGGGTTGTCTTCTCTTGTCTGCCTTCCACAGCCAGGAAGGCCAGGATGCTGCATATCTCTTCTGTCCCCTCTGTCACTTTCCCAATAATGGTGTGTACGGAAAAGAAAATGGGCCTAGAGTGAAGTACATTTCAGTGGTGTGAACAGACAGGACAACTGACAATTTTAGATGCTAACACAGGGAGAGCACAGCTCACCTTGAGACAGGTTGTATGGAGTACAGAACCGTCTACACTGTCGGAATGAGCTGGTGTCCAAAAACATCAAGGCCGTTTTCCAAAGTGAGCCATGACAACATTTAATCTTCACTAAAGTCAGTAAAGCTACCCTAAAAACACAAGTGTCCTCAAGCCTGGGGGCTTTCTGTTTTGTTTACAGTGTCCCACAATAAGGGATACATTTGCACCATAATGCATTTCATGCATGAAAGTAAAGCAGACATGAGGACGGGCACGGTTGGTAAAGTGCTTGCCTGGCAGTGTGAGGTCCCGAGTCTGGATCTCAAGAGCCACATACAAAGCTGGCTGCAGTATGTAATATCTCAATACCGGTCAGTCCTGGGCGGCATGAAGGTGGGGGTGGAGGATACAACACAGATGGAATAAGACAGATCTAGGGGCTTCCTAGCCAGTCAGGCCAGCCAATTAGTGAGCCCCAAGTTCAGTGAGAGACATTATCTGAAAAATTAACGTGTTGAGGAAGACACCTGGTATTGACCTCTGGCCTCTACACACATATGTACATACATGCAACCATGAGCACCCACACAGTTGTGCCTGAACATGGACATACACAAGAAAAAGAAGCTAAGCCAAAAGTTATCAATACTATTCCTGATCCTTAACATACAACGACCCGGATATTTCCTATTCTGTGTGGCTTGATTCCAGTAGCTCATTCGAAAGTGTTCATCTAACATGCATGAAAACCTGGGTCTGACCCATCTCATACAACGGAGGGGGGTGGTGCACAGCTGTAATGTCAGCACTGGGGAGGTGAGGGCGGAAGAATCAGACATTCGAGGTGATCTTAAGCTGCAAAGCAAGCTCCCAGCAAGTTATTATTTTTTAATTAATTATAACTGAATAAAACACGTAAGAGTGGAAAATTCCAACTCATTAGGTTTTTTTTTTTTAATGTGTTTAGAAGGAAGTCAGCCTCAGTCAATGACGTCAGAGGAAGTTGGGCAGCCACACGGAACACAAAAGGAAGTGATTGCTCTCTATGAGCTTAGCATAAATGTGAAGCCTGACCTTGGTTTGCGTTCTGTGTTCCTTTAGTTTTACCACCAGAACACACCTTGGAACTGATTCTTTATGACCGAGCGTCAACGGGAACATTTGAGCAGCCGCGGAGGAGTCCGTCTGCCATGGCCTTGTTTCTGGCTGAGTCATTACACACCCTGACAGCTCTATTTACAGCCCTCAGGAGAGTGTTGCTGAGTTTTCTATTTTGAGCTAAGAAGGATGTGTCTTTGCATTCTGGGGCCATTTCTGAGCCATCTAATCACCAGTGGCTTTGGTGCGATAGGTAGGCAGGCACTTAGTGAAGTCACATTATAAAATGAGTTGCTCAAATATTTAATCAGCTGTGCAGTGAATCCAGCTGCACGGTTCCTTCTGCACAGAGTTCTATCTTCATGGCTAGGAGTAGCTATGGATTACAGATCTCCTGCCGAATGTAGAAAGGCTGGACTTGGGAGACCTTTCCAGAGACAGGTCCCTCATGGTAGAAGGATCAGCATTGAGGAAACTTGTCATGTCTGTCCCTGACAGCTTGCTGGGATCCAGGGACTTTTCCTCATTTTCATTCATTCCGAGGAAAGAGCAACACTCTACACCAAACATGTTAAAAGCTTTCATAAAGATTAAAGTAACTCTCCGGCTGACATTGGCAAAGGCACCACAGGTAAAGGTATTTGTCATGCAAGCCTGACAACTTGAGTTGCATCCTGGGAACCCACAGTGGAAGGAGAGAACCAATTTGCAAAGTTGTCCTCTGGTTTCCATACGTATAACCATCTACACATCCTTAGCTGAGAGTTACTGGCAGTCGAGGGTGGCTGGGGTAAGGGAGAATCAGTTTCCTTGATTTCATGAGGTCCCTGATTGGTTGCTCATGCTTTAGTGGGTAGGCCTATCCCTATGTACATATGGACTATACTAACTGGACTCAATAGGTTAATAGAAGGAGAAAAAAGAGCAAAGGGAAGTCATAAAGGTGGGAGGGGCTTCTTTGTGGGTAGAATATGGATGGAGTGAAAAGGGAGAAAGGAAATTCTCATAGAGTAAATTTAAAATACATTTTTAAAAGATTTATTTATTTATTTAATGTATGTGAGTATGCTGTAGCTGTTTTCAGACACACCAGAAGAGGGCATCAGATCCCATTACAGATGGTTGTGAGCCACCATGTGGTTGCTGGGAATTGAACTCAGGACCTCTGGAAGAACAGTCAGTGCTCTTAACCACTGAGCCAACTCTACAGTCCTAAAATATATTTTTAAAGAAGTGTCTCAGAGCTGGGACCAAATAGGAATCAAGAAAGGCACTTGTTTTAGATGCAAAGTTTAATGGGGTACAAAAACCAGGCAGCAAGAGAAATAATAAATTAATGTTTAGAAATAATAGTGCCTGTAATATGGAAATGAAATTGGCAAATGACAGCCTGCAGGTCCACTGTCTGCTTCACAGCTTTTCTCCTTGTTGTTGTTGTTCTCCTCTTCCTCCTTCTTCTGCTTCTTCTGATACAGGATTTTATGCAGCCTAGGCAGGCCCTGAACTCACTACATGGTTGAAAATGATCTTGAACTTATAGTATTTCTGCCTTTACTTCTCCAATGCAGAGATTACACGTGTGCATTACCATGCATGGTTAATGTGATGCTAGGCTTTGAACCTGGGATCTTGTACATTAGAGGTAGGCACTCTATCACCTGAACTACATATCCCCTCCTTCTTGTTTTTTGTTTTGTTTGGTTTTGGTCTGGGTTTTGGTTTGTTTTTGTTTGAGATAGGATCTCACTGTGTAGTCCTAGCTGGTCTGGAAATTGCTATTAGAACAGGCTGGCTTCAGTGAGTTTGTCTCACAGACCGGAAAAAAGAAATAACAGGCTGGCTGTATACTCATAGAGATCCACATCTACCACCACTGCCCCAGCCCCCAAGTGCTAGGATTAAAGGTGTGAGCAACAATTCCAGCTCCTGGCCCTACTTATAATAACTTGTTACAATGGCTGGGACTCCTCTGTTGGGAAGCACACCTGCCCCATCAGTGCCTACAAACTTTTGATGTCTCAGAAGAAATTCAAGAGTCCCAAGACCTCTTTGAAGCCTCAGATTACAAAATATTCTTGTATTATGAGTCAGATCTGGCTGACTTCTTGATCCTCTGAGGTATGGGGGGCAAAGGACACCTACTTCTCCTTCACCAACAACCAAAAGCTCCCACCATATTAACAACATATCTCTCAACAGACAAAGGATCTAGAAGAGGCAGGAATGGAGCGAGTGCTTCATGCAGCTAAGCCTGATGTTTCCACACACTCAAGTTCCAGTGCAAATGGCAGCAGGACTCAGTGGGCAGCCAGGGAGAGCCAGGGAATTCTACATAAGCTGAGTAGATGAAGAGGCAGCCGGCTTCCCTGTTTAATAACTCATTGTAAGGAAAGTTGCCGGCCTGAGGTGACTTGCTATCCTGGGCAGATGTGCTGTGATTTCTGGTACTGAGCCAGGATCACACTCTCTGGCGGCTCATAAGACCCAGCCCACCCATGTCAGGAGCTTGGGCCTAGCATTAGTGCCAGGCAGTAGTAAAGGGAAGACATCTTTCCCGGCTCATGGCCAGATGTCTCATGAAGAGGCTAGAGATAACCAGGAACATTGATTTGTCAGTCATGGGTTATCCAAACATATCATTCAACTAGGAACTCATTTCTATTTCCTTCTAAGAAATGCATCCCTGGATCTGTCCATCAAGACCATCACAAGACCACAAATGGTGTTCACAAGGAAGTCAAGGGATGTGGGCCAATAACTTAAGGGTTAAACTTAGAACACAAACTGGCTACTCTTGCCTTATTAGGCATGTGGATATATGTGGAGGCAGGAGGACAACTCCAGGTGTCACTCTCAGAAACACTGACACCTCCTTTAAAATAGAGTCTCTCATTGGCCTGGAGCTGGCCAAGTAGGCTAGGCCAGCTGCCTGGCAAACCCCAGGAATCGGGCCAGCCTCCCCAGAGTTGCGATTTCAAGTATGAGCCATCATACCAGGCATTCCCATGTGAGTTCCGGGCTCTGTTGTAGGTCCTCAGGCTTCAGAGGCCAGCAGTTTACTGAAAGTAATCCCCTCAACACTTTTAATTTTTAATTAAAAATTATTTTTATGAAATTTGAATCAAGATTTTGTATATACTTTGAAACATCTTTGTAGAAGGTTTTATAGCCTCTGATCCTCTGGAATCCTAGCCTAGCATAGAGGGGGAAAGCAGGACACACAAATATAAGGGGTATGTGTGTGTGTATGTGTGTGTGTGTGTGTGTGTTGTATGTGTAGATATGCATAGATATGCATGTATGGGTTGTATACATGTCATGAACTTGTATGTGAGTGTTTTTACTGCTGTGTTTGTGTATGTGTGGAGACCAGAGACTGTTATCAGGTACCCTTCCTCTACTGCTCTCCACATAAGTTTTTGAGACAGGGTCTCTTACTGAACCCAGAGCTCCTGTCTCCATCCCCCAGCAGTGGGATTACAGAAACTCCTCATCACACCCAGATTGAACATGCATTCCATGCATCTGAACTTGCAGCCTTATGGTTGCATGGCAAACATTTATTCACTGAGCTATCCCTCCAGGTCCTAACACAGGCTCTGAACCCATTCAGTAACACAATCACAACGGGAATTTCAGCCCTCAGCCCCTGCTCAGGGCTCAGATGCTGCTTCCTTAAGCATCCAGAGGCAGGGAGCCTTACAGGCAGGAGAGCAGCAGACACACAGGTTCAGTCATGAATCCTTTCTCTACACATACAGAGAAGGCCCAGGGTTAGCGGTGACCTTTGAGACAACCTGTGCTAGAGAGCTTGGAAAAAACCAGTGGTTTGGTTTGTTGGATTTGGTTGTTTAAGAAAACATAGAGGTATAAAATGTATGGTATGGGGATGTAGGGACAGCAGGTCTGTATTAGCAAAACCTAGCAACAAACTATCAGAAGACAAGACACCTGTACAAACCAAAATAGAAGGTGGTGGACTCTGGGGCTGATCCAAATCTGAGCCAACAGAAGGCAGAGCCTAGGAGGCTGGCAGCAGTAGCCTCTCCACCTGCCAGACAGTTGCCATAGCTATTCTAAGCCCTTGCCAGCAGCGTCTATTGATTTCAGCAATACAATCACATATTCCAAAGCTCATCTGTTTGGGGCTATAAATGACAGAAAAGAAAGAGCTATTACAGAATGTTAGACGCATCCCTGTTTGCAATGATGTCTCCTGCATTAAGGCTTGTTTGGCCCCTGGAGATGATTCATTTGGGGCAGCAGAATTTCTGAGTCACGGACAGAATGATTTGCTCACATTTCTCTCATCAATGTCGTGTGTTCATGCCTGAGAGCACCAGACGACATCCACACTTCCCTCTGCCCACGTTAATATGAATGTCACCGATGGGCTGTGCTTGTACTCTGCTGCCCAGAGATTAGGTAAACAAAAGAATAAAACAGTGCAGCTTTGGAAAATCCCTACTTTTAAAGGGTGAGCCCACGGTTTCTAACCAGGAAACAAAGGAACAATTATCGAGAGTGAGTTGTTTTACTGTAGTTATGATCATTTTTCAAAAGTCTTTGTCTGGAAGTTCTTCCCAGTCATTGTCACTGGGCAGTCATTACTATAGGATTAATAATGGGAGGGCATGCTGTCCTTTTTCATGTTCCTTTGTGCCAATCACCCTTCTTTTTTTCCATGTCAGTGGAGACAGGTACAGTTGTTCTGGAGAAGGGTGAGCTGTAAGAAGGCTGAGAAACTTTCTCCTCTGTGGGACTGGGATTGAAAGCTGCAGGTTCTATTCCTAGTCACCCAGGAGGCTGCTCCTGCTCCTGCTAGTGGCAGCTAGCTAAGCTATAGCACAGCCCTGACGGCCCTGTCCTATGCTTCCTTCTAATGTGGCTCTCTCTATCTGTATGTGTTGCCTTGAGTCAGCTTTGAGCAACCAGATATTGGGGCACAAGAACTCAGGGAAGCCAGATATAGAGTGGGAAGACCTACAGGGTGAGGGGCCTCAGGGGATGCTGCGTGGGGATGGCATAGGGAAGGGATACCCTGGAGGAGCCCAGTGGTCTATGGTTGGGAAGGGAGATTATCAAATTTTTAACTGACAAACAAATTCCATCCCAGCCACTCAGAAGGCTTCCTTCCTGCCCAGGAAGCAGCTCTGTCTCTGTTCTCTTTGCTGCCATACCCTCGGGCTCCCTCTCTAGACAGATGTCAGCAAGTGAAGGAGAGATGATAGCTATCTAGCCTGAGTCACTATCACAGTGAGTGGGCGTGACAAGTGTCATCTGGAAGCCTACTATGTAACAATGATTGACATTAATGGTCACAATTTTGGCCAAAGGCAATCTGGCAATAGCACTAACCCGTAATTTACATCCATGCTTCAGTGAACCCTCAGTTTTCCATGTGACACTAAGGGTCACAGCAGTGTCGCTGCTCCTGAAGGGAACCTAGAGCTGTGCCCTGATACAGGTCCCTGGAAGCTGCCAGAAAGCCATCAGCTTCTCTCCTGATCTTTCAGTTTCTTTCTGATAAACTCTCTTAGTTCTATTTATCTATAAAGGTTATTTTATTTCTTAATGCTCAAGGGAGTCTTCACTATGCTACCCCATAAGAGAAAAACTTAAAGATTGGAAGACTGTGAAAGATTGGGAGGAAGCCTCGGTGGTCCAGGCAGTGCACGTGGGGTGGAAGAACCCTAAGGGTACATTTCAACTTCAGATTTTCTTTTTTTTAAAGTATTACTTTTTAAGATTTATTTATTTATTTATGTGTATGAGAACACTGTAGCTGTCTTCAGACACACAGAAAAGGGCACTGGATCCCATTACAGATGGTTGTGAGCCACCATGTTGTTGCTGGGAACTGAACTCAGGACCTCCAGAAAAGCAGTCAGTGCTCTTAACTGCTGAGCCACCTCTCCAGCCCTCAACTTAAGATTTTCATTTATCATTTGAAAAGATTGTTTCCTTGGAAAGGCATGTGGGTTTTTACAAAGCATTCCTAAATACCGAAGCTATAATGTTTGTGAGTGGACGAAGTCAAAGCAGGTCGCAGGCTGCCTGCAGAGGAATGGACGTGAGGGTGCTCTGAGAAGGAAAGGAGGAAGGGGTGTGTGACAGGAACTTTGCTTAGAGTTTGAAGAGATGTTCGTATGTGAACCAGAAAGACAAATGAATCCCACTTGAACTGAAGTCCCTGGAACTCAGGTGGCTTTCTTGAGGGGCAGGAGGTATTAGACTGAATGACTACATTCCTCGTGACTGCATTCTGTCTCTTGAACTAGGGGTGTTTGGCTGAAATAGTGGCCCTGGAAAGACAACTCTAGTGAACACGACCAGGTGTGGAACTGGTAACCTTGTCAGCCTCTGTTCTGTCAAGTCTTGCTACAGGACTGTCTGACTCTGGTTCTGATTAGAAATTGGGATATCATTGGCCAGATATGGGGGTGCACCCTTTAAAACTATTCCAGCACTCTGGAGGCAGAGGCAGAGGCAGAGGCAGAGGCAGAGGCAGAGGCAGAGGCAGAGGCAGAGGCAGAGGCAGAGGCAGAGGCAGAGGCAGAGGCAGAGGCAGAGGCAGAGGCAGAGGCAGAGGCAGAGGCAGAGGCAGAGGCAGAGAGGCAGAGGAATTTTGGGGTCTGAATCAAGCCTGGGCCACACAGTGAGTGAACTCCATGTCAGCTGAGGATATATAGTGAGGCCCTGTATCAAAAAAAAAAAAAAAAAAAAAAAAGGCAAGAAGATACTTTATTTGCATTTGCTAGCCAATAACAGTAAAGAAAATAAAATGAAAAGGAGAAGGGGGAAGGAGAAAGAGGAGAAAGAGGAGGAAGAGGAAGAGGAGGAGGAAGAGGCAGTAAAGCAAGGGAGGAGACCCATAATTTCATAATTCCTTCTGAGGACATACTCTGTGGTGACCGTCAGCTTCCCACAGACCCTTCTTACAGCATGAATCACTACTATTGTCTGGTTCAGAACAGAGAGGACACAAGCTCACCAGCTAAATAGCCTGCTCAGGACACAGTGTGCCAATGGCAGGGTCAGGAGGCACGGTTCCTGTGACTAGTCACTGTTTCCATTGCCAGAGGTTACCTAAATGGCAAGCAGTAATTAACAGTCACCTCCCTCCCACCTCATCCTTTCCATTGCTATCACCCCTACACCCCCCCAGACAGATCAAGGCCCTTCTGTCGTTTGGTCAACAGGAACTGTTGCTGCGGTTGGTACCCAACTCTGGCCCTGTAGTCCCACTCTACCTTGCCTTTCATGCATTCAGGCCATAAAGCTGACCCAGTCTGCTCCCATAACCTTCCATTCCCACCCACCATAACTCTGGTCCTGTATCTACTGTGTCCCCTACTCTCAGCTCCATGGCTCACACCATATATGACCTCTTCTGGCCCCTTGAGATCCAGCTGTAAGGTGTTTTCTCATTAGTGACCAAGGGTAGGAGTGCCCATCATGGGTGGTGCCATCCCTGGGCTAGTATTCTTGAGTTCTGTAAGAAAGCAAGCTGAGCAAGCCAGTAAGGAACATCCCTCCATGGCCTCTGCATCAGCTCCTGCTTCCTGACCTGCTTGAGTTCCAGTCCTGACTTCCTTTGGTGATGAACAGCAATGTGGAAGTGTAAGCTGAATAAACCCTTTCCTCCCCAACTTGCTTCTTGGTCATGATGTTTGTGCAGGAATAAAAATCCTGACTAAAACACCCCTGCAGGGTTGGTGTTTATAGTAATCTCTCTAGAGTGTGGGCTCTGTCTCTTCTCATAACTTGGGGGTTAGCACATGCACCTGAACCTCCAATCCTATTGCCATAGAATCAGACAATGTCCTGAATGCCTGGCCTACAGTTCCCTACTCATGAGGAATGAAGATACTCAGATAAGGATTGCCAACACTTAAGTTGCAACTCTTGCTTTGTCTCCCCTCTCCCCTGTTGTTTCTTAGGTTCAGGGCAACAGGTCTAAGAATAGACTGAAATCAGAAACAAAAGCTGGTGTAGGCGCAGGTGCAGCACCAGAGACTAGAGGTTTCTACCAAAGAAGGGAAAATTGGTGTCCAGCAATCCGTGAAAATCAAGAAGAAGATGCAGATGTGTGAAGCAAACAGTGTTCATCTGACAGTTCCAATACTACAGCTTGTAGACTCTGTCCATCTCAGAGAGCTCTGGGCTTCTACATAGTCTACAAAGACTCTTTGTATAATTGTATGTGAGTATTGTGCTCTGCCCCACCACCGGAGTGTAGGAACTCTGGGCAGACAAATCTCAAGATGCTAGACTACATTTTACCCTACACCACCGCCACCCGTCAGATGATGGGCTTGCAGGAAGTGCAGATGCACTGTTCAAGAATCCAGCCCAGATGAGAAATGAAGCAGGCTGAGGCTGAAGAGTCAGGGGTTCCCAAACTTCCAGGTATCCAGACGCTGCTGGAAATCTCAAGGAGGAGTCGAGACCAGGGGCCTGGGGGAGGAGGCATTCCAGCTTAGCTCAGGGAGTGAATTCAGGGGGTAAAAGTCTGGGACTGCAGAGGGGCCTTCTGCAGGAGACTTAGGTGACTGTGCTCTGTACACAAAAGCTTCCTCCATGCTCCCCATGGTGGTTCTCGATGAGAGAGGCAGTCCATGCTTGTCCATAAATGTTTATTTATTGTTCATCTTGGAAAATGGGTGCATACAACTTCTTCAGGGTGAACCAGAGATTAAATACCTTTTGCAGGAAGGAATGCCTGGGAAGGGAAGCTTATTGACTAAAACCCTCAGGGTCCATCTAGATATCTCATTAGCATGGAGAACTCCAGTTGGTGCTATGTGACCACTAGTCACATTCTTTATGTGGGGCACTGTGGCCATGTGTTCCAAGCCAGGAATCTTGTCGGGAGACGGGAAACTCCTACTATCCTCAGGTGGATGGCACAGTATCCAAACCTACTCAGCCTTACCAAGTTTCCTTGCATGGTCCACTGCGCCAAAACTGCACCTTTCTTTAGTCTTCCTTAGACCTGTGAGAACATCTCTCATTTGTCTAGAGGTGAGCATTCCCAAGACCTTCAGTTAGTCCTCTCAAGATGCCCAGACCCTGGTTCATCCTAATGATTGGCATTGTAAATCCCTCCCATTATTCACAGTTTCTTATAACTTACACCATTCCAAATAGGGCCCCCTGCCCTAGCACTTTCTTTTTCAAAAAGCTGAGGGGAGAGTATTATTTCCCCAGACACTGTACTCCTATGACTTCATGTCACTATCTCTTTACAGGTGAGTGGATATATGAATACAGTCATTTCTGAGAATGAACTCAGGTTTCTGGTGGTCAAGACACACTGTTGACTCTCACAGAGCTGCATGTCAATCAAACTCCTAAGTCTCAGGAACCTGAATCACTTGCAGGACTCAGATCTCTCTTGTCTACTACATACTTTGTGATTAAAGCCTAAATGGACCTTTATACTTAGCTCATCTGTGACCTGGCTAGGATCAGGGCTGTATTTATTATTCTTCTCATTGCTATGAGAAAATAAGGAAGGAAGGGTTTGTTTTGGCTCACAGTTGGAGGTCATTGTTGAGTGTGGTGGCGAAAATCCTGGCTATGGGAGTGTGAGGCAGCTGGTCACATTACATCCGAAGTCAGGAAGCAGAGAGATGGACGCTCCTGCCCAGCTCACTGTCTCCTTTCTATTCAGGCCAGGACCTCAGTTCCTGGAATGGCTCTGTCCACATTTATAGAGGGTCTTCCCACTTCAATTAATCTAACGTAGAAAAGCTCTTACAGATCTACTCAGAGGGTTATCTCCTAATTGATATTAACCACTGCAAGAGACCCATTCCACCATGTTGAAATTACTTTGTGCTCAAATTCTACCACCAAACACCCCAGCTCAATCTATGCTGAAATTCTAATATCAAACTAGTTATTGTATATCTTCACAAAAGCATCAAATTTGGTATACCTAGAGGGGACGGAAGAGATGGCTCAGTAGATAAAGAACTTGCCATAAAATGTTGAGGACACAAGTTCAGACCCCTAGAACCCACAAAAAAGTTAGGGTGGTGTGGCAACCCCTCTGTAATCTCCATACTTGGGAAGCAGAGATGACGGAACCGAGGATAAGATGTTTTTTTCTGGATTCTAGTGAGTTCAGGCTTCAGTGAGAGACCGAGCCTCAGGAAATAAAGTGAGAGAGATCAAGAAAGACTTTTGACATCAACTTTGGTCCTCCACATGAATGTGAGTGTGCTCACACACACATAAACTCTCACACACTGTGCATCTGCACACATGTACACACACTTGTGAAACACACACCACACACACACACACACACACACACACACAACACTACCCATAATGTGTGTTCAAGTCCTTGATACAAACACTGAGCATGACCATTCAAGATCAAAGCTCTACAGTGTGTCTTTAGGGATCTTCTAGTCTTTTCTCCATCTATGTTTAGATTGTCTTTCCAAAAGTTCCACACTGAACTAAATGTCCATGTCACCAGCATTTCCCTATCTTTCTCCAGATTACCAGAAAGACTACTGAAAGCCTTAAGTAAAAGCCCCAGAGTTATGAGTCATATAGAAGACTCCTCCCGACTTTAACTTCCAATAGCACCATTTATTTATATTTTTGTGTTTGTATGAATGTACACCATCTATGTGCAGATACAAAAGGAGGCCAGAAGTTCAGATCCCCTGAAACTGGAGTTGCAGGAGGTTGTGAACAGCCCAGCACAAGGCAGGGAATTGAATCTGGGTCCTCTGTGAGAGCAACAAGCACTCTTAATTGCCCCCTAATGGTGCTACTTAAACAGGTATTAAATGGTGGCTGGAGAGATGGCTCAGCAAAGAAGAGTGCTGGTTCTCAGAGGGTCTGAATTCAATTCCCAGCATGCACATGGTAGCTTGCAATCATGTGTAACTTCAGTTTTGGGGATCTGATGCCCTCTCCTAGTTTCTGTAGGCACTAGGCACACAATGTGCATAGTCATACATGCAGGCAAATATCCATACTCATTTTTTAAAAGTAGATTTTTAAAAAGTTAGGCATGATTGAATGTGTCAATGGAAGCTTCATAGAATCTTCATTTAACAAATATGGAGTTTCTAGACTCTACTTTTTTTTTTTGGACAGGGAAAGTGTGGTGGTTAGTGATGTCAACTTGACCCCTGAACATGTCTGTAGGGGTTTATCTACACTACATTAATTGATGTGGGAAGACCCATCTTAATTTTGGGCAGGACCTAGGCTGTGTCATGTAACAGCTCCATCTGCTCCTTAGTAACGGCCATTCAGCTCCTTAGTAATGGCCAGCCCTTTCTGCTACTTTGTAACGGCCGTTCTGCTGCTCCAGTCTGTGGGTCAGAGTCTAGCAAGAGAGAGTGGGGACAGAGGGGCGAGAGACGCAAAGGATGGAGACAAGACAAAGGGTCTAATCAAGTCTCTTAAATTGAAAGGAAATCCTGGGTATTTATACCCTTTACCACATGCCTTGCCCTCATGGGCAAGCTCAACTGAAGGCACTACGTCATGTGCCTAGCAGCGTGGAGACCACATGCTCCTAGCTGCTGGCAGCACTAAACAGCAAAACAAGATGTTTATCAGAGTGTGCTCAGCTGTTGTGGGCTGTTGAAAACAAGTGTCTTGTCAGGGTATATGGCTCAAGATGGCTGTAAAGATGATAGTCGCTTTCGGCTAAGAGTCGGCTCCCAACAGTGTCAATTGAGAAGTGCCGCCAAACACTAGCATATGTGCATTCACCTGTCTCTGTCTCGGGCTATGGGTGCGCAGGCTGTGTGAGCACCTGCTGCTGTGGCTCCCGAGCCGTGGGCTGTAGCTTGGAAAATAAGTTAACTAAGTCCTTTCTTCCGGAAGTTGCTTTGTAAGGATATTTCATCATAAGGACAGGAAAAGAACGTGAGACAAACAGGTGTTTCCCTCCCATTCTCTTCCTCTGGCTTAGGCTTCAATCCCCTGCTCCGTTTCTTGTTCTGCAGATTATTAACCTTGAAGGACTGGCAAAGTTTCAAAATGGCCGTGCTTTCCTGTTCTCACCTGTAAACTGTTGACACAGTCCACCCTGAGCCTTAGACTTGGGTCCTGTGGTTCTTTCAGCAAAGAAAGTAGAAACGAGTCCCAACTCAGTGAGGAAAAAGTGCTTGCTTGCTGCTCTGGTTCTGAGTCCAGTTGAGACCTCCTGGGCTCCGCCCCTTGCACTGCCCCACCCCCGTCTCATTAGCATGTCCATTCTTGTCCTTGGCCAGCTCATGCATAGGCAGTCATGATGGTGAGACTTTATAGGTGTAAATTCTGTCTTTACTAGAGGGGCAATCTCACAGCAAACTCCCTGTCCCTGGCTCTTACAATCTTTCTGTCCCCTATTCCACAGCGATCTTTGAGCCTTAGGTGCAGGAGTTGTATTGTAAATGTATCCTTGGGACTGGGCTCCACAATTCTGCATTCTGACTGATTGTCGTTTTCTGTAATGGTCTCCATCTGTTGCAAAGAGAAGTTTCCTTGGTACAGGTTGTATACACACACACACACACACACACACACACACACACACACAACAAGAGAGAGAGAGAGAGAGACAGAGAGAGAGAGACAGAGATTTAACAACTATTAAGGGAAAAAGAGCTCTTGAATTTAAAAAAAAAAACAAGGAAGGGTATATGGGAGGGTTTAGAAAGAGGAAAAGGAAGGGAAGTGATATAATTATATTATAATCTCAAAAAATAAAAGAATTTTAAAATAAGTGCTTGCTGTACACAATAACCTGTGTGAAAATGCCAGGCCTGGTGGCATATTCTTATAACCCCAGTAAGAGACCCTGCATCCAAAACAAAGCAAACAAAAACTCAACAACAACAAGCTGGTGGCCACCTGAGGAATGATAATCAAGGTTAACCTCTGGTCTTTACATGCACATGAACACACATGAACACATATGTAGATGAGAGAGAGAGAAAGAGAGAGGGGGGGAAGCTATGCTCACTCTTTTTATGGTGAGCTGCCTTCTGGTATGAGCTAATCCATCCCAAACAGATCTGAGGCCTCTACCAGATGCACTTCCAAAAGACTAACCTGTCTGTGAGGGCAGGGCACTCATCACTTCACACAGACACCGTCTTTTAAAAGTTCTGCCACCTCCAAACCTTCACATTGGGATCAAGCTATGAGCAACTGAATATTTCAGGAACAAGCCACACATAATACCTAGCAAGAGGCTCCTGTGCTTGATACATAAAGGAAAAGAGAAGAGCTCACTAAGGAAGGACACAGAGGAGCCAGAGCCAGTCTCTGGTGAGCCTTAGCCATCCCATCAAGGAGCCTGGGCTTTCTCAAGAATTCAGCCTGTGAGCAAGGTAGTGTGTCATGAGCTGGCTCATTTTTCAGAAGACAAGGCAGGGAACATTTGAAGCCTGGACTCTCTGGTAGTTCCCTTTTCAGTTTGGCTTTATGTCTCTTTTTGAATGCTTCATTAAGACCCTTTTGACTGGGTCACATCCCCAAACTGGAATACATTTAGCTCTAAGATGCCAAGGAACACTCTTTCTGGGTATTGATAATAACTTTCTAATCTCCAGTCAGAGCTCTGTGTCAGACAGGGTACCCATGTGACACCTGATCCTCGTGGTAACTTTCCTGGGAGTGAACTGTTAACAATTGCCATTCTGTAGATGGAGGAAAACAAGGCTCAGGAGAGGATGTGACTCCCTTAGGTTTACAGATGTAAGTGTGCAGCCTGGAGGTTCCGCTGCTGAATCCCAGGCATTCAGAGGTGATCCTGAACACACATGCTCCATTACTTCCTCCCGCTGTGGGGAGCAGCAGAGGGCTGTTGCATTTTCCCTCTGCAGATCAGACTAGAGTCGCCTGGGTGCCGTGAAATATTGGAGCTGCTGCTTAACAGCGACCCCTCCTGGACCTCATCAGTCTGGAACACTGTGCTGTCATGGCTTCTGCAGCAAAATAACCCATCTGACTCCTTACTCACTGCACCAGTGACTCAGAAACCTGTTGTTCTGATCATTTTCCTTTGTGCTCTTTTGTACAGGCTTGGGCCTGTTTCCTGTGTGTGGTGTTGCTCTTATTTTTCCCTGCACAGGTATTAGGTGACTGAGTTGACAGCAAAAGTAGATCCTCCTTCCTTCTGACATTCAGTCTTATGCTGGTGGTTGAGCTATAATCCACATACTATAAGCCCCTCCGGAAGCGGTGCTGGCCGACAGCTTTAAGCATATCACAGCGTTCTCCAACTGTAGCCTTAGGTCATTCCAGAACATTTTAATCCCTCCATAAACCTGTGCAGTCCTGTGCACAGCCCTTCCCTGTGCCTTTTCCTGTGTGCTGACACCATCTGGACTTGTTTGTTTCTCCTCACACCTCTCTCCTCTCCCCCCAGTCACCCAGCTGTCACTAGCAGGTCACCAGACATGAAGTGGCTAAGCCCAAGGCCAGAGTCACTGTTATTTCACTGACTGCGAAGGTGCTGCAAGGTCTCACCTCTGACTTTGGAGAAGCCCCATCTTCCTGTTTGATACTCATGGTGAACAGGTGTCTGAGCTGTGAGGAGGGGACAGAAAGCTCCAAGTGTGACCATCCCTCACGGCTGTCATGGTCTCCAGGACTCTTCACATAAGCAAATGGCCTTTCTAGAAAATCTAAGTCAGACCCAGTCATTAGGGGTATGGAAGTGGCCTTGCCTGGACAGAAGCACCTGTGCTTTGGTTGTTCCCATGTTTACTGCCTTTGTGTGGCCTGGCGAAGGGATATGCACTCCCTACTCCAGATTTTCAAAGATGAGACAGATTTCATATGTTGATCCCCCAAGAGCATAGTGTAAAAGGCACCTCACATTGGTCTGTCATTTCCTCCTCCCTCAGGAAGGACATTAGCCCTCTGGTTTCATTGGTGATTGTTCTTTTAAAACATCATATTATATTTGCGTGTATATGTGTGTGTGTGTGCATGAATGCATGTGCATGCCACAGCAAGTGTGTAGAAGTCAGAGGGCAACTTGTAGGAACTAGTTCTCTCCTCTCTCCATGTAGATCACAGGCTCACAGCCAGGTCAGCGGGCTCCGTGCCGTGCGCCTCTACACACTGACCTTTCTCAGGTCCCACTTAGTACTCCTCAGCCACTCATTTCTGTCTGTCCATCCACAGAACATGATGTGACAAAGGCAGAGAGGTAGTGTAGGCTCATCACTGTAGCACCTCCAGGTCCTGAAACTGCTTTAAATGTCGGAACAGATGCTTTTAAAACCCATGCGGCATCAATGAAGGAGGGAGGGTTCCTAGATAAAGTTGGCTGTCATTCTCCTGTGCGCAGGATTGCATCTTCAGTCCCATCCACACTTCCAAACCCCAGCATGGCTCTCCTCTGGAGGCTGTGCTGACTTCACTAGGCTCAAGGGGGTTAGGCTCCTTTACAACTCCTTATCCTTTCAGCTTGACTTCTATAGCAGCCTGGGGTCTCCCCAGCCTCAGATTGGGGCCCCAAAGACCCACTAGAAACAGCTCAGTGTGGGAAACTTCTCAGGGCAATGCCTCTTGTAACAACACATAAGCACTGTTTGCCTTAGGGAATATGTTCTGTAGCCATAGAGGAGGCCCCTGTTGCTTCTCTGAGTAGGGCAGACAAAGTCCACAATGTTTTGTTCAATCATACACTGCATATCCATCAGTGATCCTCTAAGAGTGTGTGTATGGGTGTTTGTATGTTGTATGGGTGTTTGTATGTGTGTGTGTGTGTGTGTGTGTGAGAGAGACAGAGAGAGAGAGAGAGAGAGAGAGAGAAGAGAGAGAGAGAGAGAGAGAGAGAGAGAGAGAGAGATTGTAGTTGTCTTTGTATAAATACACCACTATGAACTTCACACAATGAAGAAATCACTCAACTGTACATTTCTAAGGAATGTGTCCCATTGTTAAGCCACATTCAGCTGGCTTCGTACTCAGAAATGAGTTACCCAAACCAGAAAAGAAAGGCTTTGAATGGTGACACATGGCCTTGCTGCTCTCCGCTCTGGGAGGCTGTTTCTTAGAGAAATGTCATTAACTAAAGTCAAAAAGATGGCTCTGTGGTTAAGAGCTTCCAGAGAACACTGGTACAATTCCCAGCATCTACATGGTGACTCACAATTAATCTATATATAACTTAAGCTTTGGGGGAATCTGACTTCCTCTTCTGGACTTTAAGGGGACCAGGCACTCATGTAATACACTTATATACACATGCAGTCAAAATATTCATACACCATATACATAAGATAAAAAAATAAGTAAAAATTAAGGGAATAGAGATGGTCCAGCTATTAAAACCACTCATTTCTCTTCCAGAAGACCTGGGTTTGGTTCCCAGCATCTGTGGGGTGGCTCACAACTGCCTATAACTCCAGTTCCTAGGGATTTGCTACCCTCTTCTGGCGTCTGTGGGCACTGCATGCATGTTTGCATAAACACACATTCAGGCCAAACATTCATATAGATTAAAATAAAATAGATCTTTTAGAAAATTAATAAATACATTTAATTTGAAAAATAAATAATGATTTACCCTAGTTGCTTATTTAATACAAAGTGGTCAGCCCTAAAATCATATGCTCATGAGCAACACTGAACATAGCAAGCTGTGTTTACATATTTATTCATATATGTGTGTGTATAATAATAATCAAAGAAAAAAGACCATACATTTGAGATTCAGTGATAGGGTGCATGAGAGGGGCTGGAGACAGAAAAAGGAAGGCAAAAAGTGGTATAATTATATTTTGGTGACAAAAAACATTAAGGGCTGTCCCACCATTCTCCGAAGGGTCTCTAAGCTGATATCCTGCTCAGGGTATCCGTGGATCTCAGCCCACTCTCCGTTAACCCCTCCACTGTATCTGATGATGCTTCAGTTTTACAGTCTACACTGACAACTAGCCTGCCCACCCCTGTGATACTATCAGCCGTAGTCATGGGCACTTACAGCCAACACGGGGTACTTTGTTTGACAAAGTGTGCTTCTGCCACACTTCCTCAAAATACAAAGAATGTCATAGAGAATTCTGAGTTCAGTCCTGAATTTCCTTTCAATGACTCTTGATGGAGAATTAAGGCAATTTATAACAAGCCTCATAATGAACCGGAACCCTTATCTCTTAGCATCTGTAATCACCAAGGTGATCGAAGTCACAATGAAAAAGTGAGGGCTATGTATAAAACTGGGTCAGGATCTCTTAATGGTATTGATTCAGTAGAGAATCTAGGTCAGTAATATTTTGTTGTGACCTACATTGAGTCAGAGCCTCCTTTCATTACACACAGAGCTTGGGGAAATGGTGAATTTTTTTCTGGCTTCTACGTGAATATTTTTTCCCTCTCCCCTGCCAAAGGACCAAAATGCACCTTTATAATTTGGTCTACCAACTTTAAACTTTACAGGTTGGTTGACCTACTTGGCCCTGGGTTTCAGTGGCTGCAACTCACCCAAGCGTAGCTGAGTAGAGTTAGTTCATAGCCTTTCAAGATAGAGTCTCTTTATTCTCCTCCTTTATCTAAACAGAGAACAATAGGGTGTATTTAGCACCTGAAGAATGAGGCTCAGCAAACTTGACCTGAGGGCTATGACGTCAAACAAAGTCAGGCCTCAATTTAGTCTCACCAGGTGGTTTCTCACAGGCTTGGGGTTTATTCCTAAACCTCTTGATCGCCAGCCCTACAGATGCACATCGAAGTCTTCAAGTCCAGAAAGTATGTCAACCCTTCAGGCAAACTTGCAGGAATCACCTATGCTTGAAAAATATAAACATGGCAAAGATTGCATTGAACTAGGAGTCCTTCAGCAGTGGTGGTGCTGATGGGAGTGGATGATGGAGAAAGGGGCAGAGATTGGCTCTCTTGATAGAAATGCTTTCAAAGGTCCCTTTCAAGCTCCAAAATTCTGATTGGTTTGTTACCAACTCACATAGACGGCTCAGTCATCTGAAAGTTACAGCATGTTCATAGCACGTGGGCAAGACATTCATGAGATCCTTGCACCATACAAATCCGTTGTGCAGACTGCCTCATTACCTCTTCATAGCTACATGAGCCTAGGGGGCTCGTCATCGTGCCATCAAACTATACAGGAAAGCAAAGTTTAGGGAAGTTGGATAACTATCAAGGTCACACAGCTTTAGGAGTGAAATCAGGACACAGAGCCTTTGAGTCTTGCAGTTCTTTCTAGCACTGTACAGGAGTAGCCAGTGTGCTTTTTCTGATTGCTTAACAAAAAGACAAAGATAGTGTTGCAAAAAGGAAGAAGAAGAAATAAGCATATTCCAGAGACAGGAAACCGCTTGTATCTTACTCTGATGAACAATGATTTGCAACCTTAAATAAAAGAGGGCAGTACAAATATTGACTTTTCCTGAATCACTGATAGTGTAGGCAAACTGTTTAAAAAGCACACATCCTTGGGAAAATTAAGATCTAGGTTCCTCCTACCTCAGCAAGATTAGAGAGTTAATGGAGTTGAGGGTTAGGAAAAACCCCATCCTTCCCAACTTACTTTCCTTCTGTGCTAATAAATTATTGGTCAGCAATTTGTCCCCACCACCTATCAGTCTCAGTCTCCTCTCCTTGGAGCTGAGCACTCCAAGACTGGCTTCAAACTCATGATCCTCCTGCCCCCTCTTCTATTGCTCAGCCCTTGTCTCAAAGATGATAGATGGATAGATGATAGATAGATAGATTGATTGATTGATAGATTGATAGATAATAGATAGATGATAGATGGATAGATAGATAGATGAGTAGATTGATTGATTGATAGATAATAGATAGATGATAGATGGATAGATAGATAGATGAATAGATAGATGATTGATAGATAGATAATAGATAGATGATAGATGGATAGATTGATTGATTGATAGATAATAGATAGATGATAGATGGATAGATGATAGATAGATAGATTGATTGATTGATTGATAGATAATAGATAGATGATAGATAGATAGATAGATAGATTGATAGATAGATAATAGATGATAGATGGATAGATAGATAGATAGATAGATAAATAGATAGATGAGTAGATGAATGGATAGACAGACAGACAGATAGAGACATCCTTGTTGGTCCCACAAAGTTCAAGGAACATCAAGGAAGAGTCAGCAGAAAGCATGTAAGAGCTGGACGACAGGAGGGGGCTGTAAAATGCTGTCATCTAGACACTACATGGGTATTTCACTTCTGAACTCAGCAGCTGTGGTTATCTGCACAAGATCAAATCAACCAGAATTCCACTATCTATTGGGATGGGGGAGCTCACAAGGCCTTACCCCAAACTAAGGAGCTATCGGCATTTAATAGCTGCTGGAAGAAGGAGAATCATTCATCTTCAGGGCTGTAGCCAGTGGTAGGTTGTCCACACACCAGTGGATAGCCTCACACATGCACATATGAGCATCACTAATTGGACTGAATGAGTTGTTTGTTTGGCTTTTTTAAGAGAATAAGAGAACACAAGGTTAGAAGGGAGATATGTTGGAGTGGATTCAGGGCGCATTGGAAGGGAGAAATGGGAGGTAGATACAATCATATTTCCATTATAGACATATATAAAATACTCAATAAATAAACACAAGAAAAGGACAACCCCATTGATACCCAGAAGGTGAGGAGTAGGCATTTAATTCACAGAAAAGGATGCTCTTTACATCTTTCTCTTTACATCACCCCCTCAGCCATCTGTTTCCAGATATAAGGCCCTGCACCTCACCCTTTAGCTTTACCTCCTATGGGAGGGACACTTAATAATTTCCATTCACTCATTACTAGTTACTAATGAGTTCTCCTCCTGAGAAATTGAGACAGTACAGATAAGCAAAACACTCCAGGGGTAACTGCCGATCTGGATCCTGAAGTAAGGTGTAGACAAACAGTAGCTGGAACCTTAAATGGAAAGCATGGTCCCCGACAGGGATGTGCTTACAATTATCTCCTTGCTCTTAAGCCTTTAAAAATAAGTTTTCTTGCCCCTTATTGTATATAGCCATAATCTCTGTAATGGTTTGTATATGCTTGGCCCAGGGAGTGGCACTATTAGAAGGTATGGCCTTATTGGAGTAGGTGTGTCACTGTGGGTGTGGACTTTAATACCCTCACCCTAGCTGCCTGGAAAGCAGCCTCAAGATGAAGTCTCACCTCTGCCTGCACCATGCTTGCCTAGATGCTACCATGCTCCCACCTTGATGATAATGGACTGAACCTTTGAACCTATAAGCCAGCCCCAATTAAATGTTGGTCATGGTGTCTGTTCACTGCAGTAAAACCCTAAGAAAATCTCTCTCATCTTCAGAAACCAAACTGGCAAAATCCCCAGGCTTCCTTTAGCCCTAGTTACCACTCATCTCCTCCTATGCATTCCTTCAAAGCTTTTCTCTGAATCCCCCAGTTCTGAAGCTGTATTACAACCACATTTGGCTTTTCCCTGCGTTGGATTGATGGCTCATTTTATGACAACTTGACTCGATGGAGAGTCATTTGGAAAGAGGGAAGCTCAATTTAGAAAATGGCCCCACCAGACTGCTTCTAGATTGAGTTGTAGGTAAGTCTGCGGGAACGTTTTCTTGATTGATGTGTGGGAGTGCCTAGCTCACTGTGGGCAGTGCTGCCCGTGGACTGGTGCTCCTGGGTGGTATAAGCAAGCTGAGCAAGCCAGTTAGTAGCACTCCTCTGTGCTTCTGGATCAGCTCCTGTCTCCAGGTTTCTGCCCTCTTTGAGTCAGTCCTGACTTCCCTCAGTAAGGGACTGTTATCTGGAAATGAAAGATGAACTAAACCCTTCCCTCCCAGTTGGTCTTGCTGTTTTATCACAGTAGTAGAATTCAGTAGGGTTGGTTCTAGTGACAAAGAATGGACACTTGGGGCTGGAGAGGTGACTCAGTAATTACAAATGTGAGCTGCTCTTGCAGAGAACCCGAGGTCAGCTCCCAGCACTTACTTCAAGCAGCGAACAACCACCTGGAGCTTGAGGTCCTTGGGGATCCAATACCCCTAGCCTCCACTGACATCTGAATTCACATGCACATAGCTACATAGAGATACACACACGCATACACTTACACATAATTAAAAAGGAATTCATTTAGCCAGGCAGTGGTAGCACATGCCTTTAATCCCAGCACTCCGGAGGCAAAGGCAGGCAGATCTCTGTGAGTTCATGGCCAACGTGGTCTACAGAGTGAGTTCCATAAAGAAATAAATTTGAAAAATTGCTCATGCTTAAGGCAAGAGTTTCAAGAAATAAAGCAAATCAGTGAAGCATGGTGGTTCACACCTATAATCTTAGCATTGGGGAGACTGAGGCAAGAAGATTAAAGCCAACACGGGCTACATAATGAGTTCCAGGGCAATTTGGGATACGGAGAGAGACCTTGTCTCAAACATGATAGATGATAGATAGATAGATAGTTAGATAGATAGATAGATAGATAGAATAGATAGATAGATGATAGATAGATATCCAGGTTTGTCTTCTGCTATCCCTATGCCTACAGTGTGGGGAGTAAGTGTGAAGAAGACAGAAGGCATGGGCACAAATGTACGTGTTCAGCTGTGTGCTTAGCCAGCCAGGCCCTGAAGGGAAGTCTTCCAGGCAGGGGCCATTAGCATTTGCATCCGGAGTTCTCAGCACTGGCAATGCTCCAGGGGCACTTAACACAGCTGGAAGGCAGAGCATGGCTAAGTCAAGCTCTTCCTCTGTCAAGAGTTTATCTGGGTGTAACTGGTTATTACCAGAAGTGCAGGGCAGGCTCACGTCTCTGCTTCATCCAGGTCCATCAATCATACTTAATGTCCTCTCTTACATCATCTTCTAACAGCCTAATAAAGTTGTTTGTAATGTTAAGCTGAAGATCCGTCTCATTTGCTGCTCACTCTGTTGATCCTACAACAGGAGTCTGATTATATGAGCTATTAATCCAATAAGTCCCCCAGATGGAACAGGAAGGCCCCAAATTTCTTCTCTGTGGTGACTGGTTGATAGAATTTAGCACGTACTATCTGTCCTTCTCCAGACAGTTAAACTGTCATGTTTATCATAATCTTCACTGTACAAGGCTTTGTTTTTATTATTGATTTGTTACTTTTGGTACATAGTTTGGTACAGTGCTAATGCTACACTATTTTACCTACTATACATTTTCATATTTGATAGACTAAGTGTCCCTTTAATGTTACTTCTTGATTCAAAATATAACTTTTTATCTTCCATGTAAACTTTGTAGCTAGTTTTTTTAAAAAAATTAGAGAAACTTTTATTTAATTTTTTTGAAAAACTTTTAAATATTTGTTTATTTGTATTTAATGTGTATGACTGTTTCCCTGCAAGTAGGCATGTGAATACATGTGTGCATGCCTCTCCTGCAGAGGTCAAAAGAGGATTTCTCTGGAACTGGAGTTGCAAGTAGTTGTGAGCTATCATGTGGATGCTTGGAACCAAACCTGGGTTTTCTGCAAGAGCAGCTTGTGCTATTGACCACTGAGTCTAGCCTTTTAAAATCAGCATAAAGGAAAACCAAATCAGTAAAAATGAGCTGGACTTTATGACATTCCAATATTGAAAATAACTGAATAGCTATACCCCATCACTACCACCATCACCCCCCCCCCACCAATATCTGTTAGAATCACAACATATTGAGGTTCTTTCATTGTGGACAAGAGACAAATGACATACAAACCAAGCAGCTACTTAAAGAAAGAACTTCAGCTGTGATTCTTCTATTAAATACTGAATGTGAGGTCCCCTCCACTTAATATCCAGACACTGAAAAGGCTGACCACATGAATAAGATTTCTCTCTCTCTCTCTCTCTCTCTCTCTCTCTCTCTCTCTCTCTCTCTCTCTCTCTCTCTCTCTCTCTCTCTTCTCTCTCTCTCTCTCTGACACACACACACACACACACACACACACAGTGTGTGTAGGTCCTTATATTTGTACTTGTTGCATCAACTACTTTACCATCTGAGCCATCTTCTCAGATTCTTTATGGAAAAAAAATTCAATGAAAAAAAAAAAGAGAGACACACACAAAGATATAGCAAGGGAAAAAAATTGACAAGCGAGTAGTTACTACTCTTAGCACACAGAGTCCTAAAACTAAAGACAATCAGCCCTATCGAAAAATAAAATATGGGTAAAACATAATAATAAGAAAGATGTGATTTAAAATTTAAGTATCCCTGAATACATCTCCTGATAATACAAAGTCAACGCCATCAATTAGTTGCCACGGTAGAACACCAGATGGAGACGTAGTTCAGTGGTAGAACAATTGCCTAGCACTCAGAAGTCCTGGCATGGTGGCACATACCTGTCCACGTACTGGGGAGGTCAGGGAAAGATCTGTACGATAAGAGCTCACATTGCCAAGGATATGATGGCTCCATGGAAGGGCTTGTTTCTGCTTTGGTGTAGAGCATGACCAGGGAGTCTCCTACAGCCCCTTGCTCACCTCACCAGAGAGTTGATCCTCTGGGAGTCAACGGCAGGCTGTAAAGTGGACAGGGACAGCATCAGCTCAGGAATAGAGAAACGAGAGGAATAAGGAGCAGAAAGGCTGATAAGCATCAAGGCAAGCAGGAGAGCAAGGATCTCTGCTGTTTAGATAATATAGGTTATTTTTTAAAATAAAGGGGAGTAAATTCCTTGTTATGGTGTTTTCACACAGAACATAAGATTTTCACAAAAGAATTGTTAATGTTAAGCAAGAACTGGCTGCATGATCATGTACACCCTCTTCATCATCAGAATTGTATCTACTTAGTAGTCTTTAAAGAAAATCAACAAAATCCAGCTCTTTTGTCCTGTAGGCCTGTGGTGACTTGAATGATAAGGGCCCCCATAGGGTCATATATTTGAGCCTTGGTTCCCAGAGAGTGGAACTGTTTGGAAAGGATTGAGAAGTGTGACCATGCTGGAGGAGGTGTGTCACCATAGCAGGCAGGCTTTGAGATTTCAGAAGGCCACACCGTTTCCAGTTAACTCTCTCTGCCTCCTGCTTGTGGATCAAGATGTAAGCTCTTAGCTACTGCTCCAGTGGCAAGCTGACCTGCCCGCTGCCATGCTCCCCGCCATGGTGATCATGGACTCACTTTCTGAAGCCATAACCCTCACTAAACTCTTGCTGTAAGTTGTCTTGGTCATGGCACCACTGAACAGCAATAGAAGAATAACGAAGACAATGTTATATCTTGTTTTATCGTTCATGACCACCTTTCCTGTTTCCTTCCCTCTACTCTCTACTATTTTCCTCCCTCCCTCCCTCCCTTTCTTCCTTCCTTCCTTTCCTTCCATCCTTCCTTTCCTTCCTTCCTTCCTCCCTCCCTCCCTCCTCCTCCCTCCCTCCCTCCCTCCCTTCCTTCCTTTCCTTTCATCCTTCCATCCTTCCTTCCTTTCTTCCTTCCTTTTTTTTTTTCTGAGACAGGGATTCTCTGTGTAATAGCCCTAGCTGTCCCAGAACTCACTCTGTAGACTCTGTGGCCTCTCACTCACACCAATCCACCTGCCTCTGCCTCCTGAATGTTGGGATTAAAGGTGTGTGCCACCACGTCCAGCTACTATTTTCTTTTTTTTTTTTTTTTAACAACTTCTTTGGGTGTCTAGTATTTCTTTGGCTGTAGTAACCACAATTCTCTCTGTGTCTCCCTCTGTCACTCCTCTCTACCCCCTTCATCTCTGTATCTTGTGAATCTAGGGCCTCACACAGAGCAAGCCAGGTCTCTCTGGATTTCTTGAGCCCAGAGTCGCTTTTGCTGACCTAGGTCATCTTTTTGAACCAAGAATGGCCCTCAAGAAGGCTGACCTGCAAAAGTCCTGAGGGCTGAACCACCATGAGTCTAACAACTAGAAGTCAGTCCATTCGTCCATGTATTGTCCATTCCACAAATGCCTTTTGAAACCTACGCTGTGCCATGCACAGAGTTGTATGTAAGAACAAATGAGAAATACTGACTTGTAGTGCAATTGGTGGGGTGAGGTGGGGAGGAAAACAATGTAGACTTGTACAAATAGCTGTGGCAACACAGAAGGAAGTATTAACCTCACCCAGAAGCACAGAGGCTTCATAGCAGTTCCAGGACACAAACCTGGATACAACAGATGTATGAGAGGGAAGAGAATATGCCAGAAAGATACAGAGATATAGAGGCCTAAAAACATTCCCACAAAACAGGAGAACAACAAGGATGAAAACCTGTGTCAGAGGAGTATGAGGTTGGTAGAAAGCCAGACAGGGTGCCGCATAAACAGATTTGACCATGAGCCAAAGAACTGGTCACCAAGGGCCCTGGGTAGTCCATATCCATCAGTACCCTCTCCCCAAGGCTCTGGGCATTAAGAAATACTTCCCACTGCCCTGATTAGCTCACAACAGACTAGTGAGGAGCAGGCTCAGAACCCCTCCTCATTTTTTCTTAGCAGAAATCAAACATCAGTGGCTGCACATCTACACGACTCCTATGACGTCCCAAATGGTCTGTTCTGGTCCTGATGTTTGTTCTCTCTGCAGACCTGAGCCCTGTAGCAATCAGTAGGAGACTTGGGGATTTTCCTCTGAGCTGAAAACACTTCAGTATTGCCTAGTGCCAGCACTTGCCAGGTCTCAAAGTCTGGATCCATCCATAAACAAGGTCCAGCCAGAGAACTGCTGTGAGCTACTACTCCCCCTATGCTAACAAAAATATGCTTATCTCCCAGCCAAAAAGAGAAGGGGAAAAGTCCCTGTTACCATCCAACTGCACCAACTTCCTATTTTTTTCCCAGCCTGCTACCGTTTCTTCTTCATCGTGCCCTTCTGGTTTCCTAGCAGCTGTCAATATCCCCTGAAACTTGAGTAGCAGGGCTGAGCAGGCATTGCCCAGGTGTATGCCAAGCCCAAAGCGTAGGAGGGCACAGGAAGAGGGCATAGCAGGACTCTGCTGCTGCCCAAGAGCCAGAGGCATTTACGTGGCTGGTCTGGGAAGCTAGCCTGTGGCTTTCTCTAAGTAAACACTTCAGACCTTAGATGGGGTCTTGCAAACCCACATTTTAGCATTTGCCAAGGAAGCTGCGTGGTATAAGCTGCTGCATTTCATAACCTGCTAGGCAAGATTTCATGTTTCTTTCAAGATGAGGAAAACAAGGTTCAAAAACTTTGGTTTATCCAATATCACTTGGCAAGGTCTCAGACTTCTGACCAAAACCTGTGTGTTGGTCTTAGACCTGACATCCCATTAAATACAAGTAGTACTGAGGAAGCTCCAGAGAGTGGGCGTAGCACATGGGTGTCCGCCATGGTGCCTACACACTACTCTCATAATACAACAGTGCTTGGACTTTGTGTTTCTGTGTGTGCATATATGTGCATGTACACGTCTATGTACGTGTGCATGCAGAGGTCACATGTTAGATGTCTTCTTCAGTTTCTTTCCATCTTACATTTTGAAGCAGGGTTTCTTAACCTGGAACTCACCAATTTGGCTAGACTGGCTGGCCAGTGAGCTCCGGCTATCCATTTGTCTCTACCTCTCCAGCATGGGGATTACAGGGACATGCCATTATGCCTGGTTTTGTTTTTTGTTTTTTGTTTTTTTACATGAATGCCAGATATCCAAATTCGAGACTTCATGTGTGCACAACAAGTACTATACTGACTAGCCATATCCCCAGTTTTGGACTTTTTAAGTTCTGGACATGAATCTGGAGCCTCGTATATACAAAGTACACATGCTACCACTGAGCTAGACTTCAGCCCACCACTCCTTTTTATGAATGAATACGCCAGGATTTGTCACATTTAACAGCTTGTTTGTGTATCTACTCCTTCTGGCAGCTGTGCATTATGCTGGGAACTCTTTGAAGAGCTCCTACCACATCATTGACTCTATAGACATCTTTTGTTTGCTTTTAATAATGAGCAGGAAAGACGTGAAGATAAACTACCATTTCTGTCACCCAGGTCATTGTATTATGCTGATATCAATCACTTCCTGATTCCACGGGTTCATTTTAATAGGATCACGGTGTGTGGAACAGGTTAGCCAGAGACAAAGTGAGGCCTGGCAGTGTCACAAGGGGCTCAGGTGCTAAGATACAATTCGAAGGTTATCTTGAGAGAGATGGTCCAACCAATGTCTTGGTGTGAGGAGGGAGGGGAGGCTCAAACTAACACAAAGGTTGGACTGATGATCAATGCTAACTAAGCAGGTGGTATGGAGACAATCCTGGCCTTCAAGGAAATGTGCTGGGTGGCCTACATCCATTCATTAAATTCCAGTGAGGGAGAGAACAGATTCTTCTCTTGGCTCCTTTTACTGTGCATTATCCAAGACATTTTCTGTTCCTTTCTAGATGCAGCTTTAAGGACAGTGCCATTATGTAATGAAAACCATTAGGTTGTTAGTCTGGACAAGGACGGAGAATAAGCACATGAGATTCTTAATTCTCTCTCTCTCTCTCTCTCTCTCTCTCTCTCTCTCTCTCTCTCTCTCCCTGTGTGTGTTTCATGAGCTCTCTCTCTGTACATATACATACACAGTTACACACACACACACACACACACACATACACACACACACATGCCTTGTGCAGCCCATGCTGGTATTGAACTCACTATATAGACAAAAATGACTTTGGACTTTGAACTTTCTAATTCTCAAGTACTTAGAATCCATGTGCATTCCATGATGCCTTGTGAGGGGCTGGAACCCTTGTCTTCATTCGTGTGAGCATTCTGCTAGCTGAGTTACATACCTGGCCCTCTTCATACTCTCTTTAATTATCATTTGTATGAGAAATTTTCTTACCCTTTCAGTCATGGCACCAGCAGGTGAGCAAACCACAAAACTACTTTTTAAAAAGTATGTGACAGTGTTATGTGTGTATAAGTGTGTGTGTGTGTGTGTGTGTGTGTAGACCAGAAGTCAACATCATGTGTCTTCTTCAGTATTTCCCTCCCTTATTTTGTAAGACAGAGTCTCAGAACTTGGAGCTCACTCACTGATTTGGCTAGACTGGCTGCCCATCCAGTCTCAGGGGGACTGTCTCTCCTTAACTCCAGCTTTGGGAGATCTGATAACTTTTTCTGACCTCTGCAGGCCCCTTCAACAATCATACAATGCACCTACATATATGCAGGCAAAACAGCCAAACATGTAAAATAAAAATCATTAAGTCTTTAAAAAAAGTTAGAAAAAGAAGATAACCAACATTAACCTTTGACCGTTATATTCATGCTTCCACACACGTGTCCCTGTAGGTACATGACAACACCCCAACCCCACTCACATACACACCAAGGTATTGTTTTCAAAATAGTAAAAGGATGTGGAATTGTGATAGGATTATCAAAGTAAAATTCAAAAATAAAGAATCAATAGCAACCTGTAGCAACAGAACCTTTTTCTCTGAACTGGGAGAAGTGTGACTCACCCTGCCTGTTATCAGACTTCTGCTGGACTTCTTCCTGTAAGAGCCCATGCCTTCCAATGTTCAGATCAACAGTAGTGTTTATTCTCTGCACCAACCGTAAGTGGAAATGTAAATATCTTATCAAGAGCCGGTTCAGCTCAGTCCCTCAGACATTTCACCCAGGACTTTCCTCAGCTTGTTAAACTTGGCTTCAGAGGTCTCTAGTATTATCTGACACAAAAAGAATAACTAAACTACACATCAAATGCATTTAAATGCCCCCAGGTGGAAGCAAGAAGAACCCTGAAGTTTGGCCATCGTCTGCTAGAGAGTAGTCTGAAGTCAGCTTGAAACACATGTGACTCTGTCTTAAATAGAAAAAAAAACACACACACACAACAACAAGAACAACAAAACCTAGCACATAATACCAGTGTACACCAGGCTCTCTTATCATTACAAAGATCAATAATTATGGCACTTTGTTCTTGATGGGTTTTTTTTTTTGTCCTTGACTCTCCCTAAAAATGCCTTTATTTAGCACGGTAGTGCACATATGTAATACCAGCACTGAGGAGGTGGAGGCTACAGAATCCTGAGGTCAGGGTCAGCTTGGGGAACATAAATAAAATAAATAACTTGAATAACACTGTGTTACCTACTTCTCATGAGAACATCCAGGTGTGATTATTGTTTAGTTTATAAAGTAGACATGGGCTCTGAGAGTTCAGTGACCTCTTAGTGAAGAGCCAAGTCCCTTGAGCCCTAGCTAGGACCCTTTCCACATAGACACAGCGAGTGTAGGCAGGTATCGTCCCTGTGAGAACATGGGGACTCCAGAGAAAAAGAACTGTGCAACTTCACAGCTAGGCTACGCTGACTGGTGCAATGGAGCAGGGCCTCTCTCCACTTAACTGTTTCAAGTAAACTGTGGTCATCTTGAGTTTCAGTGTTCCTCTGGACCTTATGCCTTGAAGTTGAGCTGACACCACACACCTTTCTGGCTGTGGTGGTCTGAATAAGGGTGAGTCCCGTAGGCTCATAGGTCTGTGTGCTTGGTCCCCAGTTGAAGGAATTGTTTAGGAAGATTAAGAGGTGTGGCCTTACTGAGGAAGGCAAGGGAGGCTTTGAGAACTCAAAAGCTCATCCGATTCCTAGTGTGCCTCTCCCTTTGTCTCTTGTTTGTGGGTCAAAATGTGATCTCTCATCTGTTCCTGCCATGCTTTATTCTGTCATCATGGACTCCAACCCTCTGAAACCATAAGCCAATGAAATGCTTTGTTTAATAAGTTGCCTTGGTCATGGTGTTTTGTCATAGCAATAGAAAAGAAACTAAGCCTTTCCCCAAGTTCTGGCCTGACATCAGGCTTTCCCAGGACTCACACCCATTGTGTGATCCCTTCTACATCTGTCACGTGGGTGCCCAGCACTTCCTCTCCTTTGCCTCCTGCTGGTGTGGCCACAGTGAAGCTTCAGAGGAGAAACCAACACCACATTCTCTCGCTTTCCCAGGAACAAAGATTAACTCTCTAGCTCCCTTGGATCTCTGAATCTTTGTGTCCGCTCAAGGTGAAAACACACCCCTACAGTGACAAAGGAGACCTTTCAGACATTTAAAGTGGAAGAACTTCAGAGCTGATGAGACCAGACTGGAGGCTGTGTCCTTGAGTGAGGATTTCTACGGACAGGAGAGAGAATTCACTGCTGAGGATGGTCTGAAATGAAAGACACATGCATCGTGCCTATAAATGTCAGTAGTATGAGCAGTGGGCAGATTCTGGAGGATGATCCTGTATTTCTATCCTTCCACAAGGTTCCGAGGCAGAGAAGAAACAGGGACAACTGACATTTTCCTTATGCTCCGTTGATTTAACCATGGATTAATCCATAATCCATGGCACACTGGTGAGGATGCTTGCTGGAAAGGGTTAAATTGCGTGGTCTCTGCCCTTTAGTCTCATTGGGTGTTGGACAAACAGACATGGGGAAATCTTAACGTACTTGCACTTAAAACGCAATTACGGTCCCAGGCACTAACAAAACTTACAAGCTGAGCTTTATAATAACATCAAATTCTATTCCTTCAACTTTCCTGCATATCATATGGACTAGTATTAGAACTATGTTGTTACTTTTAGCTAAAAACAAATGGAAACTTTAAAAGCAAGGACACTCAGATCTGTATGTGTAGGTTTGTTTCCCTGCCTCCTCAAAGGAGACAAATGGCTTAATGCAAAGGATCTGATTACATAGTTCTCCATGAGGAAGCATTCGCTAGTTGAGCATGCACTGTGTCCCCGCCACTAATCTGAGTCCTCAGAGTGCAGTAACCAGTCAGACAAGGCATGGAAATGGGGCTCTAATGGGTCACAACAGACCAACCAATTGGGCAACGTTTCACAGTGAAAACTAAGGGAATGTTCATTCTTATATTCAAACAACCCATGAGAGGCTAAACTTTCCCTCCAAACGAGCTGCACCTGAAAGCCAGTGAGTTTTAAGGCAATTCTCACGACATATGAGCTAACAAGTCCCTAGGATTAGACTCAGGTTGCCTTTCAGGGTATTGGAAAGTATACCAACGACCTCTTTTGACACAAGATGAGGAGAGAGCAAATATAGATGGCCTAATGCGTCCCTTTCTGCTCCTGAGGGTTAATCCTAATTCTTAGTGTCACTCTGAGGAGGCTATTGTTGTTAGTAGCCCAAGGTAAAACTTAAGAGAGCAGGGCTCAGCTGAGTCCAGAGAGTCTGAGGTTACTTGGTCAGCCTGTAAATAGTCAGGAATTCATTAAAGAAAGCAAACATCTAGGTGGAACAATTGGGATACTTCTTTATGCCTTTGTACTTTAGACTCTGCTTGTGTAAGTTGAGGAATTAAGGAGCATTGGCTTGGGAAAGGGAAGGAAGTAGGCGAAGGCAGTGAACTCTGAAGTTTGTGCAAACAAGGATGACTGACTACCAAAGAGAAATGGCATAGTTAGTTTGGAAGGCGTATGAGTAGTCATTTCAGTGTGTTCAATGACCACATTTGCTTTTGGGATTGGGACCTCTCTCTCTCTCTCTCTCTCTCTCTCTCTCTCTCTCTCTCTTTCTCTCTGTCCCTCTCTGTGTGTGTATGTGCGTGTGTGTATGTGTGAGAGGAGGGAAGAGAGAGAGGGGAGGGAAGGAGGGAGAGAGGGAGGGAGGGAGGGAGGGAGGGAGAGAGGAGGAGAAGGAGGAATTCATAGGGAAGCTAGCTCAGTAAAGCACTGTGCTGGCACTTACTGAAGTCAGGCCTTTCACACATGCTCCTCAGCGAGCCCTTTTTCCTGGCTTCAGGTGAATGTGCACTGAAACTGGGGGCCTGAAACAATGAGATGGCTCGGTGAATAAAGCTGCTTGCCCTAGTTCTGTCAACCATGACTCACACATAGGAAATGAGGACAGCTGATTCCCAAAGTTGGCCGTTGCCTTCCACACACCTACTGTGGCACACGCAAGTACACGTACACACACAGATGTAAAAACGAACTGAGAGAATGTATTTGAAACTGAATGTCTCCTCCTGCTCAGAGTAAGCCGATCTTCCTATGAGGCTGCAGCCTTTTCCACGGATCCTGAACCTTGTATGTGGTTTTCAAAGCAAAGCATAAGCAAGAGACCCATGTATCAGTCTTAGTCCAGTCCATGTGCTGAACGGTCCAGGTTCCTGGATCCCCACCCCCACTGCTACCCACCACGAAACTCAAGTTCACGCTGTGCCATCCTTCCTCATAGCGTTCATAGCGTGTCACAGAAAGTATTCCTGAAGCTGAGTGCATCTCTGCGGAAAGGATCTCAGAGAACTACCTGGAACAAAGTAGACAAGAAAAGCAGGAGGATGGGTGGGGATGGGGCAGATGAAGAGCCCCGAACATCAGATGTAATTGCTGTCATCATGGTGTCAGCCCCTGTAGGCATTGTTCAGCCTCTCTGGTCCTCTGGACACCCACTGCTCTTTTCCTCATAGAACTGTAAGTTTTATGAAGGCTGCATGGAGTCATATCTCCAAAGCCGCACCCCCTCTCCATGTGCGCATGTGCGCGCGTGCGTGCGCGTGCGCGGGCGCGTGCGTGGTGTGTGTGGCGCGCTGTGTGTGCGTGCGTGCGTGCGTGCGTGCGCGCGCGCGTGTGTGTGTGTGTGTGTGTGTGTGTGTGTGTGTGTGTATACACACGTTCATGCCTGTGTAAGTGCTAGAGGTCAGTTTCATTTGTGTGTGTTCAATTCCCATATTGGCTCAACATTTCAACTAGTCTCGCTGGCCAGTGAGTCCCAGAGATCCTCCTGTCCCCACTTCCCCAGTGTTGGCATTACAGACACATGTCATCACCCCTCCCTTCTCACATGGGTGCTGGGAATCTGAACTCAGGCCCTTATGCTTGACTTGAACCATCCTCCTGGCCTCCCATTACCCTCTTTGCCATCTGTCCATAAATATCCTCTCCCTTTGAAAAGTGAAGGAGGCTGGCAGTGACTGTCACACACAAGCACAGCCCTGCACAGTTGTAGACTCTAAGGAAACCCTCTGGGCCTCCTGCAGCCTCACGGCTTTCCCTTGGCTAGTCCGTGCCCTTTCTAGATTTCCCTTCATTGGAACTGAAATATCACTGTGACCATGACCCCAGCAAGGTGGATGGAAACACAAAGATTAGAACTGATAACAATGTTTAGAGTTTCCTGCACAGTTTCCATGGAAACCAGCCACACACCTCATGTTCCAGTGAGAGCTCTCAAAGTCACCCTCTCTCAGGCCTGTCATCAGCCATCCAACAGCCCTTCCTAAGTATGCACAGGTTAGAAAACAAACAAACAAACAATGCCAGTCACTAATTTTTACCCATTTTGGAATACAGGGAGTTAGACTGGATTCCTTGTTATAGGTTATAGCACTCATGTCTCAGAGTAAGCTGTTGAATTACTTACTTATTTACTTACTTACTTAATTAATGCCATTGGCAGGTTTATGTTCCTGAATGAAAGACGCACACACAGTCTTTACATTTTAATAAACCTTAAGCAGCACAATAGCTGGGCCACCGCCTGACCTCCACGAGGTTAATCCACCTCCTACCAATAATCCCGAGTTATTACTTACTAAGCTTTATACTAAGCTACCCAAATGGGCCCTGCTCTCCTGGCTCCTTCACATGGTGGCCATGCCTTTCTGGCCTGTCCTCTTCTCAGGCATTTGACCTCTCCTGTCCTCAACCCTCTCCCAGCATGGCAGAACTAACTGGGGGCAGAGTCCCTTCGTGCCTTACTTATGGACTCTCTCATGCAAACAATTTTAGGGAGACCCAAATTAACATTAGAATACAAACAGCTTTAGGCCAAACGCACTAGAGTAAACCATTTTCCCTTTGCTCTCTACAGACTTTTACTACTTCAAGCAATCTAAGGAAACAATGAAGTGGACCAAGTATTTTATTTAATATTCTCTCCCTCCCGTCAACCACTATACTCTTCCTCCACTACCCACCTGCACTGGTCCCAGCCTGCAGCCGATACCCCAGACCTCACATCTGAAGGAGTTGGAATGGGCCAGAGTGCATTTCAGTTCATGTAGACAGGTGAGTCAGGGGATTGTTTAATTCAAGTTCTTTTTAAAGCTGAATTAGTTATAGATAACCGTGATGAGAAAAACAAACGTGGAAAAGGTTACCATTTGGAGAGCTGAGGAGAAGGGCACACAGAAGAAAGTCTTTGTTCTGTTTAGCAAATGTCCTATGATCCTGGCCAATCTAAAAATAGAAAAGAGGTAAGATGGAGACTACTGGGAAAGATACCAGCCACACTCTGGCCTCTGCATGCACATGTATACCTGTGTGTCTGTTTATACACACATCAGTATGTGCACACAGACAGACAGACACAGACACGCACGCACACACACAAATGAAAATAAGAGATGGTGATGGTAATGAAGACTAAAGCTTGAGCTGACTGGGTAAAGGGAAGGTGAGAGGCTCTGCAGGAGATGCAGGAGAGGAAGATGGAGACTCAGGCTCCTGCATGGATATTTCTGATGAACACAGGTGCCATGACCTGACAGGTAGAAATAAGAATTAGCATTGCTCATTTTTTTTTTTTGAGACCAGGAACTGTTTCAAATCAGCAAAATAAATCCTATTCCATCTTTGCAAAATAAAAAGGGGATTTCCTCTGCTAATGTCTGGTCCATGAAGATACAATATCAGACCGAGGCTGTTTATAAAGGATCACAAACTCTTCACGCTGATGGTTGGATTTCAGAAGCCCACATCAGCTGAGTTGTTCTGCTTAGAACATGGCAGATGGACACTGGAGTGTGCTGCCAGTGGAGTGGAAAGATGCAATTCTTTGTGTTTTTATGTCATTTAGTGCAGTTACCCAGACATGTTCCCAGTGGGCTGCCCTTTGTACAGACTTAAGGTTAGAATCACAGATGTGTATAAAGCTATTCTGTTTGCTGTGCCAGCCTGAGTCCCTGAGTTCACCAGAACCCAAACAAAGCTAAATATGGTAGCACAGATCCATAGACTCAGTGTTTCTATGTTGAGATGGGACACCGAGGTAGGAAAATCCCTGGAAGCTTGCAGGGCACCTGTCCCAGAGTGTACAGAGGCAAACTCTGTCCCAGATAAGGTAAAAAGTTATGGCCGATACCTAAAGTTAACATGGCAAGTGCACACCTGTACTCACACATATGAACACACACATGTGCCCAAACATGCATGAATATGCACACACAGAGAGAGATTTAAAAAGAAGAAAGCATGATTGTGTGATAAGGACTGGGAGAGATGATGGGAGGAAACAAAGGCTTGGAGCTATGAATACAACTTGCTGGGGCATTATAATGCAATAAGGGGCTACTTAGGGATGCTGAATTTAGTTACTTACCGGATTTTTCCTTTCTCCAGGACAAAAATCTTCCTAGTTACTTCGTCAACTCTGAAAGCGTTTGCTGACTTCCAGACCTGTCACCTTTCTTAATTTTTTGTTTTGTTTTGTTTTGTTTTATTTTTGGTAGTTACTGTAATCTACAGTAATAAAACTTGCTTTTTTTGCTCTTTCCTTTTTCCTTTTTTCTTTCTTTTTAAGTTTTATTTGTTATTTGTTTATTTAGCTATTCACTTGTCTATATTGCTCGTAGCTCTACCCTGCGTGTTTACTATGACACTTTGGTTCATGTCTAAGTTCAGCTTTGTGTGCTAGCTACATGGCTCTGTGGAAATGTCTCTGTAATGAATTTTCAGTTTTAAGTTATATGATTTTTAAGCATTGATTTGCCCACTTTAAAATTGTATTTAAAATGCAGAATCTGTGTTGGTACTCAGGATATTAAGAAGCTCTTTCTGGGCTGGGGAAACAGCTCAGGTGTTAAGAGCGCTCGATGCTCTGATCCAGGACCTAAGTTCAGTTCCTAGGACCCAAGTCAGATGGCTCACAGCCTCCTATATCCCCAATCCAGGCATCTGGTACTTCTGGTCTTACTGGTATCTGCCCTTCTGTGCATGTGCCCACAGATACACACATCTATACATAATTTTAAAAAATAATAAAAATAGACCTATCAAAAAACTCTCAGGGGCTAGAGAGATGACTCAGCAGTTAAGAGCACAGACTGTTCTTCCTGAGTACCTGGGTTCAATTCCCAGCACCCATACAGCAGCTCACAGCTGTCTGTAACTCCAAGATCTGATACCCTCACACAGAGATATACATGAAGACAAAACACCAATGAACATAAAATAAAAATAAAAGAGTGAAAAATAAAATAAAGAAAAACCTCTTAGAACCCACAGTTCAAGAAATTGACAACTGATTTTAACTCATCTAGGAAATCCTACTGTGAAACTAATAATTGTGTAACTTAAACACACCTGAATGGGAACAAGGCCACAAAACCAGCTGTTTACAGAGGCCACAAAAATTCCTCCAGGAAGAAACAAAAGTAACGCCCACCCCACCATCACCTTGAGCTTCTATTTTCTTCCTCTGCCTCTGCTCCCACAGTGTATTAAGAATTCACTTGCACAATGGTCTTCACCAATGTCATCGTACTAGAAGAGGGTTCTATGTGCATTGTGTGTGCATAGAACAGAGAGTGGAAACTACACCACCGAAACTCTGTAATGGATCTTAATGTCTGGAATGATTTTTGAAACATTACCGTGTGTGCACAATTGCCCTCAGAGGTCAAGTTACAAATTCTGGTGTTGTTCCTCTATTGCCATTCACCTTGTTCTTTGGAATAGGGTCTCCCATTGGCCTAGAGACTACCAATGAGACTAGATTGGAGGTCGGCAAACACCAGAGATGTAGCTTCCTGTCTATGCCTCTCCAGCACTGCGCTTACAATTGTGCACCACCAGGCTCAGCTTTTTAAGAGATAGGTTTACAGGGACAGAATTCAGTACATCCTGCCTACATGGCAAGCACGTCATCAGTGAATGAATGAATTTTTTTTTTTTTAAGACACATGATCAGTGTTCACTTAAAACGGGAAGACAGGAAAAGCAAGCATGGGGGTGTGCTTCCATTCTTGCTCTTCTACTCCAGGTGAACCCGTTCTTTTTGCTTGTCCCCCGCACCCCCGTTTTTACTGTTACAATGGTCTGGAAGAGGATACTGTAAATAGAGTGGGAGGAGCCATTACTTTATCTTTTGATACCAAAAAGCGATCAGAAAAGTGGAAAAACATCAATACTGCAAGATCATAAATAGAAAAATAAATAACTTTTATTTTGTACAAAAGAGAAAGTGTACCAGAGCCAAAAGGCTGTGTGTGACCCAGAGCCAAGAGGCTACAAGTGTCCCTGGGCCAAGAAAGAGTCTCTGTGTATCTCATGGCCAAGCGACCTTAGGTGTCCAGGGCGCCAGGAAGCCAGGCTCAGAGCAGTAGCAGAGAGCTCAGCAGCAGCTCGCCCTGGCCCAGCGGTCGTCCGCGCTCCAGCCCGCGGCCCTTGCTCTCGGCCTTGATGCGCACGGCCAGGCGGCGCAGCTGCTCCTCCGGGAGGCCGTCGAAGCAGCAGTCCTGGTCCAGGGCGGCCTTGCGGCTGCGGCGGACCACACTGGCGCGCTGCTGGCCCGACGGCCGCAGCACCAGGCTGAGGCGGCAGCCCAGGGCGCGGGGCTCGAGCGCGGTGGCCGGGCCCTCAGCGCGCAGCAGGCGGAGGCGGAGGCAGGCGCTGCGCGGACAGTACTCGGCCGCCAGGCGCAGCGTGCAAGCCCCGCGGCCCAGAGCCACGTTGGCCTCGGCTTTCAGGCGCTCGGCAACCGGGCCGGTGGGGGCCGGGGACGCGCAGGAGGCGGCGCGCTCGTGCTCGTCGCCGCGGGACGCGGGGCGCGCGCTGGTCCGACCGCGGGGCCCCCGCAGCGCGCGGCTCAGCAGCCTACCCGGGGAGCGGCAGGAGGCGGCGCATACGGGGCACAGGAGCTGCTGGTGGGGCTGAGTCCAGATCCCGCGGGGCATTGAGCTCAGAGTCCGAGGCTCGGCGCGGGCACGCGTAAGTGTGCTCACGAAGGCGAAGTCCCAGCCGGGGGCTGCCGGAGCGGCCTAGGAAGAGCGACTCCTTCCGGCGCGTGTGCGGCTCTCGAGCAGCGCGCAGAAGCCGTAAACGGTGCGCGCGCGGGGCAGGTGCGGCAGCGAGAGCGCAGCCTGGGAGCGCGGGTCCCAGTCGGTGCGGCCCGCACGTCGTCGTCACCGTCCTCGCGGTCTTCAGGGGTGCGCGGCCATAGGTCGGGTTCGGCCGCGCAGCGCCAAGGGAGTGCGGCCGCCAGGAGCGGTGATTCGGGAGCGCCAGGGACCGGCAGCCGCGGGGGGATGCAGAACTCTGGGATGCGGCCCGGGGTGAGCACATTGGAGAAGGCAGGCTCAGGAGTGGAGGAGCGGAGTCGACCGAGAAGCCTCATCCTTCTAGCTTATGCCCGAGCGTGGAGGATACAAGAGTGCCTGCAACACAGAGAAAATGTTGAATTTGGGCTCCTCAAGTCCAATGGATCCCTTCCTTGACCCTCTGAGAGTACCCACAAATCTAGGGCTCCGGGTCAACACGAATCAACCATTGGAGCATCCTCATGGTAACCAAAACTGTATATATGAATATATAAAAGTCAAACCTTTTCTTTTTCAGTCTCACTGGGTCCGACTGCAGGAACAAAGCAGGTGACGTCTAATTCACAGCTAGGGCTCCTCCACGTTCAGCAAAGCAGCTGTGACAGTGGCGCTCCTGCCTTATACTTTAGCAGGAGTCACGCCCAGGTGCCAAGAGGCCAATCCCAAGAAGTAACAGACAGAGCCCGCCTTTCAGTCATCCCTTCCCCCTAAGTCCCCAGCCTCTTGCTGTATAGGTGTCGCAGGAGCTGGCTTTGGGACCTAAATTGGCCGTCCCTTCGCTAGAGCGCCACTTACAGGTCCGGGTAGTGCTGCAGATGAGTAAAGGCCATCCTGTCACCCTGGGAAAGAGAATTTGATAGTTCAAAAGTTTTGTGGCTTTATCGGAGAAGGCGAAGAAGGATGAAGAAACGTAAAGTTGATTTTGGCGACTAAGTAAATCCGATCCTCCCATTCGGCACCAGGCTCATAAGTTCCACTGGCTTCTATTTTTCAGGATGCATACCTGTTTCCAAGCACAGATTAAACTTGGCATGTCCGTTTAGGATGGTATTATCTGCAGACAGTTTTGTGAAATTGGAAACGCTTTAGTCCGCCTACGTTTAACATATTCAGACGACTTGTATTCGACACTAGACTAAAAGGTTGGAGTAGTTCTGCATCCATCTCAATTCAAAAACCATAGATCCTGACTAAGTCCCGGGGTCAGCACCTTACTTACTTAGCCTCTGTCTCCCTCTGCTGGACTGTCTTTGATATCACCATGGTCTGGGCTACCAGATGCTCCAAGCACTGGTGACTTGGGTGAATAAATAAAGTGCAAAATCTTCTGAATGACTGTAATGGGGGTGGAGGTTGGAGGGAGCTTTTGGGCAGATACCTAAAAGTAATACTTGATTTTCCAAAACTACCCTTTTCTTTCTGCCCTATCCAGACCTATCCAGAGGCAGGGGTTGGGGAGATGGGGAGGTGGAGGGTGGTGGGGATAGGGAGGGGGACCTTACCTTAAATCCAAGGACCCTCTTTATTTTCTGAGGTAAGAAAGATGAAATGAGGGTTTGGGGAAAACTCCATGAAGGCTAAAAAGAGCTTATTAGTATGGAGGTCTGTGGTGTATCTGCTGTGTGTTATCTCCTGGTCTTGTTTCTTCTAAGGGAGTGAGTGGGGGATTGCGAATGGACTCCAAGACTCATACACAGCAAACAAAGACTGCCATTGGACCACATCCCCAGACCTGTTTACTTATTTTGAGAGAGGGACTTACTAAGTTGCCCAGACTGTCCTTGAATTCATTCTGTAGACCAGGCAGGCTTTGAACTTGCAGTTTACCTGCCTCACCTTCCTGAGTGCTGGAAATACCGGTCTATGCCACCAGACACAGCTGACTTTTAACCTTCTGTATGCATCAGCCCCATCAGGAACTGTCAGGATCCCTGCAAGCCTCAAGATGGGCAGGGGACAGATCCATGCAAGGAAAAGGCTAAAACTTGTGTCAGCACCACCTTTGAAAGTGCTGTGTTCAAACTTCCAGAGTTTAGTCCTAGGATTTATTTTTTCTTACATATTTAAATACAGTAAAATGTTGGGGAAAGGTTTCCAGTGACGGTTATAACAACAAGCTTTAGGCATAGTGGCATAGCAACTCCCTAGCCAAGTAGGAAAGCACCTGTGACCTTTACAGTAAGAATGGGTTCTGTTGGCTGCTAAACGGTGCTCATGGAAAGGGCCTAAGGAGGAATGATGCATAAGAAGCATAAGGATAGAGTCTATTGGCAGATGATGCAAAGTTCATGGGGCCTCTTTCATGAGGAAGGGTTCTATTCGCTGAGAGACAAAGCTCAGGATTAAGGGGGATTCAGAAAAGCTGGCTCCATAGAATAGTAAAAAGATCACCAAGTTGTCAACTGCCATCCACTCCAGCCTTCTGGGTGACCAGGCATCAGTCGTCTTCCTATGAAGTCTGGTTTCTCCAGTGGTTTCTTTAAGCTGTGCTTTCTACAAGAAACTTTGACCTAATTCCCCATCTGCAGTTGGTCCTCGCTCCCTCTGAGCAGTCTATAGATGGCTGTTGTGTTTGACATGATCCTTTGGAGATTTTGATTGGCAGCTTTCTCTCTCAGAGTTTTCTAGTACATAAATCACAAAGTTCCTTGAGACACCATATGTGTCATGAATTATAGAAACATAAACAAATAGTTAAGAGGACAGGAGGAGGAAATGAGAAGAACTGAGGCACCACAGGGTGAAGGTTAGGGAACCTGCTAGGAGTGTGTTTATGATGCAATAAAATCCCTGTGATATAGAGGCCAAACCTGCCTTCATTCCAGTTACCCTGTCAAGGTCATTAACCTACCATCTTACTCAGCTCCCTTTCAATTCCAGTACCAGGGATACAATCCTCGGCAAATACTAAGGGTTCAGTCAATATTTGATGAGTTATATTGCGTTAAATTGATAGTAATCTACCATCCAGTTCTTATGATTGTCAGGTGCTTCCAACCACCTATCTCACTAGCCAGCTACATTATTTGATTTCTCGTAATAAACCAGTGAGGCAGATGTTTCTGTTTGCCAGATGGGAAACTGAGGTGCACACAAGAGACCTTGCCTAGGGTCATTCAGACTGAACCAGGCCACAGCTGCTGAGTCCTTTCTTGCTAACTTCTGATCATTTCCTTCCTTCCCATTATTTACTCAGGTCTCTATAATTAAGATGTTGTGTGAGTATCTGAAACCCAGAATTTCGTTTGTTTGCTTGCTTTTGAGATAGGCCCAGGCTGGCCTGAGATTTGTGGTGATCCTCCTGTCTTAGCTGCCTGAATGCTGGGATTATAGACTTGTGCTACCATGCTTTGGGACAATGTTCTTAAAACACCTGGGTCTACTCTTGTGTATCTCCTGCTATCCTTATGTTGGAATAACCCACTGCTATCTCCTACTATCCTTATGTTGGAATAACCCACTGCAACAGTAACTTATTCAGCTAAAGCCAAATTCATGTAGAGGTGTTCTTGGGGGATCTCTGACTGTCTGATTCCCCAATTCATCAGGTCAGTTGGCTGAAGAATCAATGTTGAAGGGCCTTCTCTAAGGCAGAGAGCACCCTTGAAGCATGTCCTAGGGTGGACTGGCAGAACTAAGTAATAAGTGTGTATCCAGTGCCTTTTCTTCTCCCTTGAGAAGAGACAACCTTTTTCGTAACCACCTTAAAAACATCTTTACAGTAACTAATTTGTGGTTACCTTTTAGCAACCATTAGACATTCTCCTTTGATGTCAGATGTTTGTCTCCTTCACGTTGGTACTATGTACATAGAACCCTTAATCATTTTTTGCAAACATTGTATTTATTTAATCCTTTAGATAATAATGGAAATCTAATACTCAGGTTACAGCTGAAGAAATGGAAATTTGTCATTCACAATATAGGAATACAGAGCTGAGCCATTACTAAGGCCTACTTGTGACTCCCAACCATGTCTTGGGGCTGAAGACATGGCCCAGTGGTTAAGAGCACTGGCTGCTCTTCCAGAGGATCCAAGTTTTATTTATAGCATCCACATAGAAGCTCACACCCATCTATAACTTTAATTCCAGGGGATCTAATTCCCTCTATGGGCCTCCAAATGTATCAAGCATGCATGTTGTGCATACGCGTAGGTAAACCATTCATTGTGGAGAGACTATCTTGTGAATTGTATGGATGTATCACCTGTCAATTAAAAAGCCTATGGCCTACGGCTTAGGCATGAAATAGAGGTGGGATATCTAGGAGGAGAAAGAATTCTGGGAGAGAGAAGGCGGGACAGTCACTGAAGAGAAGTGATGAGACAGACTCATGGTATCAGGCACAGGTAACCAGCCATGTGGCAGAATGTAGGTTAGAATGATTGGGTTATTTTAGTTATGATTTAGTCAGAATAGAGCCTAGCTATATGGCCAAGTTATTTGTAAATATATTTTGAGTCTAAGTCTTATTTCTGGGACTATGGGGTTGGGAGGAAGAAGCAGGTTTAACTACAACAAAATGGCCCCCAACTTACGGCACTTAAAACCTAAGCTTACATCCTAAAAGGCCTGGGTAAAATGTGGGTAAAGTCTGGCTAACAGAACAAGAAGTCTGGTCTCTTAAATAAGAAACAATAACAGACCAAAGCGTCCCAAGACAGCACAATTCTGGGAAATAAATTCCTAGCCAAGGATAGTATGGAAGATGGCTTTTTAAAGAAGCCCTACTCAATTTAAAAGCAAAACACAAAAGTTGGTGCTTCTCCCAAAGACAGAATGGCTGAGGGGGTGGAACCAGCTCCTGTTTACACACAGGCTAAATGTAGCCAATACAGCAGTGGATGGCTAATGAAAGTATGGAAACCAATGATGGAAGGGGATGTCTCAGAGGGCCCATGCCCAGGCATCTCTTCCCCTGAGGGACCAGCCACACGATATAGCATAGAATAGAATTTATTCAGGGCATGGGGAGGGGAGCCAGGAGGGTAGTAGAGGCAGAGAGAGAGAGAGAGAGAGAGAGAGAGAGAGAGAGAGAGAGGTAGAGGAGGGTTAGAGGGTAGAGGAGTAGAGGCTGGCCATGACCATGTGGGGAGAGGGGGAAGGAGAGGGGAGGGGGAGGGGACAGAGGGAAGCTAGAAGGAAGAGCTCAAGAGAGCAAGAGAGAGAGGAGGGGGCAAGTTGCCCCTTTTATAGTGGGCAGGCCTACCTGGCTATTACCAGGTAACTGTGGAGGTGGAGTTTAGACAGAATACTAACAGCTAAACCTATGGCGACTTCCTGGAGACCACAGCTGCAGAATAAAGTTGGCACAGCAGGTTGGCCCAATTGTGTTCTATGGGAATTAATGCTCTGCATTTGTGGCTTTCGAAAATGCAGCCCTAGGTTGGCTGCTGCAGGTGGAAGGCAGAAACACCTCCCTGTAAACAAAGGGACGGGGGCATGGCCAGGCGAAGCACAGTGCCTCATCTATCCAACAGCAAACAGCCGGACGATAGGGACAGGCAGATCTCTGTGAATTCTGGACCAGCTTGGTCTACACAATAAAGGGTGAGATTCTCTACTGATGGATGCAACTGCTTACAAATAACACAATCTGAGATTCAAAATGACATTTTTTTTTTCCTTAAAAGTTTTATATAGGTTTTTAGCAATTTAAAAAAAATACATACTCGTGAATCTTAAATTTATATAAAGAGAAAGAAGAACATGAGTATGTTTAGAAGGTATGTTTATAATTTCTGTTATAATTTCAAATAGAAGATAATGCTTTTCTTTTGAAAAAAAATTGCCCCAGGAAAGGTATATTCTGTTAGTCAATGTGAGGACCCAGAGTTGGGGTTGGGGAAGAATTGTTTTGCTTTTATCCAACAGAAAAAGAAAAAGCTATGCTCATGAGAGCTAACATGGGGTAGAGTGTCATACTACTCTGAGCAGCCAGCCTGTCTCCTTGGAATGTGAAGTTTCCACAGGAGAGCTGTGGCAGTTCATGAGAGCTAACTTCAAAATGGGTGTCATGCTGCTATGAGCAACCAGTCTCTATAAATGTGGGCTTCTATGGGAGAATTGGTGATTCCTCGGTCTAGCACACAGCACATGGTGCAGGCTTTAAAAACTCAGCAAATACATGGTGACTTTGGAACATGCTTATACAGTAAAAGAAGGGAATTTGAATGAAGTTAAATATAGAGAAGAATAGTCATTTAATTTATATAAAAAGCAAAGGGATATAAATATATTTATCCACAGCAAACTTCATCTCCAAAGAAAAAAGAAAGAAATGGGAATTGATATGTTTTCAAGGATACATAGATAAATCCAAGCCTTTGTTATCAGTACATGGGAGACAAAGGCAAGGACAAGTAGGTTTCTTATGAATCTGAGGCCAGGCTAATCTACAGAACAAATCCAAGTTAGTCTGGCTACACAGAGAAGACTTATCTTAATAAATAATTGTTTTAAATTGTTTTAATTATCAAAATGAAGGTGGTTATAAATTCAGTAGTTTCAATGGTACTACAAACCCTCTATGAGATAAAAATAGAGCACATCTAAATAAAAGGGAGTGCTAAGTTAAATCAGCCTATACGTTTGATAACTTTGGGTTGCTGGACCAAGGACATGCTATTTTGAGAGGAAGGCTTTGCATTTGTGTTAACAGAAAAGAAAAGGAAAAAAGGAAAGAAAGGGCTTTGGATTCCTTTCAAGGTAATAAGGATCAGATGTGATAGAGGAAGACTCCCTGAAGATCTTGGCTGTCAACAGCAAGAAAAAAAATCAAGAAAACCAAACATGATGGGTAATATAATATGCTGATCCCTCTACCTGAGACTAGCTCTAAAACTGACTGAGACATAAAAATGTCTCTAGCTAGAACTTCAGTTATATGCATGTAGACTTAGATTTTTTAAAACCTACTTTAATAAGGGTTTTAAAATGTTTTAACCTCCCTTCTAGCCCACTACCCAACAGACGTAGAGGAAAGGTTAATAGGACAAAGTAGGGTGTGGACCTGTTTAGAAATAGGTTTTTGGGACGATTTCAATCTTCATTGTTAGAATATCAGCAGTTCAGTTCACACAAATCAGCAGTGGTAGCTCTGTCCACTCTCAAATCAGCAACAACAGTTTGATCCAGAAGAAACCCCAAGGCTCTGCCAATTAGCCTGAGTCCACAGAAGCTGCCAAAAGCCACCAGACCACCACCAGAAGTTCTTTGGTGCATTTCTAAGAAGTCATGACAAATGAAAATCAGTGGAAAAAGCAAGGTGAACCAATGCCACAGTGCCATCAGCAAAGACCAGTGTCAGCAAAGCCCAAAAAAGACTAGCAAAGAGTGGCAAAGCAAACCAACATCACAGTGTCCTCCACTGTGTTTTGGGGTTATATTTATACTTTTTTCAAACATCATGTATTCTCTCAAGTGTCTGTTCTAGCAAAACATTACATGCCCTTTTTTTCTAGGTAGCTTCCAGAAAAACACCATGTGTCTGTCTGACACAATTGAGTCTCAAAAAATATTTTTTTCCACTTCAAATGGATCAAATGTCAGCTACAGTCCTCAGGGTTCACCATGCCATCCTTTCATATGACATGAACTAAGGTTTATATTACAATTTGGTTATATGATCAAATTAACTCCTAAACAAAGACAGTTGTCTTTCACTTGCTCAAGCAAGGAGCAAAAATTCATCCTTAATTGATTTGTACACCCTGCACATTCCATACCAATGTCTTTACAGAACTAAATATTGGTTGTAAGGTTTATATATTGCAAAATGGAACACCAGGAGGACAACCCCGAGTGTGGGGGAATTCGAGGGTGGGGAGGTGGGAGTTGGGAGGTAGATGGGAGCACATCCTCGTAGAAGCAGCAGGAGGGGGATGGGATAGGGGGTTCCTAGGTGGGGGCGGGGAATGGGGTAAGGGGATAACATCTGAAATGTAAATAAAATATCCAATAAAAAATAATACTGTTTAAAAAGGACAAACAGACACAGATAGTCAACTGCTAAGCTCTACCAATACAGGGTAAGCTAGTCTTTCAAATTTCTGCTTCACTTAAAGTCTGTCAGATGTTCTGAAGGCTGAAGATAAATACTCCAAAATTATGAAGAATACTGGGGACTGTCTAGGCAGTCAGCTGTCTCGGTCATTTGTTTAATTTTTGGAGGCTGTGTTCCTGTACTTCCTTTATATTCAAATAATGCTTATTCTCAGGTCTCTGATGAAGCTGAAGACTAAATACATACAGTCTCACAATTAAACAAGTTGCTTAGCACTTTGAAAAACGTTCTATGTCTAAGAAGATGTTTTTAGGTTAATAGTTTAAGTTAGGATCAAAGTTGATTTAGATATAAAACTCTAAACTCACCTAGGTAAGATAGAATATTTGATCTAAATTGCCAAATATAAGTGGACTAGACATTGTAAATGTATATCAAACATTATAGTATTCATAATTGTTATATTTGAAAGAAGAAGCCTTTTATTGGACTAAAAAGAGGAAATGTAGAGAGAATATTTTGTGTATTATATGGATGCATCACCTGTCAATTAAAAAGCCTGTGACCTATGGCTTAGGCACAAAATAGAGGTGGGACATCCGGGAAGAGAAAGAATTCTGGGGAGAGAAGGCAGGAAGATTGTTGAAAAGAGGCGAGTAGACAGACGCATAGCCTCTGAGCACATTTAACCAGCAATGTGGCAGAGTGTAGGTTAGAATAATTGGGTTCTTTTAGTTATGATCTAATCAGAACAGAGCCTAGTTATTTGGCCAAGTTATTTGTAAATATATTTTGAATGAGGATGGGGCTGAGAGGAAGAACTAGGTTTAAGTACAACAATTCATATACATAAAATCAAAATCTTTCTGTTCTTTTAGACAAGATCTGTGTTGCATAATATTACACAGTCCAATGCATAGTATGACATAGTCCATTGATTTCCCCTTGAGGAGCATCAGATGACACTCCAAGAGGAGATTAGGTAACTGTGGAGCTAGTCTAAAATTGTTTCAAACTCATGATCCCCCTGCCCCAGCATGCCCAAGGATGGGATTACAAGGGTGAGCTTCCTTGTGTACTTTCTAGCCTCATGTTCTGTTCCTCCAAGCAGTGCATTTGGTGATGACAGCCCCCAAATTTCCAAGATTTGAGCCATTTCTCTTGGAGTGCCATTCGATGCCGCATAAAGTGGCAAATCATCTACTTTACACTATGATTCTCAAACTTCTGGGACTGTGAAATTTTGGAAAATATCCACACATTTTGTGATGAATCTACTGTGTGAAGAAGACACAAGAAGATGCAAGTTATGTGCTATGAAGACACACTAGGAGAGCAGTGGGCCAGGGCTGGAGGAGCATGCCTTTAATCTCAGCATCCAGGAGGCAGATACAGGTGGATCTCTGTGGGTTTCAAGCAAGCTGGTGTTACACAGTGATACCCTGTATCAGAGAGAGAGAGAGAGAGAGAGAGAGAACACAGGATAATGGGATTCAGAGCTAATGGACTTAGCAAGAAGGGGAGACAGAATATGCTTCTTATGACAAGGCATTGTTGTCTCCATGTTCTGCAAACATCCATCATTTCCAAGTTCTACCAAAGCTGAAAGTCTGAAATGGCATCACATCCTCTGCCCCATCCCACTCTTAGAGCTTCCCATCAGAGAAGCGTTAGAACCTGCGTTTGGTAAGTGGGACTTAGGTTCTGACTGTAGCTGTGATAAGTTTCTATCTTGGGATAAAATACCCTGAGAAAATGAACTTAAAAGATTTTTGGCTCATGGTTTCAGAAATTTTGGTCCATAGTCAATTTGCTCTGTCACTTTGGGCCCAAAGGAGGTAGAACATCATGGTGTGTGTGTGTGTGTGTGTGTGTGTGTGTGTGTGTGTGAGAGAGAGAGAGAGAGAGAGAGAGAGAGAGAGAGAGAGAGAGAGAACCTGTTCATTTCATAGCAACTGAAAACAGGGAGAGGAGAGAAGGGACTACACAAAACCTCCCCCTCACCGTCGTATTTCCAATGTCCCCTTACTTCCTAGAATTTCTATCAGGTGTACAGTAGCCCATTAGACTGTGAGGTCATCAATGAATTAATATTGTCAATTTCAGAGGCTCTAAACTCTACCGCATGGTGCCGTCAGGGTGTTTGGTAGGTCATTGAAGACCCAAATCAGGAGGGTGACTTGTATTGGAAGTCTGTTTACATTTGGCATTCCTGAGGTAGTGGTCCCATGGGGAAGGAAAGCTGTGTACTAGGCCTAGAACTACCAAGATAAACAGCAACGTGAGTCCACCAGGTTAGAGTTAGATGGGATTTGCCTGTATTTTGGACTGGAAACCATGGGTTTTGGACTGGAGTAGCTTCAAATCAATTCATGGCGGTTAACTGCTTGGTTCTCAGTGGAACTGTTTGGAAAGGATTAAAGGTATGGCCTTGTTAGAATGGGTGTGGTCTTCTTTGAGGTGCATCATTGGGGGTGGGGCTTTGATATTTAAACTCTCAGCTACTGTTCCAATGCCATGCCTGTCTGCTATCATGCTCCCTACCTTGATGGTCATGGACTGACCCTCTGAAATAATAATCAAGACCCAATTAAATGTTTCCTTTTATAAGATGCCTTGGTCATGGTGTTTCATCACAGCAATAGAACAGTAAGGCACCACACAACCCAACGGGCTGGAGTCAAAGGTTTCCATGCTCCACTACCCTTTTCCCAGTTAAAATGAAGGGCTCTGGCACAGCCAGCAATTAAGACTCCATTGACTAATATACACTAGTTTTCACTGCTTTGAGTTAAAGGATCAAATATGACATTTTTTTGCACCCAAAAACTATGAAGAGACCTTTATCAATTACATATAGAACCAAATGTTTCACTTATATTTGGAAAATATTTTATACACAATTTTCTTCAGTTCATATGCCATCAGGGGTACATGTTTTAATATCGCTTTGAAATACATTGTGAGTTGGCAGATACCTCAAGAAGGTGCAGTGTGAATGCACCTCGAGACTGGCCATATGATGGTACCAATCTTTTATAAGCAGGAGCCCACTGTAGGACAGCATGGTTTCTGGTCGAGCACTGGCTAGAGATGGCCGGAGACTCATAGGTTGGAGACCTCACAGGTTTCCCTGCAAGGGATGGCATATCTTTTGCCACGCTTCTAGACTCTAGGCTCCTAACATGATGCCAAAGACCTTCATCGAGCTGTGCCTTTCGGGCATATAGGACAATGCCCCTACTAGCCCCTCCACAGGTAGAGGGCGTGACTACAGGCCACAGAGCCTCAAGACATCTCCATATTCATGAGATACCTAAAGGCCAGAGGGCATAGGCAATTAAACATTCCTTCCCAGACCCTCTTCCTTGCAAAAGTATTTAATATCAGGCCCGCCCTGAAAATACCAGGGTATAGTTTTCATCCATTTTCCACCATGGCAATAAATATCTTCAGACCATAGCCTATTTTTCATCTTTGGGACCTGCTGTAGGGAACTGTGGAGAAGGTTTTCAACTACCGAGCCGCCATCTAATCTCCAGCTGACACCCTCTCTACCTTCTCAGCCATAGAGGCTCAGAAACCCAAACCAAGCAAGCCAAGCCAGCCATGACGCAGCCAAGCGAGTCCCTGGGACCAGAGCTCTCATCCCTGAGGGACACAGCCAGAGTTTCTCCCCTTTTCCTCTTCTCATAGCCCAAAGTCCACTTGGTGCCAGTGTGGAGTGAACACAGTCAAATTCCCTCACCTCTGTCCCTCTGAGCCACAGCCCTACCCCCTTGGGGGTGGGCAGATGCAGGACCCACAATTCAACCCAACAACGGACCCATGCACACACTACAACCCCACAGCCCACCATTTCCTGGAAGCATCATGTTACAGAATCTAGCAATCCCATGCTGCTTTGCAGAATGATACCTGCCCTCTCCCACACTCCTGGCCATGCCAGAAAAACTTTTGAGATATCACACCCTGAGGCTCTTGTCTGGATCTCTAGTTGTTGGCACCTCATCTTCTGCAATGGGACCTGAGGGGAAAAGTAGTAGACTTGTGTAATAACACTCATCTCAAAGGCATCATCTTCTAGTGTGATGCTTTGAGGCATAGTAAGCTTTGAAAAAACTGAAATTCTACAAGATAGTGTAAGTAGATCCAGTTGCTGAAAACTTGTATTGGGTAAATGCAAGGTTGCAAAAACATGCACTAAAATGACACCAACCAGCTGACTCTGGACAGCTGGTGATGATCCTATTAATTTGCTTGCCTGAATTTGTCAAGTGTAGTTGGTGAGTTAAATATACACATGAACTCCTGCCTCAAGATGTTGATAGTTCCAGAGAGACAGAAGCAAAGCCTCTTTAGGCAGACATTAAAGAAACTCAAGTAAGCAACCACCTTTGGAGAGCTTAGATAGGCAGGCTGATGAGCGAGTGATTGCGTGACAAGCCGCCTCTTCGGTACTGGCACTTGAAAGGCCATGTATACTAGGAAACAGTAGGTGCATTCCTTGCAAGCACAAGCCAGAGAGGGACAGGGCTACAGTGAGCCGCATGCCACCGGAGACAGTTATGAAGGTGATTAAACAGGAAATCAAAATTTCAGTGGGTTTTTGTTTTTTTCTTTTGTTTTGTACATTGGTTGACTCAATTGCAATTTTCAAGCCTGAACTTTGTAGAGGACAATGTCAACAGCTAGGACGCAGCCTGGTGACAGTGTGCATTCCCTCAATGCCCTTACATGATCTAAGCTGGCACATGAGTGAAGATAAGACAACTGGGATCCTAAAGCAACAGTGGTGTTTCTGCAGGAGCTTCTGGGACCACTGAACCTGGCTTGCTTCAGGGCAGTGCACAGCAGCTCACAGAGCAGCTCACTGGTATAACTGAGCACTGGACACAAGGGGAACATCATGGTTCTTGGGGATATGCAGTTGAGAGCTACAGGGCCTTCTCCTCTACCACACACTTTGAAGAAAATAACTAATTTGAGAGATGCGGTAAGAGCTCCCCATTATGTTTAATTTCTACATGCAGTGTAAAAAACTAACATTCTCTTAAAATAATTTGTAACAGTATTTAGGACTAAGAGTTAGCAAACTTTCTGTAAAGAGTAAGAGAGTAGTTAGACTTTGCTGGACATATGTCTTTTTGTTGCTGCTGCTGCTGCTAGTAAACCATAACACCAGATAAAAACCAAATAGGCAGGTCAAAATGTTTTCATGTGAGCTAAGAATATATATTTATAATTTTAACACTATGTTCAGAAATAAACCTAAGAAATAAAAAGTGCCAGATATTATTTTACATGACATGAAAAATATATAGGTCACTTAAAGGGGCTAAAGAGATGGCTCAGTAGTTATATTTACTATAGAAATATTTACTATAGAAAAGGGTTGTTCTTTAAAAGCCCAGTTTTCAAGAATTATAAGGGTGTAAGAAAAAGAACCTAACTTCTTCCATTTTGTTTGGTGCACAAAAATCAGGTTTACTTTTTCAAATTAACAGTGATCATTTTCAAGGATAAATGAAAAAAATCACTTGACAAAATTAAGCATCAGTTCCTAGATAAAAACATAAAGCAAATTAGAGAAGAGTTTTCTCAACTGGATTAAAGATGTGTGCCAAGGGCCTACAGCATAGTATCCGTTAAAGCAGAAGAACGACTTCCGAAGTCCAGAAAGAAGAAAACTATTTTTTTCTCTCTGTGTGTGTCTATTTGTCTGTCTGTCTGTCTCTTCTCTCCATTTCAACCTTCCAGTAGAGGTTTTAACCATTATAATAAAGCCAAAAATAAGGGCTAAGGGCAATTTACATCAGAAAAGAAAAACTTAACGGGTTTGTCTATAAAGCAGTCTGATGTGGGCTGTGTGTGTGCTGCTCGCTTGTTACTTGAGCACCCATGAGTTTCAGGCCAGCCTGGAATTGTGCGATAAGTTTGAGACCAGCGTGGAACGCCAGAAGATGCTGCCTCAACCAAACAAAGCTACATGGGATGTTCTATAAAGCCATCAGAATTTATCAGATTTGCAGGTAAATTAAAAAGAAAAAGTTTTATGCTTAAAATTGCTGGTGTGGGAATGGGGATCCCAGTCCCCTTCAAGTATGAAGAGTTCCCCTAACCTCTCCAAACAGTGCCCATTTCTAGTACGAGTCCAGGCATCTGCATGACAGTTTCCCAAAGAAGCCAGATCACACCATCCACACAGAGAGATGATTTATGGTGCTGTCCTGTGACAATGTTCTCTCTCTGAAGGACAATATACTTTGAAGAGTCAGTCCGGGCGGAATGTGGCGTGTGAGCGTCTAGTTTCTCAGAATGCAAGCCTTTGGGATTAAGTAGCAGCACATGCCTTCTTCCTGCTCCAATTATGCTCCCCACCCAACAGGCCCATGTTTCTTTGCTGGCCAGGATGAAAATCTTTAAAGGCTTCAGTTCCTTCCTTTCTTTGATGCTCACTCATCTCAGCCACACAGTCTATTGAAGACTCTTGTTCTCCCTTTCCCAATAGACCAAAATGAGAGTCTCTGAAGATTACTCAGGTCACATCTCTCTTTTCAAATGAGATAACAGATTGTCACTATGATTTTTCTTTATGCCAAATATTTAATCATTTGTTTTGTGTCAATCTTCAAATGAAGAACAATTGGATAATCTGATGGAAAAACCACTGAGCATGTCCGACATTTTCAGACTCACATGTTCTGTCATCAGACCACATTAAGGAGCTGGGGATGTGGTTCAGTCGTAGAGTGCTTATTAGCATGCATGAAACCTTGGATTCAATCCTCAAAACCACAAAACATAGAAAATACTGAACCATCAGGCTCCATCAATCATCCTTCTGTAAAATCACTGCAATCAGTACTGTGCTCATGTTCAGAGAAAACTTCTAGAAGTAATCGCTATCTTTGATCCAGCTTCAAGTTTGAAGCACTGGCTTTCAAAATTTGAGGTGCTGGAGCCCCCCTTAGGAAGACAATGAAAGCTATAAAACCTTTTTGATACACCCAAATTTTCATATAACCATTTTACTACAGAGATTAGCCAGGTAGCATGCAACAGCATGTAAGATGGCAGAAATGTCCGCATACATTTTCTCCATGTGGCCAATGCATATTTAAAGCTGGCTTTTCAATTACAATGGTTTACATAACATGAAGATTACAGAGCTTATTGAATCCACATACCAACCCAGTGAGAGGTCTTGTTATCCCAATTTTACCCATGAGGAAACCAAAACCCAAAGAAGTCGGGAGACTTTCCAAAGTGTCCATGGCTCATAGAGGCAGTATCAGAACAAGAAAACATAGTCAGCACTCTGTTTAAGTGCAGAATTTTCAGAGTTAGGGAGTCCAGGATGTCTGCTAACTCTCAAGAGGAGACTCCGTGCTGAACCCTTTCAATTCAGGCATGACAGTGAATGCCACCAGGGCATTGTAAAGTTTACAGGACTTTGTAAAGTTACAGGTCAGACCCATCATGATATTTCTAATTCCATCCTCCAAGGACTACAACCAGCAAGGACACCAGAAAGCTTGTCATTTGTCATTTCTGACTTTGAAATCCAGATCCAAAACTCTAGTTCAAACAAAATTCTCCACCATCATTTTTTATTTATTTATTTTTTTATTTTTATTTATTTATTTATTTATTTATTTTGCTATCATCAGGAGCAGCAAGGCACACAGATTTGTCTTTCGGTTCGAGGTTTCTCTTTTCACAATAGCTGTGAGCTACTCAGTCACTTCACAGAGACAGCTGTTGGTAGCAGAGGAAAACACTTAAGAAAAAAGAGCGCTCGCCTAGAAGAAAATCTAGAAAACAAACTTCCCAACTTTTATGAAGGATGCAGATGCTGAAAGATTTGCAAAATGCCCATGAACACAACCAGTCGGAGAAAAATCACAGTGTGAACCCCTAAGGAAGCTATTCACCAGGCCACCCTTGGTGGTATTCAACTCTTATGATATCTGCTCAAAAGAAAAATGAGCAAAGATTGAGTATGGCTTGACACCATTATCGCTAAGCTGGAGCCTCTGGGTTGTGTCATTGGCAACTAGATGCTGTCCAAGAACAGTAGAAATATGAAAAATCTCAATGGCAAATGGTCAATGAGAAAAACCTGGTGATGCTATCGTTTTAGTAACTGCCTCCCTAGAACACCATCCCTCATTACAGAACCGTGAACATCAAACATTCATCAAAACCTTGTGTAAAATGGAAATAATACCACTCCTTCCTGGCCTTTGGTTTTTATTCATTTTGAGTTCTGACCAGGAAACTTGTGCATTGATAAGACCGTAGTGAAAGAGTTTCCCAGCCTGAGTAAACCCGCAGACTTGTTCTCCCCTAACTCTGGAAGCTCACAGCTAATTTCCCAGCGCCTGCTTTGCAGTCCCAAACTTGATTGATAATCTTTGGCTCCCTCAGAAGATTCATATCCTGGAAATACTTTGTATGTAAGTCTTCAAAGCTCATAAAATAGCACCCCCAAAAGACACTAGGGGTGATAACCTAACAGCTTCAGTAAGGACCCTCCAACACTGACACTACCTCCTGTAAGAGTAGTCCCTGTTTTCTGGGACTTGGGCTTCTCAGCTTGCAGGGACCCATACATTAATTCTTTGCTTTTGTTTTCTTGTTTTGTTCATTTGGGGATATAAAGTGTCCGTGCTGGGGGAGGGGGGCGCCTGGAGGAAAGAGAGGAGGCACAGTTATCTCTGCCAATGTCCAAGGTCACCATACTCACGACACAGGGCTCCTCCCACCAGACTCACTCAAGTTGCCGGCTCTGTGCTTGTAGCACCCCCAGCTGCTGCCCAAAGAGAAACAACAAAGATGGTAGAGTCCTCTGCCAACACCAGCCAACCTCTTAATCTTAGCCCAAGACCTAGGAGATAGCACCACCTTCATTCTTGGGGCCTCAACTGTCTTTGCTGCTGACCTTCTCTATATCCTGGGAATGCAGCCAGTGGAGACACACTTTTCACCCCTGCTACATAATGCAGTCTTTGTCCCAATCTCTGAGCCTACCTAGCACTTGGCAAGGGTTCCAGGGAGGAAGAGGACAGGAAGAAAGCAGAGGGAGAGGGAAAGCTCTCTTCTTTCTTGGTTCTGTCTCTGGTTTCATAGGCAGTCTGGCCTACCCTCCTTTTTCCCTTTCAGCATGTTGTTCGGAAACATTTTCTCTATTTTTGGCTGACGCTTACACCTCTGCTTCTGAAGCCTAACTTCTCTGCCATTTTTAATTCCCTTCTTATATTCTTTTTTTTTTTTTTTTTCTTTTTTTGGTTTTTCGAGACAGGGTTTCTCTGTGTAGCCCTGGCTGTCCTGGAACTCACTCGGTAGACCAGGCTGGCCTCGAACTCAGAAATCCGCCTGCCTCTGCCTCCCAAGTGCTGGGATTAAAGGCGTGCGCCACCACCGCCCAGCCCCTTCTTATATTCTTATCTGGGTTTTTGCTTTAATAACTTTTTTTCCATCTTTTCTAAAAAAAAAACTTTTCCTTTATGTCTAGGATCAGGACAATTTAGGTTTATGTAAAAGAAGCAATAGCTAGGATGAGCATCATCTAAGCACTCACAAAGGCAGGGCCCATAGCTCCACAAGTGACTCACTCCCTTCTATGACTTGACTGTCACACAGAAGCTCTTCCAATTACCATCAACCTAGAAACTGACTCTTTCAAGGGTCTATGTAGCATCACAAGATGGGCAACAATCGGTGACTTGTCTGCCCTATGGCTCCAAAAAGGTCAGCCACGTGTCCTTTTGAGTGACAGCAAGGGCCACCAGACAACACATAACAGGAAAAAGTAAGACAACTTGGGAATCATGCTACAGCCACACTATTTGTGCTTCTATCCCACTTTCTGATCATAGCTTAACCTCCAACAGAGCTGGGCACTGCTTGGAGAGCCCTCTTAGATCTCATCTGGGCTCAGATGCTCATTGCTGACAAGATTATAACTCTGGATTATGAGAAAGGGTATCCCTACTCTCTCCCCACCCCAGTCATTTTACATCAGAACACCCAACAACTTACTCAACACAGCAAGTCTTCTCTAATCAATACCACTACACATGTAGTTATTCGTCTATTGGTCTAAGCTATTTAAAAATGAGATTCAAGAATGACCTAACCACAGGATAAAGATAGCCTTTCTTAACACACTTTTACTGAGAACCTCATTGTCCCAGTTTGTAGCTTCAGGAAAGAAAGAAAGTTCCACCTTTTCTATCCCATGGTATCTGTCGACTCTGGTCTTTCCACACCCAGAGTGAAGTCTAAAATCATACCAGCATATGAATTTAAGACTGTCATGACTGTCTCAAGCTTCAGAACTTTGTGCAGGCTCTGTACCAGCCATAGACAACAAAAGGAAGCTTCCCTCCAGGAACATAAATTTAATCCCTTGAACCTCATGATATTCTTGTTACAGTGACTTCTCCAATGACATCAAAGTGACTTAAGAATCACTTGGGAAATTTTGTTCTTCCTTTCTAGAAAAGATACCTCTCATCCATGAAGAGAGGAGGAATTTGATAGATACAGGAGCAGAAGGGAAATAGGTTATGGAGAAGCCTCTAAAGCTCCTTCCTAGGGCTTGGCAGAACCCTGTGAACTAGGTACAGGAGCTAGGCAGTGTAGGGTAAAGCTACAGACCCTTGAAAAGCGTTACTTCGTTGGCTCTGGACTTCACAAACGTGAGATAACTCAAGGGGCAGAAGATATGCCAGCTCTCTTGTCAGAAAAACCTGGCCATCTCCAGCCTTGTGCTCCAAAGATGGTATCTACAAAGTTGTCAACTCAAGTTAAGTGCTTACAGATGACTATATGTAGCATTTAATGTTCCTTTCCTGTGACGTTTGAAATTTTTCCAAAAATTGCTCCAAAAGGCTACCAGGTGAGTCAATGGGATTATTTAACAGAGTTTGCACAGCGCCTAACTAAACTCACCCTAAGGCCAATGTCACAACAAGACTATATAGCTATACAACAGTTCAAGGTCTTGGCAACAGTTTAGGGTTTGGGTAAGATGGGACTTACCCCACCCACAGCACCCCACCCCCACTGCCATGAAGATCTTTGTCAAGCCTAGCTACTGCATCCTCCGTAGGACCAGCCTAACTGAAGGCCACTGGGCTGGAATGGCCAACGCCTTCCAACCGTCGCTATGGGGGTTTTCCATTCCGTGTCTGGGATTGGCTGGGATTTCTGGTGCCGCCTGCCAAGGGTGGAGCCAATGGTTGGGCGTCCCAGTAGGCTCCAAGCATGCGCACTTGAGCTCGAGGGCATGTGTCTGTTTATCAGTGCAGTTAGTTGGTTGTTGAGTTCAGTGCCAAGTTGGTGGTAGTGTCTCTGTTTTCCATGCGCCCTGCAGCATGCTCTTGCAGGGTTTTAAGATCAGGTCCTGAGCTTGAACACACTTCTCCGGGGTGTGAGGCTGGCCCCTTCCTTATAGCCTCGTAGTCTTTGAAGGAGTTGAGCCATCTGAGAAGCCTGCCTCTGGATTGGGGTGTTAAGGAAGGGGGGTGGGTACTAAGTCTCACCGTGGAGCCTTTCCTGAGTTCTGTCATGGGAGCCCTCTTAACCAATCTGCCCTGACCTAGTTCAGAAAGCCCTGCTGGGGCATGTGTTGTCCTCTCAGCACTTTGCTTCTGGGTCCTCTTTCATCTTTCCTATGTTCTATGGTGTTCTGTCACTAGCACTCTTCAAGTTTCATTTACTACAGATCTTTGACATTGGTCATTCTTTTAAGCCCAAAGACCGTCTGTGAAGTGGACAGAGCTATAACTGCTGCTGTTTGTTGAGTTCTGTATAACGTCATTTCCTTTTTTTTTTTTTTTAAAGATTTTATTGTGAATTTCACATCGTGCTCCCAGTCATGCTCACTTCCCAGTCCTCCCAGGTATGCCTCCCCACCTTGTGATCCCCCCCAAAACCTGAAAAATAAAAAAACAACTCCAATTTGTGTTGCCCATATACTTACTGAAGCACGGTCAAACTCCAAGAGACCAGCCCCTTAAAACGGAGTTTGTCTCCACCCGCACCCCTACCAGAATGTATACATTTAATAAGCACCATCTTTTTAAGTGTGTTTTTACCTGAACACTTCTTCACTGGCTACCATCTTAACATTCTCTTTGTGGCTTAGCTTACAGTAATAGCACGGTTGACTTTTTCAAACACCGAACTCATGACATATATATTAGAAAATTGAACCACCCATCATTTCTCACCGGTTATTCTTAATTAGTCCAGAGGGGGAGCAGTGGCCAGACAGTGAGAAATAAGGAATGCCTTTCATTTTCCTTTTTGTAATTTTTATTTCCCACCCTGTGAGCTCGTTAAAGATGGCTTCTGTTTCAAGTGAGAAACTGTGGGACCGGGCAAGACAATAACCCTTTGATGATTTCAGGGAACCCTCTTTACCTGCCAACATTCCCTACACTGTGATTTTAGCAAGAATTGGAAAGGAGACTAGCCGAGGCTGCCAGAGCATGATGAAGTGGCGTGGAGAGGCTTAGCAGCACTTCTGACCATGGTTTGGGAAGCAGAGAAACCTAAAGGATTCCTTAGAAGGTTCCAGCAGAGGGTTCAGCCAGCCCACCTTGCTCACTTGTGCTTGTAAACAAAACAGTATGACGTGGGAACAGATAGCCTTTGTCACTAAGGGCTCATCTACAGTCTGTTCCTTGTATTTGGTCTTTAGGCTGCTTCCTCCATTTTATTTGTAAGTATAAGGCCTAGATTCCCAGCTCACTATACTGTGTGAAATGTTTGGAAGTGTCTAGAGACTTTAAAATCAGAAGGGATCTGCTTTTCTCAAATTTCCATCTGTTAAGTTTGTAACCTTGGGTAAATTCTGGAAAGGCAGTAAGCCTCATCTAGGTTTGTACCCTCTGTATAAAAGAACCCTGTGAGGATTATCATCCCAGCAGAAAGGAGAGTGAGTCCGCATTCCTGCCTCCCTCCCTCCCCTAACTGTAACTGTAGCTTCTGAACCCCAGGGCTGAGCTGACTGCCCCTACACCTTCCAGGCATAAGACTCCAACCAAAAGTCTCATCTCTTCCATGGCAATGGGGCCCTAGTTGGGAAGCCTATTTTGTCAGGGACCGCTGCCTGAAGTTCTCCCTCCTCAACAGGATCCCATCACATACCTCCAAGCCCACTTCTAAATACCCTATCCTCTTCTCTGTCCCTGGCTGTGACCCCAATGAGTACCTTTTCTACTGTGACCCTCCCCTTACTCTCACAAACTCAGATCCCAACACACTATGGCAGTCCCAAGCTCATTACCTTCAGCAAAGGGGGTTCCCTTTCCTGGGAGTATTATTCACAGTCAAATGTCACTCCACATCATCTTTGGTGCTTGTTTCTCCCTAGTGCTCTCAGGGACAGCTTCTTTACCCTCTCAAACTCCAATCTGTTCCCTCATGTCCTCTAAGGGGTCTGCTGACAGGTGTATTAAGTCTGAGATCAGCACCTCCAGCTTTCGGAATGGGGTTTCAAGTAACGGTACCTGGGACCCCACAGATTAAATTGTCAATGTAAAACAGGGCCTTTGAACAGAACCTTGGAAAGCCACTCTCAGAGGTTCAATCTGTTTGTCCCAGCTGGGTGTGCTGAGTACCCTGGTACGTTTGTTCTCTGTGACAAAGGTGAATATTGGTGGATGAAAAAAAAATAACTAATGGAACTGGAGACTATTTCATGTAAAACATGAATTCAATCGTTTCTATCGCTAGTGTCAGGAACTTGGAGAATATTATGAATGGGGATAGAAAAAAATACATGACTTGTAAAGGAAAGAGAACACACCGAGGAGAAGGAAAATCAAACTTTAAGGGGATAATTATTAAATAAATGGTAAACAGAAGGAGGGATGAAAGGCACAGAAAAGCACGTATTCATTTCCTAATGTTGTAAACAGCCAGGTTTTCCTTTCAAAAGAGCTTGGAAATAGGTCATTTTTTTTTCTTTATACATTTGATATGTCAATTGAGAGCTATACAAATAAAATACTTTGAGACAAAGTGAATTAACAAGAGCAAATAAACATGTATGCATAAATACAAGAAGATGGGGATATTAGGCTAGGATGAAGATATATCCAAAATTTACATACACACAGACAGCATATTGACTACCTGTAGTACCCAAAACTATTTCTAAATGCAAAGAGCTTTGGAAGGAGCAGGGGAGAAGCAAAAGATAGAGGCACATGTATTCAAGAACACATATACAGGAAAGTTTGTAAGCAGAGACGTTATTGACTTGAGAGGGGAGGCAGCTGACATAAGATTGGCTTTATCCAGGTCTCTTGCCTTAATTGGAGCTACCAGAATGGTCCTTGGAAAGGTTTCTACCCAACTTCATGACCCTGGAAGTCCCAGAAAAAACAACGTCGAGGGGTTTAAGTCTATTGAAGTCCACAGAGCCTCCAAGTTAAGTAGGGAGGATCCATATCCCAAAGAATGGAGAAGGGTGGAAGCCATTAGTAGGGAAACAAGTCTTGAGGACATGCTCCATTGACAGGCAGGATGTGTGGAAGAGACATTGATAGGCAACACAATACACAAGATGGTTTTTCTAACTGTAGGACTATGGGGTGGAGTCATGTGAAAGTTCAGGCCTCCCTCTTCTGTCAAGAAGCTGTGTATGGCTTAATAAGTAGAAGTCTAAAAAGTGGCTTTTTGGGGGGCGATGGTCAAGCCTTCCTGTCACTGGGAATGGTGCCTTTGGAGGACAGGGCACAGTGCTTTTCAAGGAAACATTTCTTGTGATGGTGGTATGTTACCCAGGGACTAAAGCTTGGGGCAGATGAAAAAAGCTTTTAATCCATTGTACAAATATATAATATATTTTGATAGAGTGAACATTTCATCTCTTGGACCCTAGGAAGAGAGAGAGAGGGAGAGGGAAAGAGAGAGAGAGAGGGTGAAGCTTAATGGTAACACACACAAAACATGGGGTTTGATCTGCAGCATTGGAAGATGCAGAGGAGAAGCAAAAAATATATATAAGCACACATATTCAACAACACATATACAGAAAGTTTGTAAGCTGAGAGAGAAGAAAATGTCCCAAAGGTTAGCATGTAGTAGAGGAGAGTAACATAACAGCTGCAGGCATGGAAATGAAGGGTGCACTGTTGGGATAGGGAGAGCAGGCGAGGGGTGCGAAGGAGAGCAGCAAAGCAATCAAATGGACAGGGCTTCTAGAGACTGTGCACCTCCCAGACAAAAGGATAAAAAAAGCCAGTCCAGAACAGAGGCAGGAAATAGAGTGTCACATGGCACAGCAGGCCACCAACAGGCCAGGTCTAGGAAGCTTCTGACTTACTGACCCCTGGAGCAACTTGGGGGTTGACTCTCTGGCCACAGAAGTCCTTCCTTTCCTTCCTTTCTCAGAAGTGGAATCAGGCTTGAGGCAATAATCCAAAGGATCTAGTTGACAAGCCAGATTTGGAAAAGTGACAGAGAACATTTTGCTCAGGAGTAACATTGGGTGAGAGTCTTCAAAACAAAACAAAATCTGTGTCCCGTTTTCCTCAACTGTAAAATGAATTAGCAATGCCAAAAGAGACCCTAGAGATGTTGGACAGGTAGAAGAGGAGCTCCGCAGATGAAGATCGAGAGGTGTTAGCTGATTCCTGGTTATCAATGTTGATGACATCATTTCTCAATCCAATCACTCAGCCACAATCCTGGGACCCATTGTGATGTCATATACTTTCAAAGACCCCATTACAGCTTCTCTTACTTCCTGGAGGGAAGATGACTTGGAGCAAAGGGTCTAAAGACAAGTGTCAGCGGGGTTTGGGAGGTGTTTGTGCTCGAAGCCTCCTCCGTGAAAGCTCACCTTGCCAGCTCTGCTCTACTCTTGCTTCTCTGGGTTATAGTGCACCAGAGTTGTTGGTATCACCTGTAGGACTTACTTGGACCCTCCTTCCAAAGGTCAGTTATGCAATAGGGAAGTCTATTTGGGGTGTTTTTATGGCCCACTAGCTGCCCCCCTCTTGCTTATGAGTGGCCTTCCAAATGTTAAAATCTTGCTTTTTCCTCCTGCTTCTTCTGTGGGGTTCGGATGGCTCACATCAAAGGTCTGAAAAAGTCTGAGCTTGAAGTTGTTCCAGTGTTCCCACGTTTGTAGGGAATCCTTTTACCGTCTCCTTGAAGAGAGCCCTGAATGACTAGAGTTCCATTTGTATGGCAGAGGGTTCCTGCTTGCTGGGGCAGACTTTTGAAGATGAGAGGGCCTGGTCTGCAAGACCACTACTGGCATTTGTAATGAGACACAATACAGTTTGCCAGCTGTGGCTTGTGCTGTTTCTTCCAAGGAAGACATTGGAAAGTCTCCTTCCGAGGGCAAATAGAAGGCTCTGAGTATACTGATTTTCTCACTATGTGCCTCTGTAGACTCTTGTTCATGGAAAAACCTCTACCTTTCCCTCAGAATATGTCCAAAAATTTGGTAGAGGATCTGGGGGAGTGCCTTTGGTGATACAGACTGAATCCACTACAGGGACTCCGGGGGAGGCTTTAGATAACTTTCTGGAAGTCTACCATGAGAAACTGTTCCACATGAGGGATGAGAGATGAAGGCCTAAAGCTGTGTGGTACAAGAGGCCTAGTGAGGAGAACACAGGATAGGCAGTGGGAGTAGCTACAAGAGTGGGGACCTAGGAGCTCTTCAAGGTTGATGGCAAGCACCTTGAGTCATGTAGCACAAATGCCCACAGGACAGCAGATTCTTTTAAATGTTAGCTGGATGAATGAATGCATGAATGAATGAATGAATGAATGAATGGGAGTGTCTAATGAAAGCATCTCAAGCCTTGCCCAATTTAACACCCTTCATTTAATAATTAAGTGCTCCTCCTTGGAGCCCTGCAAAAGACACTTCGATGAACTGTTCACACCCACCCAGCTGCCACCTCCAACCTGAAACTTCTAGAGACCCCAGAGTAACCCAGGACTTTAGCCTTCCTGAGTTGGCAGCTCTGGAAACCTTGAGACGATTTAGAGGTCCATAGGCACATCAGACACTCCAGGGTTGTCTTGTCTCTATCGACCCCCGGCATCTCCTCAAATTTACTGAACATAATTTTACTCCAGATAGATGGTAGAAAGTTACCTGGGTTTTGCCACGGTGCCCTCCTTATACCCTGGATGTCACTTCAGATGCTTCTGCTGTTCCAAAGGATGGGATGCATGAGGTAGCAAATCCGATGACGGCCTTGGTCTGCCTAGATCATAGGGACTATTGCTAATGCTACCAAGAGGAAGAGGATCAGACTTAACTCCGGCACTAGCTCCTGGCTCCCCACATGCATGCTCCTCCCATTCCTCTCACACTTAACATTCACAGGAATTTCTTTCCTGGCCATGCCCTCTTGTTGTCGTCGTTCCTGGTTGAAATACTGGAGGTGGAGTTCTAATCTCCCCAAGCTTCCGCTGTCTAGCCACATGGAAAATAATTACAACCAGGAAAACAAATCTAGCAGTACACAAAGTTTTCCTGAATGGAAAAGCAGTAAACACTATGACCTTAAACTTACGTGAGCTAATACCCACCTGACTATTTCCAGCCTGGGTAATATATACTCATGGGAAAGCAGGTCAGTGAGGGTCTAGTTCCTCAGGCTGATAAAGTGGTGCTTTATTCTGATGGAAAATCATTACCACCAACTTCTGCAAATCTATTCCATAATTCTTGTTTTATATTTTTCTTCAGTGGTTAATATATTTACATCTATGATATGTAAAAGCAGATGAAGAACATTTTGAAAAACTCCTTGATCCTCCAGAAAGAAGTTTCAGAGAATCTGAATGAAATCTCTGGAACCCATCCTGGATAGTGTGGCAGACAACAACAGTAGACTGATTGCTGGGTGTTGTGCCCACTGGGCACTAGAAACTGTCACTTGAAGAGGAAGGACCAGGAGCACGGTCAATATGGCTCTGTTTTATTACTCCCTCAGGCTGTGTCTCAGTCACCAGGACAGAGAGACCAGCCGAACAATTTGTTCCTTTGAGGTTTTCAGTCTGTGATGACGATGCTCACTCAGTGGGGGAGGCCTACATCTGGGGTCACATATGAAGCTGACTGCACCTCTATGTGGAGACGGCAGAAGGACAGAGACATGAGCCTGACTTAATGTCAATAGTGACAGGGTCTGAGATTTTGACAGGCATGAGGACAGCTCAGATAGTGATTCCTCACCCATCTGTGCCAAGCAGGGCTAAAGAAGGAAACTATGTCCTTACCCCTGTCATCAAGTAGGTCCTTTCCCTCGTCCAGCCTGGCAGAAACTTATTGGAGAGAAGTTCATTGGAAGAGGAAGAAAACAATATTGAAGTCTAGAGGTATGCCAAGGATAAATGTAGAAACACGTTCAGCGCCCACCATCCTCAGAGCAAACAGAGGAGTCTGATTACCCAGCAGAGGGAGAGGAAGAAATCAAGCACATTTGCAAGGGGGACGTTGAAGTAACAGAAGCCAGCAAAGGCTGGAAAGTCAAGGCTGACACTATCCAAAAGCAGGCAGCAAGGGAGCTGCTATCCACTATGGTATGGTCTCCAGAGCCAGCGATTAAATGGGCAGCAAGCTGCTCTGCAAGACCCTCTGAGGGAACATTGGTGGGAATGAGGCATAAGGAATAAGTAGTTTACTGTCTGAATGGATGAGAAACGGAAAGGAACAGGTCAGATGGATAGAAATTGTTTTTCCTATTCCTTGGTCTGACTCTCCCCAGCATGGTGCTCTAAGATATAAAAAGAGAATAGATGTGGGACCTGGGTGATGGGCTGGGGCTTCTACAAGGCCCTCATAGCCTCAGAGTCTCTAGCAGGACTCTCAGGACTCAGCTTGGAGTTGTAGTCACAACTGTGATTTCTCTCAGAGGATACAGAGCAAAATCAGCCAAAGGCATAAGGGCCAGATTCCTCATCCCCATGGGAGGCTCCAGGGTACAGGAAGGCCCCCTGCAGCGAGTTACAGTAATATCTGTGAGAGAGCTTTCAACAGAGGGAGTTCACTGCATACCCTGGGCCCAAGGATTCCACAGGCAACTAGTCACACAGATAGACTGTATCTCCTTGGCGATAAGGTCTAGACACTGGGAGAAAGAAATTCCATTGTTGACACACAGAGTAGGTAGGTACTAGGGTAGTCTGAGCTTGCCCATTACCATCCTAGAAGGGCCAATGGTGCACAAGCTGGTTTTTGAAAGTGAGCAGTCTCAGGCCTGTGAAAGAACTCTTTTCTGAGCTGGATGCTCAGGAGAGCGCTGCCTACTGTGGTCCCCACAAGCTTCCTCTAGTCAAGCTACAGAGCTGCCCTGGCACTCGAGTCTGTTGTCCAGTCCTGGGACTCAAATGCTCATGCTTCTGAGTAGCTCTGCTGTAGGAGAAGGCTCAGGAGTGTTCCCATTGAGACCTAATCTGGAGAAAAGTCATGGTGTCAGTTTGCAAACCGACAACTACTCCTCCCTGCCCTGCCCTAACCTTTGCATGCCCTGACTGGAGCAAGCTTTGGACTTGGCTGCCTTTGGGAGCACTCCCTCCCTCCCTCCCTCCAAAGCAGCTCCTGCACTGTTTAACTCAAGCCTTCCTGACAGCCTGACAGGAAGCTAGTCTGTAAAAACGGAGCTTCCAAAACCCTTCTCAATCTTGTTGAGGTTTCAGAGCCATTGATCCTTCTGCATCTCCATTGTCAATCATCTGAGAGGACGTATGTTCCCTCTGAGGTAGGACCAGCTGTGTGGCTTCTGTTTCAGAGGCCCCTCTCTGAAGACTGACTCCCCATGGTGAGCTCTGGAGGTGCAGGGTTCAGCCTTCCACCTCATCTTCCTTATTCTCTTAGGTAGAACTAGGCTCATTGGATTTCCCTGTCCCTCCCTGGAGGCCTGAGCCTTCATTCATCTGTTGCCAAGGGGTTGGGCAAAGCTAGGCCTTCATGCTGTTTACTGAAGTCTTCCCTGGGTCAGGCTGTCAGTTGTCCAGTGTCCTAGCACCAGAAAAAGGCCCCTGTGATTCAGATGCTGATGACAAATTAAAGTTGGGAAAGGTCATCCTGGTGTGATGCCATTCAATTACCACTTAGAGTTACTGTGTTTCAAGTACAGAGTGAGGATTGCCTCTGGCCCGCCTCTCAGGAGGATAGGATTCTCAGGATATGATCAAGGCCATCCTATTGACCCTGTTGATAAATTTGCTGACTTAAGACCCAAGTTGGATCTCTGAATCTGACATATTGGAACAAGAGATCTGTGTTCCAGGGTTTCTCTCGAATTCTGTAGTTGCTAGTAGGATTAACACCGAGGAAAATGTAGGTTTCTCCAAATTACTGTCTTGAAAAATCTAGACATTTAGAGAAATGATCATAAAAGTGAAGGATTAGCTTTTCCTGCTTCCAAAATGTCCTGTGAAACTTGCCTAATCCAATAGTATATTCTTCTCACCGGATGGAGATGTAGATCAAGAAAGAGATGTCTTGAAAGAATAGTATGCTTATAAAGTTGGTTGATGTTCAGGAAGGATGCTAGGAGTAACTAATAAACAATTGCCTTTTTCACAAATGTTGTTAGGGTTGCTCAGATGGGCAGTCATACGAGAGAAGAAGGTACTGGACTATTAGTGTGCATTATATACAAAACTCAAGGTACATCAATGCTGTGTATACAAGGTTAAAACCATTCCCAGTATCCTTGGAAATCTCCAAGTTTATCCTTGAAGTTGGCTGTGGATTCTTAGATATAACATCAAAGCCCAAATGATGAGAATAATATAGCAACATCAAACTGTAAACTTTGGATGCCTCTGGACATCCTGAAAAGACAATGTCTATAGTTGAAATCTATTATCTTATGTCTGATGACTCTGGTTCCAGAAGGTCTAAAACAACATTCTACAATTCAACAGGAAAACCCTCAAGCACTTCTCAAATAAGACATGCTAGCTAGGATCGAAAACCATGTGAGAATGTGTTCCCAGTCTTTAGTCTTTGTGGAAATGCAAGTAAAAACCACAGGGGATTATCACTTCACACTGGTTAAAACAGCTATAACAAAAAAAAGTGACTGGTGCATCTGGGCAGTGTGGAAAAACAGAGATCCTTGTACGCTGCAGGATAAATGCAGAACAGCAGCAAAGGTAAACAGGGCTAGGAAGTGTCTCAGATGAGTTGTGTGAGGCATCATGGGTGTGAAGGTTTGTGGACTTTTGTCATTAGGCCCCTCCCTCAAAGCTAAAAGCAGGCATTTAGAGGAGAATGCATGTGCAAATGTGTAGCACTCCAGCAGTATTGGTGTGAGTCAAAAGACAGAAGCCGCTCTGCTGCTCATCAATGAATGAGCAGGTAAACAAATTCTGAACTATCTGCATCTTCACCAGACAGAATGGCATGCATGCTGCAATGGTTATAATGTGGGTGAAAGTGTTACAGAAGCCAGACACACAAGGCTATACCGCATGGCTCGACTTTGTGATACGTGTAACATAAGAAAACCCATGGGCGGATCGATAGAAGTGGGTTGATTGGTGAGGGAAGAGACGGACGGACCAATCAAGGTCTGCTGAGTTTCCCTTTGTAATGGTGAAGACAACCTGGAACTTGATGGAGGCTGATGCTCATATTGAGTATATACCAAATGTCATGATGGTGACTTTTATGGTATGTGCATTTTCCCTCTTTAAAAAAAAAAAAAAAAAAAACTCAGAATAGGAAGAGACAAGATGGAGACCTGAGTTTGTCAGAGGAAGGGAAAATATTGCAGACATTAATTGTGAACGGAACAGTTTCTGGAAATTTCCTGGATAACTGGAAGGCCGGAACTATGCCAGCCACAGCTGCACTATTCCTGATCTTGGTTCAAATCTCATAAGGAGCGTCAATCTCCTCTGATCCTCTTGCCACTCAACCCAGCTCCATGAGGGTTGACCTCCATGAGAGAGAGCGGTCCACTGGAGGAGTTAGATTGCAATCAGGTTAAATTAAAGAATGAGCTTCCAGACCGCTCTTGCTGAGCCATACCCAGCACCACTGTCCAGAAGCCCTAAGACCCTTAGGGATTTTTATGGCTCTTATGAGGCTATCTGAGAGCTTGTTAATTAGTGTATAGGTCTTCAATCCTCTGACAGTCTCTCAGAACCAGACCTCAAGAAAGTGGTCTCTCCTAGAAGTGTCTATTATATTAATTGTAATTAATAACCAACTGTAGTTGGTTCAAAGGGGTTAGCTCAGAAAATTCAGTTCTTAAGAGACCTCCTACCTGAAAGGGGACTGCCTAAAAAATAATATCCAATCAACAACTCAGAAACCTTAGTAGCTGAGAACTTGAACTTGGCCTCCATCATCCTATAGAGGATGTAGCTTAAAAGATATGCTGACTGTAGAGTGAGTAGTCCATGTGAGGGGACAAGAATTCTGTGAGACACATAGGCCACAGACAGTGAGTGAGACTTCTATTTCACATGGAGTTATGCACCCAAAAAAGAAATGTCTTGGACAAAGACCTTTTGTCTTCAGGGAGCTCCTGGTCTTCCAGCTACAGATTTACTATTTGCCAGTGCAGGCTGGAGCCATCAGAAGACAGCCTTGGTTTCCCAGCTGCCTTTGAAGCAGAGCCAGGGAGTGTCTTGTGTTCTGTCTCTTCAGTCTTCTCACTGCTAAACAAGCCTTGTGGGTAGCTTCTGTCTCGTTTCCTTTCTGTCCTGCCACTGTCCAGCTGAAGCATCCCATGCTTCGATGAAGCAATGCCACCAGCACAATCAGGACTGGGATTGGCTGATGGTTTGCTTCTGACTTCAGTTTCTTATGCAGTGACACAAATAACTTCACTTTCAAATACAATAAGAAAGTTTTAATTTTAGAGTTCAACGTTTAAAGAACTACATGAATCTCTGAGGACTATCTCATAATGTCTGACATGTCCTTCGTGTTGGACCTTGGAATCATAGATGTTACCCTGGATCTGGGTGTGAGACTTTGATGGGCTGGGGTTGGAAGAGTCCTGAAATAAGACTAGACGTTGGATCTGAGAGGAAGGAGAAATGACTGTATGCAGCAGCAGCCAGCCTTTGGGAGCCATGTGGTAGCTGAATGCCCTTCTCTGAAAGGAAATCAGAAAGTGACCATTAATAAAGGCCCCTGATCATAAGTAGTGATGAGATTTGGATGAGGTCTGAAATAATAGGATGCGGGGTCAGTTTGAAAGGACAGAGTGTCAGAGTCACTTCCAGCCCAATGAGAAGTTTCTAATGAGAGTTGTTTCCTCCCCACTTTGGTTCTTAGAGCTCCCAGTTGAGCACAAGTTCAGAGGCCAAGAGAACAAGCAAGAGCAACAAAGAAGGGAATGTAAGTGTAGAAGGAGAAGGGAGATACAGGATGGGAAAGAGTGTCGGACTTTTAAGACTGATGAGAATAGGGACAGGCTGACAGAGCCCTCAGCGCGGTTTTAGCACAGCAAGAAACGTGGGATGCTCTCCTCTTTGTATATCCTGCTCTTCATTTTGTTTTCCCTCTTTCAACTTCAAACCCATTCTTACTGGCCCATTGACTCCCTTTTTGTTTTAAACTCAAGGATGGATGCTTGCTTTTGGGAGATTAGGATGAGGATGAATTTCAGTTACAAGGATAATTTGTTGAGCTTGGGAACCATTTTGATAGCCTCCTGATAGTCCATTATTGAGGTACGTCCTTACCCTATTCCATCCCCAAACTGATCAGGCTCTGATTAGCCCAGGTCTAAGAAAATGTCTGAAAAGGTTTTAGACTTTATGGACTTGAGAGAAATCAGTGACTAGGAAATAGTTCCAGTGTGTTCAGATGCATCATCTCTCCAGGTTGGGGATCAGGGCCACACTGAGAGATTATCAGTGTCTATTGGAACACACAGAGAATGATGGAGATGCTAAATGCCAACAGTAATGATGAGGGTTTGAACTACAAGGGCCAGAGAGTCAAAGCTGTAGAGAAAGCTTCTGAATTCCTTTCTACATCCATGGGGTACTGTAGAGCACACAAAACAGTTTCCTTTCAAAGGGTACTTAGGAATTAGTTCACCAAACCAGGATGTGATGAGACATAACAGTGCAATACAAATAATACAAATAACCATGCATTATTTCTGTTGCTGTCATAAAATACCACAAGGCAACTTGTGTGGGGGGGAGTTGGGGGGCGGGTCTTTTTGAGCTTACAGTTCTTGAGTGATAGGAGTCCATCGTGGCATACAGACATGGCATAGGTAGCAGCCATGATATGGCAGGCTTAGGAAGCCGAGTATTCACATCTTCAGTGGCAAGCAAGAGACAGAGAGAGAGAAAGGGGGTAGGGGGGAGGGGGAGGGGGAGGGAGAGGGGGAGAGGGAGAGAGAGAGAGAGAGAGAGAGAGAGGAGAGAGAGAGAGAGCCTGAAGGGGGATGAGTCTTTAAGTTCTCAAAGCCTGCTCCCAGTGGTATGCTTCCTCCAGCAAGGCTACAGCCCCTAAACCTCCCCAAACAAGTGCCACCAACTGGAGACCAAGTATACAAATAGTGGAGTCCATGGGGACCATTTTTCAATCACACCACCACAGTAGTCTCTTCCGGAGACCAAATCTGTGGTTTCAACTGAGAAGCTGGGAGAGTCTGGCTGTAACCCACTGTGTTAACTCCCTGGAAGGGGTTAAATCTGAACGGCCAAAATCATCTTCCAAGTGACTCATCTTCTCAGAGCCTCTTACCACTTAGACTTGGGGTTCTGAAAAGAGGAAAGGTCTTTTTATGATTCTTCCTCAGCCTGTTCCCCTCCCCTAGGCTTCTCAGAACCCTCCCCATTCTTAGAGGGTATGAGGCTCTACCAGGTCACAAAACCTCACTGCCTAAGACCAGAGGTAACAACTTCTGTCTGCCTGCCTCTTGTCCTGCACCAAAAGTGAATATCCTTTTCCTAACACTTTGCAATGCTTTAGAAAATGAATTTCAACAGAGATAGCGAGGTATTTCCTGAGGCTGGGATCAAAGATGAGGGAGACATGGCCCATGCCATGTGAGCCTCTTTGAAGGTAGTGTAAGTGATCTCAGAGTGAGGTTGGACCTTAGAGAGTTGCTTAGTAGCCTTTAAATGAAAGCTAGTTAGGGGCATTTGGTACTTTCAGCTATCAGCCTCTAGGGAAGAGACTGTAAGAAGGGATCACTTGGGTCTAAGATGGATTTCTTTGTTCCTCAACAATAAAGCCTGGGGACGCTTTACTTAAGATAAGGCAGAGACTGTAAGAGGGAATCCCTTGGCTCTAAGGAAAGATATCTTTTTAGTTCCTCAATGATATAGCCTAGGGATGCTTCTCTTATGATGGGGCAGAAGGGGCAGGAAGTTGGATAGACCTAAGAGGTTAGATTGTTTTCCAGTAGCCAGTAGATCTGAAGAGCAATGAAAAAGATCCCAGAAGGAGATGGGGAAGGTCACTTCAGGGGTGGGGGGTTGTACATGTGTGCACATGTTCACATGTGCATATGGAGATCAGCAATTGATATCAGGGGTCCTTCTCAATTGTTTTCCCATACCATTTTTTGAGGCAAAGTCTGGGACTCAACCACTGGCTACAATGACTGGCCAGCAAACTCCAGGGATCTTTCTTTCTCTGCTTCACAATGCTTGGACTCATCCTGCTAACACCCAACTTTTTATGTGGATACTAGAGATGTGCACTCAAGTCCCCATGCTGGCACCAACGTACTTGGTTAGCTGAACTATCTCCCCACTCCTGTACATGGTCACTTCTGATCCACTGGGGAAGTACATGGGGAAAGGGGTGAAGATGGGCTTTGCTCCATGGGAAAATCTAAGGATGTGCTTGTCTTGAGTACTCTTTCACCCACCAGCTCCCCTGAGGTCCTGCCCCTCTTACTGAAAAGAAAAAAAACAACAAAAAACAAGATACAAAATAATTGATCAAATTGAGAAAACATTAGGGAACTAGATTAGCTATGCAAAGAATGAGAAAGAGACAGTTACAAATGTGTAGCCAGCAAGCAGGGGCATGAAGTAAATGAGGGAGAAAGCCCTCCAGGATGAGATGAAGTGATGCTAAAATTGAAGAGCTAAGTGTCCCTGAAAGAAGGACAAAAGCAAGAATAAGGAGAAGGCAATGCCAGGTCAGGAGAAGCCATTCAACAGGGAACGGGTCTTGCCTCTATTTCTCTTTCTACTCTCTGCCCCTTCCCTCTGCACCCTTGTGCTTTAACACTCAGTCAAGCGAACATTGAGAGCCTGACTCTGCACCCAGTGAGCCCAGAAACAATGAGGGGCAGGATGATGAGCCTGACTCCTTGCTCCTACATCTCCCACTTAAGAATTTTACAGAATTGTGAGTCTGAGGGTGTCCTACATGTGGTGGGGATCACAACAACACACCTGCAGTTGTGTTGTCCTTTTCTCAGGCATGTTGTTCTGTCTGCCCTCATATCACAGAAAGACTGATGTCAGTCATCCAACATTTGGGTCTACAGTTGCCTATTGGTTGAGACTAGTCTAGGGACTATTTTAGGAGTCTAGAGAGGTAGATAACAGCTAAAGATTCAGACCCATGGTAAGCCTCTGGCTTGACAAAGAGTATAAGCTGGATGTTTTTGAATTGCTGGGTCAGAGGTCATGTCTTCATACCTGTCCAGGAATTACAAGAGGAGGGACAGTATGTCTGTCCTCCACCTCTCCACCATCAGCATCTAGTCAGAGATTTAACACATGTAAATGGGGTGGGTTCGTTAGCAAAAATTTAACAAAAGACATTTACCACCAAATGGCAGATGCTGATCCCATCTTCTGTGGAACTTGTCCCCTTTGTTGTTGATGGCATCTCCTGGCCTCCGTTGACAGCTTCTCCTACAATGTGCCCTAGAGTCTATGAAGGCTGGGTGCTATATGCCAGAGTCATCTCATGATGTTAGCAATTTCCAGAGCAGGCTCCTTTTAGGGACCCTGCTCCACTAGTTGGCCTGACATAACTCCTCCTGATCTAGCAGGCTCCTAGTCTCCTTGGCAGGAGACTACCTAAATAGAAAAGACGCAACAAGAAACCTTCCCATGCTTGCCTTCCCTGGTTGCCACCCAAGAAAGGATTAGGGTTAGTCCTTTTGCTACCACAAGGGCATGTCTGGGATGACTCCAGAATCTTGGAGAAGGGTTCTCACTCTGCCTCCTTTTCTATACACCACTCCATGATGCCCACAGCTGGCATCATGGTGCCGTAGATAGAGGGGCTTTTTCTCTTGAGCTTCTATGAAGTGTGGTTTATTCCCCCACTCACCGCATGGTTCTCATTAATGCTGAAGCACTTCCCAAGGCCTCTATTTACTCAGCAAGTATCTTCGCATTTTGCCTTGGCCTCCCTTGCCAAGCCCTGGAGAGGTGCCAAACAGAACACGCCAAGATTAAAAAAAAAAAGACCTATCCCTCGTTTTGACATTCAGCCTGATGCCCAAGAAGAGCATGATAGCCAAGGGGAATATTGCCTGTATCTCTGGGGACTTATTCAGTGTCTTTATTCAGAAAGAAGGGAACCAGAAATACAGATGGACTGTAAGCAATTTTCCCTGCCTGATTTGGGGTATGCCAAACTATATCTCTAGAGCACAGTTGGGCTCCCCTGCCCCCCCAACCCTGAACTCCTCTACATTAAATGTGTAACAAGGCTTTCTTGCTCTTTTACCTCCCCTCTGGTCACTTCTTCTATGCTCAGCTATGGTGTCTCCCTCCTACCCATAATATCTGCTTGAAACTTTCTTGGGAAGAGACCAGATACTTGGTACTAGAGTCAGAGAGCCCTGTGGGTTTGAGCTTCTCCTGCCATCTGTACCCTGGGATGGTGTGGGTTGCCTGAGGTTGGTCGGGACCCACATATTCTTCTCTCTCGGAGAAGAGCTGGTATCTCTTTTGAAGTCTCCAGCTCATGGTTAGGTTTTGAGGCTCATCTCTTCTGCTTTGGGACATGCAACTACTTTGGTTGATGGCATCTCTAGCCGCCTGGCCTTGGAATAGGGTCTGCTACAGACTTCTCTGGAGTTTGTGTGTCTCTACTAGCTCCACTGTAATCTCTTTTAAGATCTCCATCACCTTGAGCCCAGAGTCTTCATGTTCTAGCTCTTTCTCTCTTGAAACAACTCTGGTTCTTCGTTGGGAGATAATCCTACAGTGTTCACTGAGGGGGGGCATGGATTTAGCTGCTGATTTTCTCTTTTTTGTTTATTTCTTCTAAACTATTTTCCAAGGAAGGATGCCATGACCATGATAGTAGCCTGACTTTTTTCTATTGGAAAAAAGGCTTAATGTCTGACATATGGATAGCTTTTGGTTGGTGTGAGAGTTAGGCTCTGGTAGGAAGGGTACCTCAAAATGATGATGATGATGGTGGTGGTGCTGGTGGTGTGTGTGTGACTGATGGAGGAAGCCTAGTGATGATGTATACTTTAAATAAGGCTCAACTTTATTTTCCCAGGGGCTATAAGTCCAGTGACACATGTGCCAACTGCAATGTCTGACAACCCTGGCAGAGATCAGGTCAATTTGGACTATGTAAAGCAGGGGACAGAGTTACAAACATTACATCCTTTCAGTCCCTTGTTAAAAGGAACACTAGGGACAGATTCAAACTGCCACCTCTCCTCTTGTGTCCCTTTACCATTCTGTGGCACAAAGTTGGGCCTTTCTTCTCATCCTCTCTCTTTGAGTCATTCTAGATTTTCCTAAATCAAGATCAGGCAAATATTGGAAGAGGCAAATGTTGTTAAGGTTCTCAAATACCCAAAAGGGAGAAAAGAGTCAGAAAAGAATAAATTTTAACCTAATGCAGTGGAAAATGTTCTAAAAAGAAAATATGTATATATTTGGAGTCATTTCTAGGCCTCTAGTACTCCATAGGATACATATGGACCCTGGACAATGGATCTTATCCTTGGGGTTCTGGCATATAGAAGTGTTCTATTAGAGTCAAACTTGTGGTAGGGAACAGAGAGCTTTCCAGCTTCTTCTCATGTGAGGAGGGTTATAGGACAATGGGGGTATTGGGAGGCCCTTTGAGACCTCCAGGCTATTTCATAGATTGTGGGAACTGTATGCAGGATGTATTGAGAAGGGTCAGACCTCTGAAAGGGGTCACATTTTGTGTTGTATCTGTTTTGTAAACTTATGCACAGTGCACTCAGTCAGGGACTAGGCAGTGTTCAAAGGAGGCCATCTAAGAATTATGATACTAGGCTTCCGGTCTGGGCCCAGGCAGCAGATCCCTGGAGGCAGCTCTGCACTGAACCTCACAAAACCCAGCAGAAGTGGGGCACCCAGCAGCTCTGACCCAGGCAGTATCTCTGGTAAGGAGACAGCAACACTCACCCCAAACAGGGAGTAACTGGGACCCACCGAGACCCACTGAGACCCAGGGATTTACTCCTGGCCCGGAGCACCGGCTCCTTCCGGTCTGGGTCGGAGCTCCCAGCAGATCCCAGGCGGTAGCTCTACACCAAATCCCCCGGAACCCAGGGGAAGCAGGGCTCCTAGGAGCTCTAACCCAAGCAGCTTCCTACGCAAGGAGGCAGCAACACTTGCCCCAAACCGGGAGTAACTGGGACCCACCGGGACCCAGGTACTCACTCCTGGCCCCAGCACTGGTTCCTTCCGGTTTGGACCTGAGCGCGCAGCAGATCTCGGGCAGCAATATTGCAAACAATCTCACAGAACCCAGAGGAAGCGTAGCTCCAAGGAACTCCAACTCAAGCAGCTCCTTAAGCAAGGAGGCAGCAACACTTGCCCCAAATAGGGAGTAACCGGGACCCACTGGGACCCAAGTACAAACTCCGGGCCCCAGCACTGGTTTCTTCCGGTTTGGGCCTGGGCGCTCAGCAGATCGGGCGGCAACTCTGTGCCCAATCTCACAGAACCCAGAGGAAGCGTGGCTCCCAGGAGCTCTAACTCCAGCAGCTTCTTAAGCAAGGAGGCAGCAACACCTGCCCCAAACAGGGAGTAACCAGGGCCCACAGGGATCCAGGAACTCACTCCTGGCCCAGAGCACTGATTCCTTCCGGTCCGGACCAAAGCACTGAGCAGATCCTGGGCCCTAGCTCGAACCTCAGCAGCGACACCCAACTTAAACAGTTCTGACACAACCAAGAGAACAGGAAAGACAGGTTCCAGCCAGAGACAGCACAGGTAGCACCAAGGAGATCCAGATGGCAAAAGGCAAGAGCAAGAATACAAGGGCCAGCAACCCAGAACACATGTCATCATCAGAACCTAGTTCTCCCACATTAAGTCCTGAACTCCCCATATCACCAGGAAAGCAAGAGTCAGACCTAAAATCACTTTTAATGATGATGATGGAGGACTTTAAGAAGGACATAAATAACATTCTCAAAGAATCCGAGGAGAACACAGGTAAACAGGTAAAAGCCCTTAAAGAATCACAAGAGAACACAACCAAACAGGTGAAGGATTTATACAAAACCATCCAGGACATAAAAATGGAAATAGAAACAATAAAGAAATCACAAAGGGAGACTACTCTGGAGATAGAAAACCTAAGAAAGAAATCAGGAGTCACAGACGCAAGCATTACCAACAGAATACAAGAGATAGAAGAGAGAATCTCAGGTGCAGAAGATACCATAGAAAATATTGACACAACTGTCAAGGAAAACGAAAAATGCAAAAAACTCTTAACACAAAACATCCAGGAAATCCAGGACAAAATGAGAAGACCAAACCTAAGGATAATAGGTATAGAAGAGAGTGAAGATTCACAACTTAAGGGCCAGTAAATATCTTCAACAAAATCATAGAAGAAAACTTCCCTAACCTAAGGAACGAGATGCCCATAATCATTCAAGAAGCCTACAGAACACCAAATAGACTAGACCAGAAAAGAAATACCTCGCGTCACATAATAATCAAAACACAAAATGCACAAAACAAAGAAAGAATTTTAAAAGCAGTAAGAGAAAAAGGCCAAGTAACATATAAAGGCAGACCTATCAGAATTACACCAGACTTCTCACCAGAGACTATGAAAGCCAGAAGATCCTGGTCAGATGTCATGCAGACCCTAAGAGAACACAAATGCCAGCCCAGGCTACTATACCCAGCAAAACTCTCTATTACCATAGATGGAGAAACCAAGATATTCCATGACAAAGCCAAATTTACACAATATCTTTCCACAAACCCAGCACTACAAAGAATAATAGCAGGAAAGACCCATTACAAGGAGAGCAATCATACCCTAGAAAGAGCAAGAAAGTAATCCACCTCCAACAAACCCAAAAGAAGATAGCCACACAAACAATGCCTCCCCTTTTAGCAAAAATAACAGGAAGCAACAGTCTCCTCTCCTTAATATCTCTTAATGTCAATGGACTCAATTCCCCAATAAAAAGACATAGACTAACAGACTGGATACGCAAACAGGATCCGACTTTTTGCTGCATACAGGAAACCCACCTCAGTGACAAGGACAGACACTACCTTAGAGTAAAAGGCTGGAAAACAATTTTTCAAGCAAATGGTCCTAGGAAACAAGCTGGAGTAGCCATACTAATATCGAATAAAATTGACTTTCAACTTAAAGATATAAAAAAGGATAAGGAAGGTCATTTCATATTTGTCAAAGGAAAAGTCAACCAACATGAACTCTCAATTCTGAACATCTATGCACCAAATGCAAGAGCACCCACTTTCATAAAAGAAGCCTTACTAAAGCTCAAAGCACATATTGCACCTCACACAATAATTGTGGGAGACTTCAATACCCCACTCTCAGCACTGGACAGATCAGGGAAACGGAAACTAGACAGAAGTACAGTGAAACTAACAGAAGTTTTAAACCAAATGGACTTAACAGATATCTATAGAACATTTCACCCAAAAACAAAAGAATATACCTTTTTCTCTGCACCACATGGTACCTTCTCCAAAATAGACCATATTATTGGTCACAAGACAGGCCTCAACAGATATAAAAAAATCGAAATAATCCCATGCATCCTATCAGATCACCATGGTCTAAAGCTGGTCTTCAATAACGACAAAGACAATGGAAAGCCCACACTCACATGGAAACTGAACAATACTCTACTCGTTGATAATGGAGTCAGGGAAGAAATAAAGAAAGAAATTAAAGACTTTTTAGAATTTAATGAAAATGAAGACACATCATACCAAAACCTATGGGACACACTGAAGGCAGTGCTAAGAGGAAAGCTTATAGCTCTAAGTGCATACAAAAAGAAACTGGAGAGAGAACACACTAGCAGCTTGACAACACACCTGAAAGCTCTAGAACAAAAAGAAGCAAAAACACCCAAGAGGAGTAGACGGCAGGAAATAATTAAACTCAGGGCTGAAATCAACCAAATAGAAACAAAGAGAACTATACAAAGAATCAATAAAACCAGGAGCTGGTTCTTTGAGAAAATCAACAAAATAGATAAACCCTTGGCCAGACTAATCAGAGGGCAGAGAGACAGTATTCAAATCAATAAAATCCAAACTGAAAAGGGTGACATAACAACAGAAACCGAGGAAATTCAACAAATCATCAGATCCTACTACAAAAGCCTATACTCAACAAAATTGGAAAATCTGGATGAAATGGACAATTTCCTAGACAAGTATCAGTTACCAATGTTAAATCAGGATCAGATAAACCATCTTAACAGTCCCATAACTGCGAAAGAAATAGAAGCAGTCATTAAAGGTCTCCCCACCAAAAAAAGTCCAGGTCCAGATGGTTTTAGTGCAGAATTCTATCAAACCTTCAAGGAAGATCTAATACCAATTCTCTTCAAACTATTCCACAAAATAGAAACGGAAGGAACACTACCCAATTCATTCTATGAAGCCACAATTACGCTTATACCTAAACCACACAAAGACCCAACAAGAAAAGAGAACTTCAGACCAATCTCCCTTATGAATATCGATGCAAAAATACTGAATAAAATTCTCTCGAACTGAATCCAAGAACACATCAAAACACTTATCCACCATGATCAAGTAGGCTTTATCCCAGGAATGCAGGGTTGGTTCAATATACGGAAATCCATCAACGTAATCCACTACATAAATAAACTCAAAGAAAAAAACCACATGATCATATCTCTTGACGCCGAGAAAGCATTTGACAAAATTCAACACCCCTTCATGATAAAAGTCTTGGAAAGATCAGGAATTCAAGGCCCATACCTAAACATAGTAAAAGCAATATACAGCAAGCCAGTAGCTAACATCAAACTAAATGGAGAGAAACTTGAAGCAATCCCATTGAAATCAGGGACTAGACAAGGCTGCCCACTCTCCCCCTACCTGTTCAATATAGTTCTGGAAGTCCTAGCCAGAGCAATTAGGCAACAGAAGGAGATCAAAGGGATACAAATTGGAAAGGAAGAAGTCAAAGTTTCACTATTTGCAGATGACAATGTTAGTATACTTAAGTGACCCCAAAACTTCCACCAGAGAGCTCCTAAACTGATAAACAACTTTAGCAAAGTGGCTGGGTATAAAATTAACTCAAACAAATCAGTAGCTTCCTCTACACAAAGGATAAACTGGCTGAGAAAGAAATTATGGAAACGACACCATTCACAATAGTCACAAATAGTATAAAATATCTTGGGGTGAATCTAACCAAGCAAGTAAAAGACCTGTATGACAAGAACTTCAACACCCTGAAGAAAGAAATCGAAGGAGATCTCAGAAGATGGAAAGATCTCCCATGCTCATGGATTGGAAGGATTAATATAGTAAAAATGGCTATCTTGCCAAAGCAATCTACAGATTTAATGCAATCCCTATCAAAATTCCCACTCAATTCTTTACAGAGATAGAAAGAGCAATCTTAAAATTCATTTGGAATAACAAAAAACCAGGATAGCGAAAACTACACTCAACAATAAAAGAACTTCTGGGGGAATCTCCATCCTGATTTCAAGCTGTACTACAAAGCAATAGTGATAAAAACGGCATGGTATTGGAACAGAGACAGTCAGGAGGATCAATGGAATAGAATAGAAGACCCTGAAATGAACCCCCATACCTATGGTCACTTGATCTTCGACAAAGGAGCTCAAACTATCCAGTGGAAAAAAGACAGCATTTTCAACAAATGGTACTGGTCCAACTGGAGGTCAACTTGTAGAAGAATGCAAATTGATCCATACTTATCTCCTTGTACAAAGCTCAATTCCAAGTGGATCAAGGACCTCCACATAAAACCAGCTACACTGAAACTAATAGAAGAGAAAATAGGGAAAAGCCTTGATCATATGGGCACAGGGGAAAAGTTCCTGAACAGAACACCAATGGCGTATGCTCTAAGATCAAGAATTGACAAATGGGATCTCATAAAACTGCAAAGCTTCTGTAAAGCAAAGGATACGGTCAACAGGACAAAGCGGGAACCAACAGACTGGGAAAAGATTTTCACCAACCTTACATCTGATAGAGGGCTAATATCCAAGGTATACAAAGAACTGAAGAAACTAGATTCCAGACCATCAAATAACCCTATTAAAAAATGGGGTAGAGAGTTGAACAAAGAACTCTCAACTGAGGAAACTCGAATGATTGAGAAACATCTAAAGAAGTGCTCAGCATCCCTAGTCATCAGGGAAATGCAAATGAAAACAACACTGAGATTCCACCTCACACCAGTCAGATTGGCTAAGATTCAAAACACAGGTGACAGCAGATGTTGGCGAGGATGTGGAGAAAGAGGAACACTCCTCCATTGTTGGTGGGATTGCAAGCTGGTACAACCACTATGGAAAGCAGTCTGGCGATACCTCAGAAAATTGAACATGGTGTTACCTGAGGACCCAGCTATACCCCTCTGGGTATATACCCAGAAGATATTTCAACATGCAACAGGGCCACATGCTCCACTATGTTTATAGCGGCCTTATTCATAATAGCCAGAAGCTGGAAAGAACCCAGATGTCCTTCAACAGAAGAATGGATACAGAAAATGTGGTACATTTACACAATGGAGTACTACTCAGCCATTAAAAATAATGAGCTCATGAAATTCTTAGACAAATGGATGGAGCTAGAAAATATCATCCTGAGTGAGATGACCCAATCACAAAAGAACACACATGGTATGCACTCACTGATAAGCGGATATTAGCCCCAAAACATACAATACCTAAGATGCAACGCATAAACCTCATGAAACTCAAGAAGAAGGAGGAAGACCAAAGTGAGGGTGTTTTTGTCCTTTTTAGAACGAGTATCAAAAGATTCAACCAGAGCTCCCAGGAGCTAAACCTCCAGCCTGAGAACAGACCGGCAAGCTGTCCTCTGAGAGGCTCTAACCAGCAGCTGACTCAGACAGATACAGACATCCAGAGCCAAACAGTGGATGGAGCTTGAGGACTCTTAAAGAAGAATAGGTGGAAGGATTGAGGGCCCTAAGGAGATAGGAATGCACAGGAAGATCAACAGAGTAAATGAACCTGAACCCTTGGAGCTCTCAGAGACTGAATCACCAACCGTGGAGCATACCTATCTACAAGATCTACCTCCATGGGCTGAACCTAGGCCTCCCTGCACATATGTTGTAAATGTGCAGCTTGGTTTTCATGTAGGTCTCAAACATCTGGAGTGGGGGCTATCCCAAAACATGCAGCCTGTATATGGAGTACGGTCTTCAAAAAAAAAAACAGTTGTTCAGTTATTCATGGAATATTATTTTTTTTATATCTCTTGTATTCAGTTTGCAACTACTTCAATGAGAATTTTTGTATGTATATTCATGAGGGATATTGGACTATAATTTATATATTTTTGTTGGGTCTACACTTGATTTCACTATTTCAATATTATTTGCTTTGTGAAGGAGCTTATTGTGGTTCTGAATTTTTTTAAACATAACTCAAAAAGTGTTGCTTGTTTGAAGGCCCTATAGAATTCTTGTATAAGTATATCTGACCCTTGGTATTTTGCTTGTTTGTTTATTTTCATTTTATTCTGTTTGAATGCTTTTTAAATTTTTTTTGATTTGCTGAAAATAAAAATTAAAAAAAAAAAAAAAAAGAATTATGATACTACATCCAGACCACTGGATTAGTAACATTATCCTGGGGCTTGCTGTCTCTTAATAAGTCACTGTTCCCCGTCGAGAGATTTGAAGGTGTCAGCATACCCCTAGCTTGGCTTGAGTTTCCCAGAATAGCTAGAGTAGATGGGTTCCTGGATGGGGAGGTTCAGGGGAGGGCAAACGGGTCTCTCCTCAGTAGATCAGTAAATTGCCTCTCTGGGCTTATTTCCCTTGTCTCCTTATCTGAATTTCTATAATACCCCCTAGTAAGTGTAAAGAGGAAATGACCCACCAAACAGCATCTGTCTGCTTGCATGCATTGTCTTAGAAAAAAGAGCTGAGCAAGGAAAGGGGGGTTTTAGGGTGGCATTTTAAAGCAAGAAGATAAAGGCTTATCTGTAGCAGCAGGTGGGGGTGCAGAGAATTCTTGGAAGAGTTTGTCTATGCTTGGGTGACACTGTTCAGATCCGAAGGACTCGGTTGCTCTAGAAAACGTTCTCAAACCAATCCTCTGCACAGAAAATCCATTAGCTATGGGAAGGATGACAGAAGTCCAAGACATCAGAGAGAGAGAAATTGTTAAGTGTCCCCCACTCCCCTGACTCTTAGTCCAATTTCAGAAGTCAGCTGAGCTGAGCGTACTGAGAGCCAGCCTGGTTAGATTCATACTAGACTTCATGGACAAATGAAAATTTAAAAGAAAAAATATTGATGCAGCATGACTGATATCATAGGGAGCTCAATAGCTCGTTTTAAAGTGAAGGCTTTTTAGGATGCAAAAAAAGGCCCTTGAAAGGAATGGCCCCTCAGCCCCAGCTCCCCAGGAGCTGCCATGATTTCAAGCTGCCCTCTGTGCCTCTCTAAAAAGTTTTAGATTCTTGGGGGAACTTCCACACATCTCCCAGTACCCCTCTCTAGAGAAAAGATAGGTGATAGCACTTTGATAGCCCATGAATCACCAGTGTGGGCATTCTGCACCTTTACCTGCACTGTTCACTGCAGAAAGTATTCTGGCATGCCTAGAATGCCCTCCCCACCCCACCCATACACCCTCCAAAAAACCACTTCATCCCAGAACTTGCTCTATACTGTGTGAGGAAATACAAAATGCAGACATTGGTTCTACTTCCGTGTATCGACCTTCTGATTCAAGCGGTGTTCTCTCAACCTGGCAAAACCAGTCCCAAGTTGTTGTTTCTTTAGACTGTGACCTGTGGCACCCACCACAGGTCTCAGAGCTTCTCTCATGGGATGTACTAATGGCCTGGGCCTATGGTTTTCCCCTCGTTCTTTAGGGAGGTTAGTTATGCCTTGACTTTTGACATTACTGAATTCATAAGTACAAACCAGGATTCCATCCAGCAAGCTCTAAGGTTTGACCATGTTCTTTGAAACGACAATCACAGTTTTGTTGGAGTGGTCCTAGAAGCCGGCCCTCTACTGCTGGGAGGTTCGATCTGTGTCCCAGCCCCTCTCCCAATTTTGATGCTATCTCATTCTTCACAGCCACCTCTCTGTGCCCAGAGCCTAGTTAGTCTCATACTGTTACCAAAACTGGCTCTTTAGGGAAACACCTCATCTTTAGGAAAGGGACCAGATAATTAAGGGGAAACACATCTCCTGTTCTCCGAGTCTTGGCCCCCCCCAACCTCTCCCTTATCCTGCCCAAGGGAGAGTTTGGTGATCAGAAGCCAGGCCTGAAGTATACAGGAACCTGAGATTGATGATCTGGGGGCAAATGAAAGTGACTGCACTTCTCAAATCCCTGACTATGGTTGCATCTTTGGGGTCTCGGTCCTCTTTGCTTTGGTATCTGCCACTCTACAAGGAAAGGAACTTTCAGGTTAACATGGGGCTTGGACTAGGGGACAGCTTGTGATTTTTTTTTTTTTTTATGAAATAAGGAAGTTTGCTGGATTGTCTGGTTCCTTAGACCTGCCAGCTTACCATAATGAGCTGTTTTCATGTCTTCACTGCAGTGCTTTGATTCTGTTCACTTCTTCCTGAGAAGAAAACACTCTCAGCTATCCTCTGGGGGTGGGGGGTGGGGATGGGAGGGACAGGGCAGGGCAGGGAGGGGCAGGGAGGTGCAGGGCGGGAGTGGGGAGTCTGCCCTAAAAGCTGACATGTGGTAAGGGTCAGTTACCTGTCATCCACACCACACTCAAGCGTTGTCTCTCCACGCTGGTGTGACAAGATCCCATGGTTATTGGTAGTGTGACCTGCTTGGGTTTGGTTACAAACTTTCAGGAAAGAGTCATTGAGATAATGTTTGAAATCTCTGCTTTATCCATGGACCTTCTGTGTGGTTACATTGTCCCTTTCCAAATAAAGTCCATGTATACGCCCTCTCAACTCCGCAGCTAGCACTACTCATTAAGATCTGGGCAGAAGTTCTGTCTTTTTAACACTTTGAAAACCACCTCTCCTTGATCCTTTGGAATCCAGTACTAAGGTTCCTTATTTTGTTTTTTCTCTTTCAAAATTTTTCTTGGTGCCAAAGTAGGGACATTCTAATGATTGCGTGACACCATTGCTTGGGAATAACTCCAGAACTGTGCACCTGTGAGTGTGGATATAAGCCATCACTTTGCTGACTCACCCCAGGGATGACTGGAGATGAGGGCTTCCTCATGTTGTGTAGCTAACGTAAGTTTGGTTATACCCTAAGCTCTCTAATGAGCCCAGAAGAGAGGGACAAGTTTGGACTGCCTTGTTTTGTTTCATACTCTTCTTCTTGATTTTGCTCTTTAAAAAGTTTCCTAAGGCTCAAAGAGGTCAGCACAAAAAGAAAAAAAAGGTTAGCTTTCCATTACTCTGGTCACAATAGGTCAGAGGGGGCAGTGTGTGGATTGGTTGGTAAAGTGCTGGGATGAGGGAAAGGTCGCCTCTTCTCCTTCAGGCTTTGCCACTTTGCTGGAAGAGCAAAATGTTCTCCTAAACATTTTGATCTTCTGTTTGTTTCCTCATGGGCAAGCTTGGAATAGCTCGCTAATAACTACATGGTCCCTGAGAGTAAAGCATTCCAAGCCAGAAGGGTCTGCAGCATATAGTGTTTGTTTTATTGTACAGGTCCTTCTGACCTGGAGGACTTGGCTGGATTGCACCTGCACTCCTTGCCTATCTATGTTCAGTGGATGACACTAACATCCCTGCTGCCAATACTGATGCTTCTACTGCTTTTTTCAGTGTCTCCATAAAGTTTTATTGGAAGACAGTCCTACACATGCGTTTTCATTAGGTTGTTTGGGGACTCTGAGCAGTGGACCAAGGAACCCTCTGACTCACAAAACCCAAAATATTTGCTGCCTGGCCCTGGAAAGGGAAGGTTTACCCATTTGGGATAGATGGTGGTAAGGGCTATAAAGGAAAATGAAGCAAGGAGGCGAGGTGCGGGTAGACAGAGCAGGAAGACTGCATCTTGCCATAAGCCGTCAGACTGGTCCTCGTTAAGAAAACCGCATACGAGCAAACCCTCCTGAAGGGGTTCATGTCAAGCACAGCTAGCACATCACAGTGGCCTGGTGACTGTTACCAACTCTTGATTTAAATGGTGGAGCAGTTGATCTCAGGCACCTTAGAGAGCTCAGAAAATCCCCTTGTCAGGAAGATAGCCCTCTCCCTGATGCGGTTCTCTATCTTACCTAGTGACTTTCGGTTTTGTTTGTACCACAAGGCCTGGGAAAGGAGGTGTACTTCTGGTTTTCTAACAGACAAGTTCCAGTCACACCTCTCTGGCGTCCTCACCAGAGCCACAGCACCTCGGGTAAAGGCTGTCATCTCCCAACACAGAGAAAAAAGCCATCTTCATGGTCCAGCTCACACCCAGCCAGCAACTTGGTTGCCAGTTAACTTTAGATCTGGGACTATGAAGCCATGCTGTGTAGATACTACTGGGCTGTTTTGTGGTCTGTAAAAACCTCAGAAGCTGTATACAGACAGATGTGTGTAAGAGTTGTGTAGAGAGATTAGTTTATTTCAGAAAGCAAAAACCCAAGACATGAGAAGGTTTAGCACTAGAACGTGGGATCTGAATCTTTGATTTCATCAACAGAAATCCCATCACTGTTCTAGAGTGAGTATAAGGTTCCACAAGGGACGTGAGTGCCTGCTAGTGGTGGGATAGACTGTGCGATTGGGTTGATACTGAGAACCTGAGACGTGTACCCACTGTTTAAAGCTCATGTGCACATGTGGAAGGCAGACGCAGCACATTGGCTATCATTGAAGTCTGACATATTGGGCTTTCTCACAGTTTTCTCTGGAGACTCCCTTTCTGCAATGCTTGCAGCCCTCTGTTGCTCAGCCTGACAGGAGGCCTGCCCTTTTCCCTTATCTACCCACTTCCCGAAACTGCCAAGATTTTCAGCTTGCCTGCCCTGTTGATTTTCTCTCAAATTCCAACAAAATTGTCCTTAAGCTTCCTTCTGAAATGGTTTTAAGATTATTTTATCAGTGAAACTAAGAACCCACAAAGGGGAACCGTGATTCCTTGGTGCCACTGGGACCTTTAAGAGGGACTGATCTCTTGTCTTGTAAGACGGTTTGTCTCAAAATTAGTCACAGAATACATTAGTTCTTGTGATAGTATAACGTTACAAAGCATCTGGCCTTTTCTGTCCCCCTGCTTGGCCACATTCTTGCCACAGAATGCATCTATCGTGTCTAGCAGGAGAGACTCTCTGCAGCTCCATCTTTGATTGTATTTTTGGACAGAATGACAGCTGTGAATCTAGTTTCATCCTTTTTACAGGAGAACACCCAAGTTTATCATTACCATTGCCAAAGAGGCTTTTTCTACCCCAATGTATATTTCCTACCCTTTTGTCAAAGAGCAGGTGCCTGTATCTATTTAATTCTACTGGTTTATGTGCCTATTTTTGTTGTGTGAATGACATGTTTGGGCTATTAGGATACTGTGTTTAAGAGATAAGATGTAACTAAAGGTCCATCTTCAATACAAATGTGCCTTGAAGTACAGCTATAGGTGAAGAGAACACTAGAACCCTGATGGTGACTGCTAGTCTAGCTAGCCTCTACCCAAAGGAAGCGTTTACTGTGGACTATTATGAAGAGCCAAGCTTGCCTATTGGCTTACAAACTGACAAAATGTATGCTTCCAGAAACTTTAAAATACACAGAATGTAAAATTTACAGATGAACCCACTTGTGGTTTTTGTTGAGAAAATGCAAACATACGTGGCAATTAGTGGTAAGATTTTTACTACCATCCCGTTACTCAGCTAATGAGGAAATGGAGGAAGGGATCTGAACCTTCAGGGTTATAAAAGCCATCCTCTGCCCTTGCCCAGTGCACACATAGCCGTATCCCATCCCTACCCCATTCCTTTTTTAAAGGCTGGCACTCAGTTCTGCAGAAACCAAAACTACCTGCTTTTTGCTATGTGAAGTCTCCTAAATACACTATTATGAACTGTGGGTCCCCAATCCTTACAAACTGGATGCTTCGTAGAATTTCTGTATTTGGGGAGACAACCCATCAGGCTCTGGGAGAGCTGAAGATATGTCTCTCCCATCTTTGGGCAGCAGAACTGCCTGACTTTGGTCTTTGCACAAGTCACCAGAAAAGACAAATGGCAATTCTGAGAGGATCAAATTAATGGCTGGGTACTCAGAGAAGTCTCTAAAAGAAAGGGGCATCTCCACAGAAGTCAGCAACTTCACACACTGGGGTTGTTCTTATGAACAAGGAGTGAATGGATTTATAAACATCCTGCTCATCAACACAGAAGTTTCAAGAGGAACACAAAACTCCCTTGGAAGATACCCTGGGTCTACAGAATTACTGGACTGACTTTCGAGTCCTAGTTTTTATATGTGGGCCGAGACGGTGTCCATTGACCATTGTTTTGCAGGAAGTGGTTAGAAGAACAGCTTTGGCTACCTGGGAAAGACAACCACTCATCTCAGAGGAGTTCCCAAGGCATAAGAAAGTTTTTCAAACTTACATCTTGAATGTGATAATAATCTCCAAGACAGAGCTCAGACTAAAACCTTTCTCACATGAGTTCTTCAGGGCGTTAGGAAATCAACACCTCAGTCACAAAATATTTCTGAGATGGAGGAGGAGGAGAAAGAAGAAGAAGAAGAAGAAGAAGAAGAAGAAGAAGAAGAAGAAGAAGAAGAAGAAGAAGAAGAAGAAGAAGAAGAAGAAGAAGAAAAGGCAAAAGACTAGGGGTACAAATGAAAAAATGTTCTCTACTAGACCCAGGAACACCATCAGGCCAAGGCCTCCTCATGGTCCACAGTATAAGTGTTCTCCTGAAGACCAAAACATTTCCAAAAGCAGGTGTGTGACCCAGAAGTCTGTTGAGAGAGACTCAGAAAGGGTTTGTGAAGAGGGAAGAACAGGAACAAAACATTGTGATCTCTGTGGTGTTAGAAGATGTAGTTTAAAAGAAATTAGACGATGGCTCCTCCGAGGAGAGACGGGGTTTCTACATACCCCTCAGAGGTATAGAGAGGACATAAGGACTCCTAAGACATTTCTGGATGTGAATATGGGACAGACAGCTAGAGAGAAAAATAGCCAGAATGTCAAAAGAAGGAAGACATTGTCTTCCTTATAACCTTTGATGAGGATTGGGGATTCAGGGGTCTTTTTTTTTTTTAACCAGATACCACTGGGAACCCTTGATAACTTTGAGGGTAGGACCAGAGGGAGAAGAAATTACTTTTCTGGTGGATTCCCCAGGCTTCACACTGTTATCTGCTCTACCATCCCAAGGTGGGTAGGTTCCGGGGGTCTAAACCTTCCAGGAAAAAGGTGATAGCACCTGGGATAAAAGAGAGGATTCCCAAATTCGATTTTTATTTGAAAGGAGTAGATTGGGAGATGACTAACTGAAGAGTTGCTCTTGTCTGTCACTGTCGCAGGAACTAATAGGGCTGGACTTGATTGTGAGGTGGAGTTAGACTTGAGTCTAAAGAAAACAGAAAGTGATAATAAATTCCCCAGAGGAAGAGGAAATAAAATATGAGCCTCTAGTATGGGTTTAGGAGAGCAGCAGAGGGATTAAAAATGACACCAACACATAGCTGGGTGTGATGGTTCATGCTTTTAATCCAGGCAGTTGGGGGATGTGGAGCAGAGGCATGTGGATCTTGGAGTTTGAGGCCAACCTGGTGTACAGAGCAAGTTGTAGAACAACCAGGGCTATGCAGAGAAACTCTGCATTTTGAACTCCCCCACCCCCCCCACTGCAAAAACAAACAAAATCACCAATGTGTTAGACTAAAACAACCATGGCTATCTTAACCATATTGTCTAGGTGACAACCTGGAATAGAGGGGTTAATTAGGGATGGATTGTTGGAACCTGTGTCTCCTTGCAGTATTCCAATCCTCCCAGGCAGAGATGGGTGAACCATATCAGCTAGTTTGAGAACTGGGAACTATTAATCAAATTGTCATAGTCCTCCATCCAGTCCCCAGTTAAGGAAATTCTCCATGACCACACATGGTTTTGGGTAATGGAGGCATCCTGGGCATGTCCTCCAGAGCCTGAAAGTAGAGATTGGTTTTTCTTTGAAAAGGAAAATTCCAGAAATAGGACAAAACAGAAATATTGCTGGCTGGTATTGCCATGTGGCTTCCTGAAAATTCCAACGCTATCTGGCCAAATCTTAGAGAAAGTTGTAGATTTCTCAACTTGTGGAAACATTATATATATATACATATATATATATATATACATATATATATATATATAATATATATATATATATATATATATGCCTTTTTAATTTCTCAAAAAAAAAAAAAAAAGATCAAGTGTCTTATAGATTCCTGATGTCTTCTAAGCCACTGGTTGTCAACCTTCCTAATGGTACAACCCTTTAATACAGTTCCTCATGTTGCTGTGACCACCCCCAACCAGAAAATTATTTGTGACTGTTAGAATCATAATGTAAATATCTGTGCTTTCCAATGGTCTTAGGTGACCCCTGTGTAAGGGCCATTTGACTTCCAAAGGGGTCACAACCCACAGGTTGAGAACTACTGTTTAAACTTTTGTGAGAAAAGAGGCTTATGGGCCTCCAAAACCAAACTACTACAATTTTTTGAAAAAAAAGAAAAGCCCTCTGGGACATTTAATTGGTGAAAGTATTGTAGAAATCAGGTTATCAAGAAGCAAACAGCACTCAGACAGTCGGAGAACTCAGCTCTAACATGCTAGCAGATGCAGCTGATGAAACACATTCTTGAGGAACTGGACTCAGACCTGTCTCTGTTCCTATTATTTAATTTAAAGGCCCCTCAGCATCATGTCTGGGCTTTTCTGTTATTGATGGGTTTGAATGTTAGCCTATGTAACTAAGTGCCATGAGCAGGAGATTTTTCTGTAGCAAACATATTTACAGAAACGGAAGTAATTAGGTTAGAGTAGCTGCTTTGCAAGTGTGTTTCCTAAACTATGGAAGATTTCTTGCTGATGTTGGAAGTCAGCAGGATTATAGAAGCAGAGCACAACACAGCCATTAGTGAAGAAAGATGTTCAGTCTTTCTAATCCTCTTCTGATGCCTTCATACCTTGATAAAGCATCAATTAATTCCTAGGTCGTCTTGACCCACAGGTTGGTAGACTAACATGGGAAGCTTGATGACTTCCATATAGGCAGGACTGAATCAGGCGGGAATGTTAAGGATGCAGGGACCAAACAGGAGTCCTATAAAAAACTTTAAAAAAAGTCATAAGGAGAAACCCATGCAATGGGAAAAGCCAGGAAACCCAGCTCCAGCTGTTGCTCTGATAACTTCAGGAACCAGCTAGCTCTTTTCTCCTCATTGTCATTTGTCCTCTTTTTCTACTAGGCCATATCCCTGGCTACTCCTTACTTGTTCACACAGAAGCAGCATATTACTGCAGCCAACAGACCCAGCCATCTGTCGTATGCCTGGACAATTGTTGACTGAAGGTGTCCGATGAAGCAATGCCTCCTATTCCAGACATAATGCTTAACCCAACCAATAATGGCATGAACTGGATGGCTCTTTTTAGCTAGATGTGTGCCGTCAGGTGAAAAGGGTTAAGATTTGGTTACTAGGGACTATGTCCATCTTGAGAGGCAGAAAACCAAGGTTTACCTAATTAGTAATAATTAGGTAAACAACATAAGCAAGCATCTACCTACTCCATATACAAAAGAATTCTCAGTGGGGGAAACCCCAGGCTATCTGTGTAGAAAGAATAATGTAGTACAAGGCACAGATTGTTATTTCTTTGGCCACTTTGATCACTGATCACTTCTATAGGCTTTGTGTCTTTTAGGAGCCCTCTGAAATAGTTCAGCTCCCAGCAGGTTTTAACATGGAGGGGTCTGTCAGTGACCCCACTGAAATTACATTTTTCAGTTCTACTGGTGTGATCAAATATCAAAGAGCTTCCAAGTATAAACAAAGCATTGTTTTCCCACATGGGGGCCAGTTTCACTGAGGAGGAATTGTGTTTAGAATATGGTACAGGGGAGGATCTAGATGGTGAACCTGCTTTGATTTGAGTCAGGATAAGGGTGGGTAGTTTGGATTCATGTTTCAACAGATAGAGCCTGAAGTGGGAGGGTAGGTCTTACCTAGAAAATTCTGGTAGTGTGTTTTAATCTCTATAGACAGTTGTGAGATGCCATGTGAGTCGCCCTATTGGTAATGGGAGAAGACCTCATAGGATGTATTTGGCATATGGGGATAGGTAGATACTCAGGTGTGACCATGTGACAGAACTGTCTTTCATGAGTACAACAGGAGGGCCTCACACATCAATCAATATCATTGTCCCAGAAGGGTGATGGTATCATAGCATGCACAAGTGGGTAAGGGGTCTGACCTAGTACCATAACAAAATTATTTTTAAAAAGACAAAAAGTGGGGCTAGAGAAATGTCTCTGCAGTTAAGAACACTGGATGTTCTTCCAGAGGGCCTCAGTTTACCTCCTAGCACCCACATTGTGTCATCTCACAACCATTTATAATGAGATCTGATTCCTTCTTCTGGTGTGCAGGCGTACATGCAGACAGAGCACTCACATACATAAATATTTAAAAAAAAAAAATAAAAGAAGCAAGCAATTCTCCTAAATAGACCTATCAAATTTATGATTTTTTAAAGCATGGTTAGGGCAATCTTTTGTGTCTGGTTGCAGTCACTGGGAGCTGATACAGCCAGCCTACAGAAAACAAAGTTACTATTACCACAAGTCTCAATGGAACATGATGGTATCATGGCCCTAGTTCCCAAGTGTCCTTCTTTGAAATCCCCAGGTTTCTGCCATGGGCAGACCAGGTGACTGCCAGGTTTGTAACTGGAACAAGGCTGAAGAAATTCTTCAAACTTCAACCAAGTCATTTATGATGTAGATTAGTCGATCTCTCCTGTGGCCAAAGCAATCCTGAAGATCTTAGATGGGCCCCATTGTTTATAGAAAGTGACCCAGAGATGTTGTGGACTTTTTCACAGTCTGAGTCTCCTGCTATTGGAGGAGTGCTGCTACCCTTTTAACCCAAGTGTGGTGGATCCATGGAGTGACACCTGTGACTTTACCAGCAGTGGAAATAGACAGAATTGCCACAGGAGGACTTTTTCAAATGGATTGGAGAGGGTTCTCTTTTTCCAATTTTTTACCAAGACTCTTGTTTCCTGGCTGGTAGGCATGTGACCAATTTCCTAAGAGAATCAGGGTCCTTTCTAGGGTCACCAACGTGATGTGATATAGGGTTTTTTCCTAGGGCCTGGAGGCGTCAGGACCTCTCCAGGCCAACTACATGCCAGGGAATCTCCTTTCAGTTCTCCTAATACCAAGGAGGTCTCCCCTATAGGATCTCAAAAGAAGAATAACCTGAGGGGCTCCAAGGACATTGGGTTCAGAACAGGGCTTGGGCTAACATAACCCAAGGCAACTGGGTTTCCTGCCAAGACTCAGCTAAAGTGGTCTTGAGGGTCCAGTTCGTGTGCTCAAGAATGCCTGAACTTTAAGGCCTACAAACAGTGTGGTGCTAACGGTCTACCTCTAAAGTCTTGGTCAGGATATGAATTATTGCTGACACAAATACAGGCCCATTGCCAGACCTGATGGTGAGGGGCTGTCTTATCTGCACGTTCTCTCTCTGGGCAATACCTCATCAGGTGTCATGCTCTCTCAGTGTTCGTGGGAAAGGCCTCAAGCCCATCCTGACTAGGTTCACATTTAACACCAACAGCTATTTCTCTGGAGCCTCTACAAAGCTTGACATCAGTGAAGCCTACCTCTGATTCTTTGAGAGGAGCTGCTCCCATTGCCTCAACCCCAGGGTCAGACCCTTGGCTGGTGTTATTTTGTGTACATGCTACACATGTAGCACTAATCTGGGCACACTGGGGGGTGGGGAATGGTTAGGTATGAAATAATAGACTCAAAAGTTTCCTAAGGTGGGTCATTTCATGGCATTAGGTCACACCATGTCAGAAAAGAAGAGCCTCTGGTCTGGTAGCTTCCACCAGGCTTTTGTCACCTTAATCCCACCTTCATCCTCTGCTCATTGGTCTTCTTCCCTGGAATATTGTGGAGAAAGGGGCAATTCTGGTGCGAGCAGGACCTTGAAGGCTGGTTCCAGGCTTGTAAAGGAGTTTGACTTGTTGCCAGTCTCCTCTTGGCTGCTTAACCAGCTAGTTGGTTTCCTTTGCTGATAGGCTACTGCCAACTGGGAGAGCTTCCAGGTTGCCATTCAAAGCTGGAGAATTTCTTCTTTATTTTAAAATGGTCTCCCTGCTGTGAGCAACACCTCCTCCATAAATGGCCGCATGATTTTGAGTCTGTATAAATGTTGGCTTGCTTCCCTCCAGGGTCTTAGTGCTTGAATGAGCACTGGTAGCCCAACCCATTGTACCGCCCAACCCTGTAGTAGAATCTTTACATTTATTTTCTCACTATCTACAGTCAGTAGTTGAGCAGTTGAGCAGCAGAGCCACACCCTGACTGGTTCTGGGCTTGGTAGACTATGGTGGCAACAACACAGAGGCCAGTGACCTTTCCAGAAGGGAAATTGATCTGGGTGCCCTGGGAGTGGGGGGGGGGGGCTCGTTATTACAATGTTGGTCATCAATTCTCGAACGTGGTGTGGTTTGAAGTTAGCTATTGTGCAGTCTCCAGCATTGCCTCACCCCAGACTGACTGCTTCGGCTACTCAGGGTCTTTGGTACTTCCATATTATTTTAGGATGATTGTTTTTTCTTTGTTGTGTTTTCTAGCTATGAGCAATGCTAGACTTCTGATGGGGTTGAACTGACTCTAGATGACATTGAGCACACCTAGCTCTTCCACACTGCCAGAGGATGAGCTTGGGGGGCGGGGCTGCTTCCCATCTTCTCATGTCTTTTTCTTCAGTGCTCTGGTTTTCACTGTAGATGTCATTCACATCTTTTGGTTATGTTTATTCCTCATTTAATTTTCGAATCTATCATGAATGGGTTTTCTCTTTTGTAAGTTGATCATCGGCATACAAAAAAAAAAAAAACTATTGATTTTTGTACATTGATTCTACATCCTATATTGTTGAAAATGTCTATGCGATCTAAATATTTTCAGGGGCAGTTTAAGATTAAGCATAAGATTGTGTCATCCACAGACAGAGAAAATATCACATCTTCTTTTACCATTTGTGTCTCCTTTGTTTCTCATACTATTCTTATTAGAATTTGGGTGCTATGTACTGAGAGCCAAGAGAGGGCATATCTGATCTACCTTCTGAATTGCTGTGAGCAGATGACTGGTGGGAAGCAGCTTAAGGGAGGAAGAGTGTATTTTGGCTCACAGTTTGAGGGGACAGTCCACTGTTACAGGGAAAGCACGGTGTCAGGAGCAGCTCTCAGCTGTGGCAGCAAGAGCACACAGCTGCTGCCTCACACCTGCGTAGAGAAGGCAGCAGAGATGAGAGGATCTGAAGAGTCTGTAAACAGCTCCCTCCCACGACCCACCTCTGGGACCCACATCTTGCTGCCAGGCTTTGCTTTCCTGAGGTCTCCCAAGGCTGCACAGCCAACGGTAGAGCTCATGAAAGGCGCTATATGTACTAAATGTAACAGGACCTTGTCTTCTTGTTCCCGGTTTTAAGTTTATGGGTGTTTAGCTTGCATGTATGTTTGTGGACCACATATGTGCAGTACTCATGAAGGCCAGAAGGGGCAAGTCTGATCCCCTGGAACTGAAGTTACAGATGGTTGTGAGCCATCATGTGGTTGCTGGGAATTGAATCCAGGTCTTCTGGAAGAGGAGCCGGTGCTCTTAACCACTGAGCCATCTCTCCAGCCCCTTGTTCCTAATTCTAGAGGAGATGCATTCAGCCTCTCCTTATTTAGTGTAATGTTGGCTATAAGTTTGTCATATTATAGCATCTGGAATGCTGGCATTTGTTCTGTCTATTTCCATCTATGGAAATGAGATGACTTCCATCCTTAACCATCACACTGATTGATCTGCAAATACTGAACCATCCTTGCATCTGGAATGAGACCAACTTGGACTGGTATAGGAATTTCCTAGTGTATTCTTGAATTTGGTTTCCTTTCAGTTCAAAGTTTTTGTCAGTATTGACCAGGAACTTGATCTGTAGTCGTCTTGTGTTGCTGCATCCACATCCTGTTTGTAGCGTCTCTAGGACAGAAGCAGTTTGCTGGTGACCTTCTCTTTCTGTTTTCGGAATAGTTTGAAGAACATGGACGTTAGTGGTTCATGGAAGATCTGGCAGCAGTCAGCAGCAGCTCTCTCTGGCCTGGAATCCCCCTGTTGGGAGGCATCTTGCTGCCTCAGCACACTGCTTCTTGGGGAACTGGTTACATTGTTCTCATATTCTTCATCTAACTTTGCTCGGCCACATGTACCTTGGAAATTATCCATTTCTTCCTGATTTTTCAGGGTTCCCCCCTCCAGGAAAATGTTCCCCAATCCCCTGGATTTCACTGGAATCTGTCATAAAAGCCCCCTTTTAACGTCTAATTTTATTAACTTGGGTCTTCTCTTCTTTGGTTAGATTGGCTAGGGAACCTGTCAATCTTGATTACCATTATTCCAAAGAAACAACATTTTTAAATCAGTTTTTGTATTTTTTTTTTTTTTTTTAGTTTTCATTAATTTCTGCCCTGATTTTTATCGATTCTTCTCATCTTCACGTCTTACTACTAAAGAAGAGATTTGGAGAAGATCAAGATGACATTTTGTCTGTCCCGGTACCTTTGTATTTGGGAACTGAGGTCATGAGTTTTTGGAAGATTCATGTTACCTTGCTGTGCTGGTTGGTTTTTGTCAAATTAACCACAGGAAGAGGGGCCCTCCGTTGAGGAATTGCCTCTTCTGGACTGGCCTGAGGACATATCTAGGGGGACATTTTCTTAATTTGTTGATTAATGTGGGAGGGCCATGGCCATCTGTCAGCAGATAGCACATAAAAAGGCAGCTGAGTAAGCTGGGGGAGCAGGTGCTCCCCCTGCCCTATGCTTCAGTTCTTGCCTCCAGGCTCCTGCATTCAGGTTACTACCTTGGCTTAGCTCAGTGATGGACTATGATGTGGGTGAGGTGGGATACAGGCAGATTAGAAAATCAGAGGCTGCTTCCTTTTTTGTTGTTGTTTTGTTTGCTTTCAGTACACAGTTTCTCTGTGCAGCTCTGTCTGCCCTGGAACTCCCTCAGTTGGCCAGGCTGACCTCGAACCCAGAGATCTGTCTGCCCCTGTCTAGGATTAAAGGCATTTGCCACACCTGGCAGTGGCTGGGTCCTTTTGAAGGCTGCTCTTTTTTCCAAAAGAACATTGTGGCAGAATAACAGTGGGAAAGAAATGTTTGCTCAGGGGTGAATACCTGGGTGGGATGGATAGGGGAAACTGAAGGACCCAAGATCCCTTGTAAAGCACCCAACTCAGAGCTCATTGGTCAGACTCCCCACCAAGGGACCTCTCCTTCCTAATGGATACTCAGTTTGCTCTGAGTCTGCTCTCAGACATCAAGGTGGGACCACCTTTCCCTGTATAGTTCACTCCTGAGCCTCCTGAGTCAGTCTCTCACCCTGGTGCTCTGATCTCAAGACAGCCACTGGCCACAGCCGTCTGAGCTGGGAGGCAACCTCACATCCTGTGGGAGAAGCCCTATGCAGAGCTGAGTCCAGCTCACCTTTCTTCTTCTCAGTACTTCATCTTTGTGCTTATGTGCACTTTTTAACTGTCCTATGACGCCTTCTGTGAACTTCCAAAGCCCCTCATTTCTTTATTTTATTTTATTTTACTTTATTTGAGACAGGGTCTCTCGATGTAGTCCTGGCTGTCCTGGAGCAATCTATGTAGACCAGACTGGCCTCTAACACACACACACACACACACACACACACACACACACACACACACACACACACGAAGAGAGAGAGAGAGAGAGAGAGAGAGAGAGGAAAGAGAAAGAGAGAGAGAGAGAAGTGGGGGGAGGGAGATCCTCCTGCCTCCCCAAGTGCTGGGATTAAAGATGTGTATCACAAAGCCAGCCTACCCCATCTTTAGAAACGTTTCCCCCTCTCCAGTATTCTAACCCTTTTATGAGCCATGTCCTTGAAGGAATGAAGATATTCTAAATAGACATTTGTGCCCCATCCTTTAGCTATCAAACTATTGAAACAGTGGTCCCCAAGAAATTGGAATTTCCCCAGAATCTTGAGTTGTCATTACTGGGGAATCAGATTGCCTTTGAGGATTGTTAGTCTCGTTATTAAAGGAATTTAGAAATGGGCTCAAAATGAAACTCAAAAGACATTTTTTTATTTGCACTTAAGAGAAAAACAGTACAATTTAGTTGAAAATCCCAGCAGCTGGTATGCCTTTCAAGTTAGACACGGAATACAAATAGCTTGTTAAGAGATGGAAGAGCCCAAGAGTGACCGTGAGCCAGTGAGCTGAGAGACAAGTCCTCAAAGCGTCTGGCTCTGCATTATACGGACATCCATCCCCTCCCCTGCTGGCTTGCTGTTGTACAGAACTGTCTCTGCTGTTTCTATTCCTGTGGCCTTGCTTCCTGCATGCTTTATCCCGTGCATCTTGTCTGTCCTCCTCTGCAAACTGGCTTAATCCTGATATAGTTTTTTCAGTTTCTACTCTCCTGTCTCACCGAAAGAAGAAAAAGACTGAAGTCCTGGTACCAACAAGAATCAATGGGAAGTTGTCTCCAGGAAGCAGATTCCGCATAGTTTTGACAACTTTTCAGACTCCCTTGTAAGAGAAACACTACAGTAGAGATAATGATCTTGTCAGTGATGAACAGGGCCACACTTGGACCTGGACTGCTCGACTCTGCCCACCTCTTGCTTCCTATTTTTGTTGTGGAGTTCTCTTGTAGAGAGACGGGACATGCAGCCTTTCTGCCAGGAAACAGCATTGATCCATCATGGCACGGGATTCACAGGATTCACATCCGGAGGCTGAGCACAGCAGAGCGAACATCCTTACATAGTCTTCATAGGTTTCCCTTTACATTTTAGTCTTTTTGTAACCTTTCTATGGTAACATACATTCTGACTCAGTGATCTTTGTTACAGTATCCTGTCAGAGTCCTGCAGGAGGTGTAGATACTGATTATGGCAGTCACCTTTCTTCTGTTTCTGGAAAGGCCCTTATCACATTTGACAGGGACCTGAAAAAGGCCTGGAGGTGGAACACTGGACTTCTTCTTTTTTTTTTTGTGACTCTTCCCAATGTGGCCACTTGGAACCAATCTTTTCTTAATTTTCATTATTACCTGTCTCTTGAATTCATCTTTTGAGGACGGCTACCCAGTACAGCTTGGTATAGCTGTCAGGACCGGCAGTTTGACTACTGGTAATAATTTTGGCCAACGTGGGGCCAGAAGAAAACACCCATTTGGGGTGTCAGCCACCAGCAGGAAGTTGACCCAGGATGGAGGAGAGCGACTGAGTAACCCAGACACTTGCTGAAGTCATTTTACTCCAGGAACTTCTCCTCCCACTCCAGCCGGAGTCATCTGGTTTTTACCTCAATTTGGTGAAACAGAGAAATGAGGATTTGAACTTTGTTTTGAATTCCTTAGAAACTGCCTCTGGGTAAGTTTCTCCCTGATCACTGGGGCTGGGGCTTTTTCCTTGGTCTGTGTGTGGTGGCGGTGGTGGTGGTGTGGTGGTGGTGGTCAGATATTTTTAACCATTTGAGTGTCAAAACCATTTGGTTTTGTCTTTCAGAATTTTCCTAGCCACTGAACTTTTGTTGAACCCTCTGGGCTATTGCATAATTTCCATGGCAGGCTTGGAAGCTATTTTGATCCAATTTTGAGTTCTTTTGAACTATCTAGGTGTCTGCTATGGAACAGTAAAGGTTGAGATGTGTTGATCTTCTGGGGTTCTGTTGAGTCACATAAGTTCTGATGACTCATTAGCAACAGAAAACTCAAGGTGTTAAAGAGATCTCTGGTAGAATCTGTTCACCACCACCTCCCTGCCTCCACCTTAGTTCTTGGGACATAAACAAGCAATCTGGGCTAAACCTTATTCTTTTGATTGCACCATGGCAAACTGACAGAGAAAGTCAGGACAGCTTCCCTCACCGTGGAAGTACCAGCAGTTACTCTTGTCTGTTTGGGGAGGGAGGTTCCTCCCCAGATAGAGGTCCAGGCTTGAGAGCACAAGCAAGGTTAACAGGAGCCTGGGGTGCCTTCATTCCTACATATGCAGACAAAGTCGTTACTGATACCTTTTGTTTTATTTCCTTAAAGTGGAGGAGAATTGCCTCTCTCTTTGTATGCAAGGCTTTTGATCTGCTAGTTGGTGACCTTATTAGAAGGTTATTTTGGGGTGGGTCACAGATATCCTCGATGACTTTTGACTGAGCAGTCTCTATGGTCTGTGAACCACCTTCTTCAGCTTCTGGGCATGCAGAGATAGTGACTGTAAGTTAGCTATGGCTCATTGTTGTACGTTTGGATAGCTTAGACTCAAGTCATACAGCCTCAGATGCCTTCTGTATTACTTCTTCAAATTGCTGTTGGTCTAGGATTCGTTGTCCTTGAACCATTGCTGTGGATTTGGGCACTGGCACAATAGTCTCTGGGGGGGTTCTTGCCCAAAAGCTTCTTGCTTTCTGCTTAATTGTTTCTTCAGACTTATGGAGTCCTACTGGTGGGATTATATGCATCTATGTGGATTTTTTTTTTTTTTTTTACTAATCAGTGGAGGGGGGAGGTATGCACGAGGCATCCAGCTCCTGGTCAGTGAACCTCTCCATTCTCATCATAAAATAGGTCCGAATCATCTGTTGCATACCAAGCCTGGAGGCCATCTACATCACCAGGTGCAAGAGGAGGCTCTGCGAGGGCTCACTCTGTGTCACAGTCAGACAGATTCAGCATTACCTCTTATTGGAACTCTAATCTCAGACTGTCTCGTCAATTCTCGGTCTCAGGTTGGCTACCTTCTGCAGGTTTGTGAAGTTGCCCAGAGCTGTGCATTCATGTCCTAGCAGTTTAATAATAAAGTTTCTCCATGTTCTCTCTTCTAGATCTTGTTTAGAAAAGCATTAGGGTTGCTTCCTACACCTGGAAGCATCTCTGCTCTTGTCAGTCCACCCTCTAGGCCTCTGCTGTTAGAAACGAGATCATCTTAGCATAGGATGCAACTGAGAAATGGCTGAGCTATGCAATTCAAGCATGTTACATCCAGATCCAGCAATGCATACACACACACACACACACACACACACACACACACACATTGCTATTTAGACAGTGGCACATGAGCCATTGGGTTGCTGGTATAAATATTTCAGTTAACAACAGGTCTAGGTCTGCTGGTAGTGATTGGTACCCTGATTTCATGGCCAAATAAAGCATGTTGAATTGGTGTGATGTTTGGAATCATGATATAGTATAATATGTTGCTCCAAGAGCCATTTTGATCACAAGCACATGGTTCCCATGGGCTTGTGGGACACCTGCCTGGGCTCCACTCAGTATGTCTTCCAAGCATCTGAATTACAGGACCACCATGCTCAGCTTCTGTGACTGTACGTCCAGTCTCTCCTCCACTGTGATCTGGTTAGAACAGAAATGAAAGTCATCCTAGTTTGGCAGGTCAATCACTGGCTACAAGACCACACTGACAAAGGTCATGCTAAAGAGGTAGACAGAATAATCATTTCTTTAATGGGATACTTTACTTTTCCTTCCCATAATCCCCGCCCCTAGCAGAGTAGCTTACTGGGCCACAGCCATACCACTTTGTAAGTCTGCAAGCTTTTCTAAATTATTCAGGAAAGTACAACTTCTCTTTTTCTTCTTCCTATCTCTTGTTTAAGCATTATTTTGCTAATGCTCTGGGCTGCCTCAACATTTTGGACTTCCTTGATTTTTTTTTTTTTTTCTAAACTGCTCCTCTCTGCCTTATTCTGAATGCCCACACTGTGTCTGGCCTCCATGCTGACCTGAGTAGTGTGATTTCACACCCCCACCCCCACCTCCACCTCCACCCCTGTGTCTGACCTCATGCTGGCCTGAGCAGTGTAACTTCACACACCCCCATCCCCTGTTCCATTCTCCTCCCTTACACATTCAGTGTAAGTCACCGAAACTTACAGCTTGCCTATTTGCCTATCCTGGGGTTTTTCTTTTAAGCACTAATAAAACTTAACCTCCCACTTCCATTTCTGTCCATTCTTAAGTTCTTTACTAATAGACTAAGAATCCAAAGAGAGGGTCCCAGTTTCCCTTGTGTCTGCTGGTGACCACAAAAAGACCCTGAAATTCTACTAATAATTTGTGTAAGTATAGAAACACTGCTTGGACTCTCTTAGTGCTCTCTAGTGAGAGTTCTAGTTGACAGTCTAGAACTCTCCCTCTCTGAAAACCTTCAGTTGCTTCTAGAGGATAGTGGGGCAAAACTTCACCTGCCCCCTAGAGACACTGAAAACAACTTGGCTGCAAACCTCTGGCCATTTCACATTTGCATCTTGTTCATGAACTTATTATAAATGCACCAAAATTACTATACTTAAGTCTAACTAAAAGTGTGTGTGTGTGTGAGTGTGTGTGTGTGTGTGTGTGTGTGGTGTGTGTGTGTGAGTGTGTGTGTGATTGTTTGAGGGACAGTGTTTGGATCGCATCAAGGTACAGACGCTGTTGCTTTTGGTTTTTTATCTTCTTCCTTTGTTTTCAACATATTCGTATTGATTCTTTGGGAATTTCACATCATACATCCTGATCACACCCACCTCTCAGTCCTTCATATTCCATGCTGACCCTTGTGACCTCCCCTCCAACAGGAAAAAAGAAAAACCCACAAGTCCAACTTGTGTTACCACAGCATGGCAGCTTGTCATTTATAAAGTTAACAAAAATGGAGGAATTTAACTGTAGTGTTTGAGACTGAGGAAAAACTGAGGACCTTATTAACTCAGCAAAATGTAACTAAAAAGTGAACTGATGTAATAGTTAATATTCATTATAACTAAGGTTATTGACAAAATGTTAATTCTGAATTTCCATTCAGTAAAGGTGTCTGGCACTTTCAATGTGAATTCTGGAAATTAGGACTAAGAAAAAAATTCTGGTTGTGGCATTTATAGAGAGATCACTAAAGGTATGTTTAAAAGATGACTGGCTTGGGGCTGGAGAGATGCCCCAGTGGTTAAGAGGACTGATTGCTCTTCCAGAGGTCCTGAGTTCAATTCCTGGCATGGTAGCTCACAATCTGGGATGGGATCTGACGCCTTCTTCTGATGTGTCTGAAAAGTGACAGTGTACTCATATATACAAGTGAATCTTTTTTTAAGAAAAAAAAAAGATGCTTGAATTATTAAAATAACCTTTTATTAGATGATCTGAAATTTCTAAACTGATTTCTGCTAGATAAATTCAATGTGAATTTAAAAGATTTTTAGGTTCAGCCTAAAAATGTAGGTACTGTCACGTTATTTCTGGACTTGAGCCCATATGACTCGACTCAGTACATGCTTTGTCCTCTTAGGCTTTGCCATTTGTATTAGGATTATTAACATTTTAGCAACAAAATTCTTTGCTAGTAGATGATACATTTTATTGTAAATAATGTTAAAGGATTGTACATTTTTATATCTAATGTGTGTGTGCATTGTAAAATTGTCAAGAGTTTGACTGTTTTTAATTCCTGCTGATTTTAGTTGGGGTACTTGACTATGTCAGAAACTGTTTCTTCTTTTTTAACCTGTATAGGTGTGGTGTATGTGCATAACAAGCAAACTTTCACAGTGGAGCCCAGAAGAGGTCATTGGATCCCCTGGAATGAATTACAGATGTTTAGAAGTAGATGCTGGAAATCAAACCCAAGTCTTCTGGAAGAGCAGCCAGTGCTCTTAACCATTGAGCCATCTCTTTAGCCCGAGAAACTGTGCCTTAACAAAATCAATATTCATTTATTTATATTATAATACAAACACCTTATAAGCACCTATTTAAAGTGATTTTGGCGCAATTAGTACCCTATGTGAGTGATTCTCAAACATGCCCCTTACTACCTGTGTGTGAGCCTATCGATCTGCGTGTGGGGACACACAGAGGAGCAGCTTCTCAGTTCCTAAGAGCATCAGAAATGTGTGTTTCCCAATGGTCTGAGACAAACCCTGTAGGCATTGTGACCCACAGACTGGGGACCACTATCCATTGTAACCCTGTGGGGAGGAAGAGACTTGGGAGGCAGAGGCAGGTGGATCTCTGTGGGGTGAGGCCGTGTTGATCTACATACTGAGTTCCAGGACAGCCAGTGCTATGTAGAGAGACCGTCTCAAAAACAAAAGCAAAACAAAACAAAACAAAAACAATATACCTCTGACTAAAATGTGTAGACTTGTGTGTCTGAACTCTACTTACTATGCAAAAATTTACAGAATTAAAGAAATTAATTTATTGCATGAAAAGTGACCCATAAGTGTTCTGTTTTACATGAGATGTGTTATAACTGGGGTGTTGAAATATAAAATGGCCAATGAATTTCTTTTGCAAACATTTTACATCCATCTCTTCATGTGAGGGGGGGATGAGTATGAGCATGTGTGTGTGTGTATTTGTGTGTGTGAGGGAGTGTGGATGGGTATGAGTGTGTGGGGGGTGGGGGGTGGATGAGTATGAGCATGTGTGTGTGTGTGTGTGTGTGTGTGTGTGTGAGGGAGTGGGACGGGTATGAGTGTGTGTGTGTGTGTGTGTGTGTGTGTGTGTGTGTGAGGGGGTGTGGACGGGTATGAGTGTTGTGTGTGTGTGTGTGTGTGTGTGTATGTGTGTGTGTGAGGGGGTGTGGATGGGTATGAGTGTGTGGGGGGGTGGGGGGATGAGTATGAGCATGTGTGTGTGTGTGTGTGTGTGTGTGTGTGTGTGTGTGTGAGTGTGGACGGGTATGAGTGTGTGTGTGTGTGTGTGTGTGTGTGTGTGTGTGGGGTTGTGTGTGTGGTGAGGGGTGGATGGGTATGAGCATGTGGGGGGGAGGTGCCACAGCACATAGGCAGCAGTCAGGACAGCTTTGGGGAGGTTCGTCTTCCACCACATGGATTTGGGGGATGGCTCAGGTTCTTGGGCTCTGTGGAGGTTGCTTTATCTGCTGAGCACTCCGCTGCCCTTTAGATCTTTGTATAGTCATGCTTTTATTTCTCCTGGATCCTAGCACTATCATCCTTTGGCACTGTCACATGTCATCTATGATGTTCACAGCTAAGAACTGCATAATCATGTCAAATATATAGCCCCCACCAAAGAAAATCTTCATGTTTTAAGGAAATAACACTTTTGTGTGGGGTCCCATTCATATTTATCCTGGGGTGTGTGTGGCCCACGGGCTACAGGTTGGGCATGGCATAAGCTAAATTTCTTGGCCACCAGTAAATTTATCTTTAACCTTTCAAGAAATAAATGGGGCTGGAGAGATGGCTCAGTGGTTAAGAGCACTGACTGTCCTTCCAGAGGACCCAGGTTCAATTCTCTGTACCTACAAGGCAGCTCACAACTGTAACTCCAATCTTAGGTCCATCTGACACCCTATTCTGGCCTCTACCAGCACCAGGCACACAATGTGGTGCATACATTCCGCCAAGACATCTATACACAGAAAAAATAAAGACAAGTGGTGTTCTGAGGTGACCACACACGTCTGCAGCCCCATGCAGCATTCCAAATCCCTAGGAGGGCCCTGTTTCTCAGGAGTCCCTGCCCACATTTGCTGCCCCCTTCATTCCCAGATGAAGATCCTTAGGATGTGGGCAACATCAAGGAGTCTCACCATGCTTCCTAGACAGACCAGAGAGGCTGTGCATGCATAGTCAGCCTTAGACCTAACATGGAGGTCACAAACACGTGGAAGAGAACAATGGATCTCAGAGGAAACCATATAAATCTGGAGAATCAAGCAGGCCATGATCTCCTGATGTCTGTCATAGCCTCTTCAAGAAGCCAGCATCAACCAGTACACACCTTTTGACATCAACACTTGGATGGCAGAGGCAGGCAGACTTCTGAGTTTGGGACCAGCCTGGTCTACACAGCAAATTCCAGGCTAACCAGGGCTTTTTAGTGAGACTCCCATGTCCAAAAAGTCAATGCCTTTTAAAAAGGAAAGAGATTCTCCCAGCATAGAAAAAAAATGCTAAAGAGACATTTCAAGCAAAGCATGATCCTAATATTATGAGAGGAGCAAGTATGGCAAAATAGTAGCCACTACTGAACCACGCTGCTGGGGAAGTTTGTGTTCCCGGTGCTGTCGTATTGGAAATTTCGCTAGTGAAAAATCCCATTTGGAATAAGGCAGATGTTTCCTATAGTAATTCATCCTGCCGAGTAGAAATAAGCTATATTAAACAGATTGATGAGCTGGCTCCAGGGGTAAAGGCACTTGCTGCGCAAGCCTGGCAACCTGAGTTCGATCCCTGGAACCCATTTTTGTGGAAGGAGAGAAAATTGAGTCTACAAAGTTGACTTCCACGTGCCAAGCTTGTGGCACATGTGCTCATATCAGGCTGACACACACTTTTGGTTTTTTTGAGTCTCAGGTCAATCAGTTTAGTCATCTGCACTTTATCTTGGTTCCCAAGCTCTCAGCCAAATTGCCATCTTTCTGTTGATGATATCATTGGAGCCCTCGGGACAAACACTGTGCACTGGAACTGGGTGGTGCAGCACACCTTCAAACCCATCTCCCAGCATTCAAGAGGCAGAGGCAAGTGCATTTCTGGGTTCAAGTCCAGCCTGGTTTACAGAGTGAGCTCCAGGACAGCCAGGGTTACATAGAGAAACCCTGACCTGAAAAACCAAAACCAAACCACAAACCTTGTGAATTGCTCCTCCCACCCATCCCTAGCTCTTTGACAATAGGCTCCAGAAAGAAGCACTCTTTCTCCTTCTAGCGAAAGTGTGTATATGTTGTATGTCTGTGAGTACACATGTGTGTGTGTGTGTGTGTGTGTGTGTGTGTGCATTCTCATGTTAACCCAGCAAGCACTTTACTGAGCCATCCCTGCAGCCCCTAGGAGAAGATCTTCAAGAGTGTCTTCTACGTCATCAGAACTCAGGGTTCTGGCCTGGGGCACACAGGCCGAAGGTTTCAGACTGAATACACATCCCATCCTATGAAGCCTTCAGCTCACAACTCCCTAACTTGTGTTTTCTTTCACTTTTGTCCAGCCTTTGGGATGTGGGAAATGACTATAACCTGGGTAGCTCTTGGGATGTGTGCTTTGCCAGGGTAACCATGCCTGTTTCTTTTGAATGAAAGAATGAATGAATGACATCCTAAAGTGGGGAAGGGAAGGGAAAGGAAGGAAAGGAGAGCAGACCCAGCTGACATGAGAGTACATTTCCTGAAGATATAGGGATGTATTGTCTATGGAGACATACAGTTCTCAGAACTGGGACACACCAGGAGATAGGGAAACCATGAACCCTTCCTGAACATTGCTGCACAGCTGACCTAAGTTCTGTCAGCTCAGTCAGGAACACCTTTTCCTTAGTCCTGGAGGCAGTACATAGTTCTTCCATTAAAACGATTGACCTGCAAACATCACTTGACTGTGATACCATCCAGCCATGGGATTGTTCCTCTTGCAGCTAGTGCAGACCCATGATTCAGAAATGGAGGGTAAAAGGGGGTTAGAACGAAAAGCCTGTATTACAACTCTGTCTTCTTCAAGTCTCTCTGTCCTCAAAGGCTCTGAGGGAAATCCAGTGTGCTTAGTTGCAAAGATAGCTTTGAAGGAAAGGCACTTTCTCATATTATCGATTCTTGCTAAGCCCAAGTAAGAGATTCTCTCCTGAGCTTTTAAAGATGCTGTCAAAATGGAAACCTGAGATAGACAAACAGAAAAGCGTGGTATTTGTGAGTACTCTGCTTTTGGAAATGTCACTCATCTGGCAATAGTTGTAACTTGTGGACACAGATTTGAGTCCTTGCTGGCTATTCCAACAAAGATCCAAACCCTTCTTGTGCAAGGCCCAGGGCTGGGGTGCATGCTGCTGGCTTCGTTTTGGAGGTCTAGCAGCGACCCCTGGTGGCAGTATTAGAAAATTGTGCTGGCATGAACAGCCTGATGCAAGCAGGCCTAAAGACTCCAGAGTTGTAGGGTGAAAAGCTGAGACATTAAAGAGAAACCTCCCTCGGAAGAAGAGGCCGTGCGGGGTTTGTTTCTTTTCTTACAAGCGCCCTAGTGTCTTAGGATTAATAAGCTTAGAAGACACTGCGTTAAAATTCTACTTTTTCCCGTTCCCCCTATGGTCTTAGGAAGGATGTGACATGTCTATGAAAGGGTCATTTGCAAGGATTTGATGCTGGCCAGTTTTCATGTGCTATCTATAAAATATTACTACGTTGTGACTTTAATCTGCTGAATCAGTTTACAGCCACGTGGCAGGTGGCATAGGAACCTCACCCCTAGATCTGTGAGCTATCCCTTCAACCTCAGAAAAAATCTAATTGTTAGAGGCAAATAATATTCTCTGAGGACATAAGTGGCCAACGGGGATAGGAGGAGTTGGGGTCCTTCCTATGAGCACTTCCCTCAGGCACTTTTGTTCTAACGCAGTGGGCATTTCTGGCTGGCCCTCCCAAAAGAAGGTCACAGGAGTAGCATTTGACAAAGCCAGGGGCTTCCACAGTGCATTCCTCTCTGTGTATCTGTCCCTTTCCTCTGTCCCTTTCCTCTGTCCCTTTCCTCTGTCCCTTTTCTCTGTCTCTTCTGTCCCTCTTCCTTCCTCCCTCCTTTCCCCTCTCCCTCTCTCTTTTCCCTCTCTCACTCTCTCCCTCTCTCTCTCCAACGCTAAGGCCATACTTTCTCAGTCTGGGACGAAAGTTGCTGTCTGCACCTCACCCGCTGGTCCTAGCTCTGGAGTTTTTGTTTATTTTTTGGAGTGCCACAGACTATCTTTTCTTACAGTAGTCTTTCCTACATATGGAAAGGCTGTGATTTCATCCCAAAAGTTTCTCCAAAGGAAGTTGCCTCAAGGAACAGGGAGCATGCATTGCTCTTCCAGAGGACCTGAGTTTGGCTCCCAGCATCTGTATCAGGTGGTTCATTACTGCCTTTAATACCAGTTTCTGGGCAGCCAACATCTTTAACCTCTTCAGGCACCCACACGCATGTGCACATCCCTCCCAGCCACACACACATGTGGTGAAAACTATGTTTTAAAAATGAAGAAAAGGCTCCGCTCCATCCTTCCCTCCGCCTAGGAACCTGACAGTTTTCAGGTTCCTCGTTTTTCCTACTGTTCCTCCTCCATCATGGTTGTGACTGGAAACTGGATGCAGTGCTCCAGGGAACGTCTATCCAGAGCAATAGGGCGTTTAACTATCCAGGCACTGTAAAATATAGAACGCATGTGCATTTGAATGTGCACTGGGCTAGTGAGATGGCTCTGTGTACTTCTCTTGCAGAGGACCTGAGTTTCAGATTTCCAGTGCCCACATCAGGCAGCTCACAACTGCCTAGAACTCCAGGGATCCCGTGCCCTCTTCTGACCTCCACAGGAACCCTCACAAAGGTAATCTACATAAGCATATGCACTCACAGACACAGACACACACACAGAGACACACACAAATACATAAATAAATGGGTGAATAAATAAATAAATAAAATCTAAAGTTTTATCAGGGGTTTGAGCTTTTCAAGCAACAATCTCCTGACCATGAACTAACTCTCTATATTAATTAAGCCTGGATTCCTACATCCTCTAGACTTTACATTTGCTGTGTTTCTAATGTAAATATCACTCTTCATTTACTCTCAGTTTAATCAGTGTTATGCTTATCATTTTATCTTGTTGAGATAGACTCCTGCTTATTCAGTTGTCCATCCTCGGGATCATTCAAGACAGACTTACTGACCACTTTCCATCTGGTGACCATTCTGTAGCCTTTGGGAAATCAAAAACATTGTGTCTGTTCCAAAGGCATTTACTAGCTGATAAAGGGCATTAGTGGTTGATTTCTATACCATCTCAGGTTGCCCTGAAACCTTCCACCCAAGTTAGGTTAACCCACACAGCAGCACCTGTTTGGTTGGGTGCTTCTATCCACTGAGACTTTCTCTGCTGTCAGATTTGTCATGCTTTTTTTTTTTTTTTATGGATGTAAGTGTTTTGCCTGCACATGTGTCTGTGCACTACATATATGCCTGTCAAGATCAGAAGAGGGTGTTAGATACCCTGGAACTGGACCTACAAGTGTTTGTGAGCCACCATGTCAGCGCTGAGAATCAAACATGGGTCCTCTGGAAAAGCAGCCAGTGCTTTTAACTATTGACCTGTCTCTCCGGTAGGTCTTTTATTGAAAAAAAGTTTAAGCTTATATTATCACACCAAGATAATGTATTTTTCATTCAAAAAGTTATGTCAAAACCTTTAAAATTAAATGCAGAAGTGACTATTTAGTTTTATATCAAATTGCTAACTACACTAGAGAAAAATAATTCAAGTAAAATTTGAAAGTACTGTAATAAAAGCAGGCAAAATCCTGCATAACTATAAAAGATCTCAAATTTATTGAGTTAATCTGTTGTTAGTAAAGTGGTTGACACAGTGATTTTGAAAATATTTGTCCATATGATAGGACAAGCATCTAATAGGATAGAATATTTCTGGGAAATAGGTATTTGGAGAGAGGCAATATGAAGAGTTCTGTGGTTTGGATTTGTTGAAGTCTACTGATGTATATGTACCAAAAGGCTTAGAAACAATGATGCCCCATACATGGAATGCCCAGAGTTGATTTTAAAAACACCATTTCTCACTAAAAGGCACCAAGGTCACTGAGCGAAAGCAGGAGATGAGTCAGGAAGGTCTCCGTATGCCAAAAGTCAGGTGTGCACTGAAGACTGATGTGGACAAGCTAGCCCAGAGAGGAATCCATGGTCAGACCCAGGACCCTTCAGGCACCTAAATGAATGATGACCATAATGGGTTCTAATGGACTACATTTAAAAAGAATCAATTTATGTAGCTACTATAAAACCGGGGTGGGGGAGCAGGGGAAGAGGACCTATCATTACAAAAGAATTTCTGTTAATATGTGTAGAAAAAAATGCTTTGAAAAATAATTACATTTCAGGGTCAGTGAAATGGTTCTGTGGATAAAGACAACTGCGGCCAAGCCTGATAGCGTGAGTTCAGTTCCTGCACTGCTCATGATGAAGGCAGAGAACCAAGTCCAGCAAACTGACTTCCACAAGCTCCCTGTGACGTATTTACCCTCCTACAACACACACACACACACACACACACACACACACACACACACACAGAGAGAGAGAGAGAGGGGGGGACATGCATTCACATTAAAATGCAGATTAAAAATTTTAAAGAGTTACAGTTCAATCGTCAACATATTAATTCAGGAAAATATCATCAATAGATAGCAAAGACACTGGTTAAAGTAATAAAATCACAGGAAATGTACCTTTCATGACATGATGTGCACGTGATCTCAGAAGATCACGTACAAAATATCAATGTCAGGAGGGATGGTGGTGAAGCACGCATTTAATTCTAGCACTCAGGAGCAGAGGCAGGCAGATCTCTGTGAGTTCGAGACCAGCCCAGTCCACAGAGTGGGTTCCAGAACATCCAGGACTACACAGGAAAACCCTGTCTCAAAAAACGAACAAAAAATTAAATGACAAAAGAGACAGGTTTGCAGCAGAGCGCTCTAGTGGCCACGAGCACCACACCACATAGTTAACCCAGCATCCACTGGGACCCAGCACCACACCACATAGCTAACCCAGCATCCACTGGGACCCAGCACCACACCACATAGCTAACCCAGCATCCACTGGGACCCAGCACCACACCACATAGCTAACCCAGCATCCACTGGGACCCGGCACCACACCACATAGCTAACCCAGCATCCACTGGGACCCGGCACCACACCACATAGCTAACCCAGCATCCACTGGGACCCAGCGCCACACCACATAGCTAACCCAGCATCCACTGGGACCCAGCGCCACACCACATAGCTAACCCAGCATCCACAGCCTCGATGTGTTAAAGCACCACCACTTGTCTACTGCAAAGACTAAAAATGAATGGAGAATTCCAAATGCTGCCAAGGATGGGGTGGGAACTAGAATTCTCATGCTGCAGATCCAACTGCTGATGGGGATACAAAATGGTGCCACCCCCAGGGAAACAATAGGGCAGATTCCTATAGAGCTGCACACACTGCCCTTACTGTAGCAACCGTAGTCTCATTCCTAGGTATATATTCAGAGAAATATAAATGAGTCCACAGTCGTACTTAAAACTAAAAATAACAGCTAAAAACTGATGTTATTCAGATGCCCAACAACTGAGTAATGACTAAATCCCTTATACACATGGCGGAAAGTGTTAATCAACAACCACAGAAAAATATAGGGACCTCAGAGCTGGAGAGATGGCTCAGCAGTTCAGAGCACCTGCTGATCTTGCAGAGGCTCTGAGTTCAGTTCCCAGCACATACATGGTAGCTCACAACCATCTGTAATTCCAATTTCAGGGGATCTGGCACCCTTTTCTGATCATCTTTGGTACCAGACTTGTACTTGGCACATATACATACATGCAGGCAAAATACTCATATACATAAAATAAAAATAAATCTTAAAGAAAAATGTATTGGTGCCTTCAAGAATCTGGGCGAATCACTGAGCTATGAATGCTAAAGGAAACAGTAAGATTAGAAAGGTATATTGTATTCCCTGTGATTCTATTACAACAGTCACAAAGTATTGTGCAGAGGAATTGGGGCAGAGATTAGATGTATGCTTTGCAAGATGTGGGGAAGGGGTTGAGGAGAGAGGGAACTTGTAGGGATTGAAGGAATCCTCTATGTCCAGAACAAAATGATGGGTTACATAGCTGTGAAGATCTAGGCAAAAGCAGTGGATCTATACACTGGATAAAAATGGCCCCCATACACGCATAGATTTGAATGCTTGGTCAACAGGAAGTAGCACTATCAGGAGGTATGGCCTTATTGGAACAGGTCTGACATTTTTGGAGGAAGTGTGCCATTGAGGGTGGGCACTGAGATCTCAAATGCTCAAGCCAGGCCCTGTGCCTCTTTTCTGCTCCTGCCTGTGGATTCTGAATATAGAACTCTGTGTTAATTCTCCAGCACCATGTCTGCCTACAAGCTCCTTTGCTTCCTGCTGTGATAACAATGGGCTAAAACTCTGAACTGTAAGTCAGCCTCAGTTTAATGCTTTCTTTTATAAGAGTAGCTGTGGTCATGGTGTCTCTTCACAGCCACAGAACGTTGATTGAGACAGGTAGACTTTGCTACACTACCACTATACTAGTTCTGCCTTCCTAAACCCAACCAAGGTGTCCTGGTGTGATACATGGAAATCATCATACACACAAAATAAACAACAAAACCACACTAAATCCATCCATGAAGGAGTAATCAGATAAATCCAGCCCACAGGCATTCTCCAAAATAGCTGACCTGGACTCAAAACTTATGCTTCATGAATGACATAGAACCCCTATAAATGAAGCTGAAGACACACAGTGAAGTTCAGGAGATGGTGGTGCACAACTTTAACTGCATCACTCAGAGGGAAGAAGCAAGCAAATCTTTGTGAGTTCCAGGCCAGCCTGGTCTATACAGAGAGTTCCAGGCCAGCCTGGTCTATACAGAGAGTTCCAGGCCAGGCAAGGCTAACAGAGGAAACCTGTCCTGCAAAGAGAGAAAGAAACGCAATGATTGGATTAGGGATGTTTGTAGTTCAGTGGGACAGCTACCTAGCATCCAGTAGTATAGCAAACTAGCACTCATGAGGCCCTTAGTTCAGTCCTTAGCACTACAAACAAATAAAAACAAACAAACAAAAAACACAGCAAACAGGTACAATGTGAATATTGGATTTTTTAGAGAATTTTTTTTAATTACGTGGACATGTACACGTACGTTCAGATGTTCATAGAGGCTGGAGTTAACAGATTCCTCTGAAGCTGTAGTGACAGGCAGGTAATGAGCCACCTGGTGTGTGTGTGAGTGTGTGCGTGTGTGTGTGTGTCTGTGTGTGTCTGTGTGTGCGTGTATGTGCGTGTGTGTGAGTGTGTGCGTGTATGTGCGTGTGTGTGTATGTGTGAGTGTGTGTGAGTGTGTATGAGTGTATGTGAGTGTATGTGAGTGTGTGTGTGTGTGTGTGTGTGTGCACCATGTCCCTGCAGGTATCCTCAGAGGCTGGAAGAGGGTGTGGGTTCCCTGGAACTGGAGTTAAGAGGCAAGCTGCCTGATGTGACTGCTGGAACCGAACCCTGACCAAGAGGACAATTTTGTGGGGTCTCTTCACTTTTTCAACCTTTACACAGGTTTCAGGGATCAAACTCAGGTCACTATACCACTGAGGCAAGCCCCTTTACCCACTGAACCCTGTAGCTGGCTCTGCAGCTGCTCACTTCTCACCTTCCTATTGGTGTTGTTCTACCCCTCCCTCCTTTTCTCACCCTTCCTCCTTGCCTCCCTCCCTCTCTCCTCTCTCCCTCCCTCCCTTTCATGCCATGTTAAAATACCTTCTGAGATTCAACACACCAACGGTTCATGAATCCTCTTTTTAAAAAAAAATTGTGCCGGGCAGTGGTGGCGCATGCCTTTAATCCCAGCACTTGGGAGGCAGAGGCAGGTGGATTTCTGAGTTCGAAGCCAGCCTGGTCTACAGAGTGAGTTCCAGGACAGCCAGGGCTACCCAGAGAAACCCTGTCTCGAAAAACCTAAAAAAAAAAATAAAATAAAATAAATAAAGTAAAAAAAAAATTTAAAAATAAAAATAAAATAAAAATAAATTGCTTGTGCTTTCTCACTGGAGCAAAGAAGGCCAAAGCACATTTTTCTAAAAATCTCCACTTACTCAGAACCCTTAAAGGGATAATCCAGGCTTCTCTCTTGAAATCTTTATATTTTCTGGAATCTCCCCTTCTTTTATCTATAAGTCCTTGGAAGTAATATTACCTAAAGATTATCAGAGACAATGTTACCTGAGTTTGTAAGTTGTTTTATTTGAAGGGCAGATATATGGCAATTTGTAAAAACTGATATACTTCAGATATTTGGCTTTTTGATATGTGGGACTTCTACTCACTTAGGAGTTTAGACATGGTTTCAATTTTCTCTCAGAAGAGAAAATTAGTCATATTAACATAGGAAGTGATTATTATCACCCTCAGCTCAGAGTCCACTTAAGACTGCCTTTTCTTCTCCTGCAGTCTATAAAACAGAGTGTGAAAGGTTCTGAAAGTGTGACTGAAAACACCAAGTGATGTAGCACTTACCAGTCATCCCAGCACTAGAGAAGTAGAAGCAGGAAGATCAGGAAGATCAGGAATTTACGATCATTCTCAACCACTTAGCAAGTTCAAGGCCAGCCTGGGACATAAGAGTGTATGAGACTCTGTCCCATCCAAGAAACAAAAATCATACTCTCTAGAAAAATTCCAGTAATTACCTTGTAAAATTGAATTTACTCTTAGTCCAAATATTACTATAGAGTGAAGAGCTTGAGAGGTACTTGTCTTTTGGCTGCTTCCTCATTGTCTTAATTTTGAGACAGAGTTTCACTATGTAGCCTTGGCTAGCCTGAAGCTTGCCACGCAAGTGTTTGTTTGTTTGTTTGTTTGTTTTCTTTTAGCAGGCCTATAGTGAGATTGTAGGCAGAGACAGGAGCATCACCCTGAAGAGCTTGGGCCTAGAAGTCTTGGGTACACAGCACAGTCACATAGAAAGAAGAACCTACCTCAAAGAGATGAAAGATGAGAACTGACTCCTGAAATTTGTTCTCTGATCGTCACATGTGTGCTATGGCATGTGCATACACACACGTTTAAATTAGTCAATACATTTTAATACTGTCTCTTTAGATATTTGGTATTTTAAATGTTCTTTTATTTTATAGTGTGTGTCAGTCTGTGGGCATGTGTACATGATATTGCACGTGCCTGATATACTGAAGCTACAGTTTTAGAGGGATGGAGCTGCCTGACATGGTTCCTAGTAAGCAAATTAAGGTCCTCTGCAATAGCAGTTCATACACTCAACCATAGAGCCATCTTTCCAGCTCCCTGGGTTTGTGGGTGAGTGAGTGGGCTGGTGGTTAGTTGGTTAGTTATTTTTAAACAGGGCCTCATTGCATAGCCCCAACTGGCCTAGAACTTGCTGTGTAGAGACTGGGTGGCCTGGGATTTGATAAATAGACCAGTCTAATCTTGAACTTTAGAGATCTCATGGTTCTGTCTCTGGAATTGTGGAATTAAAAATATATACCACCACACCTAACTTTCTCTCAATATCTCTCTCTCTCTCTCTCTCTCTCTCTCTCTCTCTCTCTCTCTCTCTCTCCATATACATATTCTATCTTTTTAAAAAGTGTTATTAACATGTTTTCATGAAACCTTCCACAATAAAAAAGACATTGTGGTTCACATTTTTAAACTTTAAGCCGGGCGGTGGTGGCGCACGCCTTTAGTCCCAGCACTTGGGAGGCAGAGGCAGGCGGATTTCTGAGTTCGAGGCCAGCCTGGTCTACAGAGTGAGTTCCAGGACAGCCAGGGCTACACAGAGAAACCCTGTCTCGAAAAAAAAAAAAAAAAAAAAAAAAAAAAAAAAAAAAAAAACCTTTAAAAAAGTGAATTTTATAATCCCCCGCATCAGAATGCAGAGGCAGAGGCAGGTGGAATTTTGTGACTGGGAGGCAAACCTGGGGGTTAGGGATCAGATCAACTTTAATTTTAAAATAACATATTTATTATTATATAAGGAAGATCTTTCAAAGTCTACCTTTCATGGAATTGATTTTTCACACAATTAGGCAGATCACATGCAAGTCACTAATTATTTTCCATTTTATAAATTAATACACCAACTGGGAAATGTAAAGGAATAAAGTAGAAAACACATGGGTACTTCTAAGACAACTTGGGGGTGATAACCTGTAGCTCTGGGTCTGTTTCTGACCCACATCCAGTACCATTTTTTGTTTCTCTGTTTCTTTAAATCAGTTTGCTACATTGGTGCCAGGATGCATTATGAGCAAGACACACTTACTCCCAGAATCAAAGCAGTAATGTCTTTTAGAGGTGAGAGATTAGGGAAGTCATACATAGGTCCAAATGGAAACTTTAACTATCTCCTTTCATCTAGTCCCTTCCCTCCAAGTTACGAGTTCCAGGGGCTTAGAAACAGCTGAGATAACATTCTTTTGTGGAGGGTCAGTCCTAAACACAAAGGGTGAGGTGAGGTCCTCAGAGGTCTGTATTCTTTCAGGCCTGGAAGCCCCCGGAGTTGCTGCTGGCCAAGAGTTCTAGCAAAGCTGCCCTGTCACCATCCTGAACGTGCTGGTACTCTCCCAGCTGCACCTTCTAGAATGCCACTGTTCAGGAACTTTTGATATTCTTCCTTTTGCCTCAAAGGCTGAGTTTTGCCTTTTTGGTCTTGCTAGGTGTGTTGTCACAGACTCAGGGCTTCCGACGGCAGTCAGAACCACCTTTGCAAAGTTTTGAAAGTTGACCTGCTGCAGAATCTTGAAGTAAACAGCTAATGATAGGAGAAAATATCCACCCTGGTAATTTATTTATTAATTTTAAGCATATATATTTCCTTTTTAAAAAATAATATATTATTATTTATTTATTTTAAGATTTATTCATTTTAAATGAGTACATTGTAGCTCTCTTCAGACACACCAGAAGAGGGCATCAGATCCCATTACCAGTCTTTGTGAGCCACTGTGTGGTTGCTGGGAATTAAACCCAGAATCTCTGGAAGAGCAGTCAGTGCTCTTAATCTTTGAGCCATCTCAGCAGCCAGGCCGATTGCTATTATGCCTAAAACGGAAAGTAAAAGGCTGGTGGTTGACTCAAAACCTCATTTTGATACTGATGAATGCCTGACCCAACAGTTTATTTTACATGTATGATTTCCTTGCCTGCATGTATGTATGGACACCACATACATGCAGTGCCAGTGGACACGGGAAGAGAACATCAGATGTGCTGTAGTTTCAGAGTGTGTGAGTTGCCGTGTGGGTGCTGGGATTTTAGCCTTCAGGTCTTCTGCCAGAGCAACAAGTGCTGAGCTAACTCTCCACCCCTGACTCTTCACTTTACGCCCTGTGGTACAGCGCTCACAGACTGTCAGACAGGTAGCTCAGCTGAAGGTGGCCCTCAAATTGTCAGTCTCCTAGTCTCAGGGAAATGACAAAACCTCTGAAAATTTAAAAGGAAATCAATGACAGATTGAGAGGAGGGTGACTTTTTAATACTAATGTCTTTCGTTTTGTATCTCCTGGACACACTGTCTTCTCATCACCTACTGGCAATGTACTTAAGGGCTGTACTTCTCTCAGTCAAAGAGGGCATGCCTAGTGTGTGACAAGTCCTGGGTTCAAATGCAGACAACGAAATAATAGTTGTTAGTCTTCTATCTTTGTTTCTCATCCTCAGCTCATAACTTTCTCTCACACACACACACTCTCTCACGCTCTCTCTTTCTCACTCACTCACTCACTCACTCACTCACTCACTCACTCTTGCTCCCTCTCACTTCCTTTCTCACTGCTTTGATTCAGGTCTCTCTATTATGTAGCTCCAGTTATCCTGGAACTTACTATATGAACCAGGCTGCCCGCACACTCAGAGAGATTCTCCTGTCTGTCTCCAAAGTGCGGATATTATTAGTTCAGGACAGTGTTGTGTTAACAGCTTCTTGAGTTTCCTTGTATCACATTCTATACATATACAAACATAGACATACATTCACTTTTTTCTATGAATGAACCCTCTTTTTCTCCACTCATTACTATTTCCTGATCAGTGGGCTTTATTCTAGGAAGCTGCCTCGAAATCTTAGAAATGTGTAACAAAATTAAACAGAATCGCCAAACATAAAATTACACTAGTGAACCATTCACCCTACTCCAACAATCTCAGAACATTGCAACTCAATTCATTTTCCTTTATTTTTTGTTTATTTGTGAGTTCCT